>JALHBY010000184.1:67895-380830 GCA_024340155.1 Tolypocladium pustulatum | reverse complement strand
CCCCCCCCCCCCCCCGGACGACGAGTCAAACAGGACCCCGGTTCGCCGCCTACCCTGCCCAGGCAGATTGGAGAAGACAAGAGGGGCAGCCTATGTATTCTCTCCCTGTGGGATCGTAAATGTGGGATGCACGCACAGCTGCGCTACGGTAACAGGAAAGGATGTGCATCGGCCGCCATCTGCAGAGGACAAGCACGCAGCCGTGCATGAGGTCACCGACGACGGCCATCCATCGGCCACCAACAACGGCGGCGCGGATGCGAAAGCAGTCGCCTCTCGCCTCCGTTAACTGGCACGCCCTGGATTGATTGAGGACCAAACCAGATACGACGTGTAGCAGCAACGAGCGAGCCGACGCAGCGCTTGCAGCCGCAGCCGGCGCAAAGCGAACGGGCTGGTGATCGACCGGCCTGCCCACTTGGCGAGATGCCGTTCCCCAGAATGACGGCGAAAGGTGGACGAGCTGCTCGGCTTGCCCATTTTCCGTCGTCGAAGGCACCCGCTCGCTGGAACAAACGTGGGCCGCTAGAGTCTAGTGAGTGGCTGACTGGGGCCGACCCGCACCCCGGGCTGCATGCAAGCTTGTCGGACAGCCGGCCATGCGGGGGCCAGAAAAAACGTACCCCTAACACCCAACTTTGCCCATATTTCAGTCAAATTTTGGTGGAAGGGGGACGTTTATTTTGGCGCCCACATGGCCAGCCTAGCCTATTCACCTCCCAGCAGATGGGAACCTAAGGTACCTAGGTAACAACCACAAGGGTCTTGCTTGCGCCCAGGGCCTTCTCCGCAGGGGCACCGCGGCGCGGGATGCAGAGGGGAGCATCATCCGGAAACCGATCCCGATCGACCGTGTCGGCATGTCGCCACTCGCCGGGCAAGCTTCACGCAAGTTTCTTGACGCTCCATCGTCAAACTACCCAACAACCATGCCTTGCCACGAAGCCGAAAAGCCTTCTCCAGCTTGCTGGTCCAGATCCGCCAGTGCCTGCGTGAGACAAGTTGGGTAGGACGTGAAGATGTCGGTCCTGTGCTCCAGAGCGCCTTGCCTTTACCGCCGCCAAAAGCTCCAATCCGCCCCAGTTCGACACATGACAAAAGTCCACGGCCTCTGAGAGCCAAGAGATTCACGTGAAGGCAGCTCCAACACGACAAGTACTTGACATCCCGACGGTGGCAATCCGCAGTGATCGTCACTACGTACGTAGCTTCAACCCGTCCAGCCGCCACGACTAACACTCACCCGCGCTAATCCCAACACGGCAACGAACCCCACCACCGCCCGGCCGCTCTTGCTGCTGCTGCTCCTCCTCCCGCGCCACGCCATCCACTCACCTCGCGACGTCTAATTTTCGAACCGCAGCACACCCAGCCCAGCAGCTACGCGACCACCCACCCAGCATCACGAGGCACAGACGCGCGCCATGTCCGACAGACCCATGCACCGAGGCGGACGCGGCGGCGGCGGCGGCGGAGGCAACTTCCGCGGCGGGCGGGGAGGAGGCGGCCGAGGAGGCGGCGGTGCGGGCGCCCACGACAAGGCTGGCGGCGACAAGGGCGAGCGGCCCAAGAAGGAGAACATCCTCGACCTGGCCAAGTACATGGACAAGCAGATTACCGTCAAGTTCAACGGCGGCCGAGAGGGTAAGCCGGGCCCCATTCCCTCCATTCCTCCGTTGGGATCCTGTGCTCGAGTGCTGACCGCAAGGCGCATGCAGTCATTGGCACGCTAAAGGGCTACGATGCGCTCATGAACCTGGTGCTCGATGACGTCCGCGAGACGGTCCGAGGTTAGTCGTCTTGAGTCTCCGCACGCTCAGCGCAAGAAGCATGCTTACCCACTCGCGCACCAGATGCCGACGGAAACGAGTCCTCGCGCCCCCTCGGCCTCGTCGTCGCCCGCGGCACCCTGCTCGTCGTCATCACCCCCGTCGACGGCAGCGAGGAGATTGCGAACCCTTTTGCGCAGCCCGAGGAGGCCTGAGGGCCGCCGGCCGATGTTTGTACAGACTCCAAGACGGTGGAAAGGATACGGGAGCTTTTGGGGGTTGGGGCTGCGAGAGCTCGCGGGTCATGCAGACCTGCCGAGCCTTGCCGTATGCCCTTCCTTCCTCCCGGCACAGAGAAGGAGGTGGACGATGGAAAAGGGGGCAGAATGGCTGGCTCCGTGGTTCTGGAGCTGAAGCCGGTGGCTGGGAGCCATCTTGGGGCCATCTTGGTGACGATACCCGAGGGTCGCAGACTTGATTCCGCTTGGCGACTTTAGCAGACCTGTGGTCGATGCCAGCTATATACGGCGAGGAGCAGATTCAACAGGAGAGGCACCGCTACGCTCTACATCAGGGGCCGTGTGATGAAGAAATACTACTATTGCATTGCTTCTGCGTCCATTCTCTTCCTTGTTGGCCACGTCTTCTGGTTCACGATTCGTGCTCCTATCCAGACATCGCCCACGGCCAACCTCGGCATCCCATTTCAAGCCTGACATGTACATATGGGGCGCTGGTGCTGTGCGTGCCTTCATGTCGCCAGAGTCATGCGCAGCTAGCTGACACTTGCTCGCTGCTCATGCGAACAAGGTCAACCCACCCGTCACCTCATCTCGCTCTCGGTAAAACCATCATGTACATGTACTTGTTCTTCGCAGATCCAATCATTGTCTGTAGCCAAGCCTGGGCCGTGCTCGATCCCTTCCACCGAGAAAGAGACATGCTCTGCTTGCCGAGCAACACTGTCCATAGCTGCTGCCAGGATCGTACCAAGGCAAGACTTTCGATGCAGGCTCAGGGCCAATTAAAACCCTCTCCCCTGCTTGCTGCTCTTCTGCAGCTCTCCAAAGGCATTGGCCAGCTGCTTCTTCAACTCCTTATAGCTGACGAGGAAGCTAGTCTGTTCGTCGCGGCTCGTGAGACAGATCCTCTCATCCGTGCCCGCGTCAAGCCGGCTGAGGCACCGCATCATGTGCCCGATATCCAACACCGGATTTCCGTTGCTGTCGACCTGGTGGAAGACGTAGTCTCGGAAGAGTTTGAGCATGTAGCGCTCGCCGTTCTCGGACCATGTCCGATCGCCGTCGAATTCCTGTCGCTCGTTGACGACGCCCAGTTTCAGCATCAGGCGCGCTATGCGACCGTTTTCCAACTCTCGAAACAGTTCCGAATTGAGCTCGTCGGCTCTGTGCTGGCTTTCGTCTAGCGTTGTAGTGATGTGGCCGGCAATGCCTCGGACAAACTCATCAACAGTCTTGGAAGCTGGGGACTGTTGCGGCGTCAGAAGCCAGACGATGGTGTCTCGCAGCTCCGCCGAATATGATCGGCCCATCTGCTCCACCGAAGCGTTGAGGTTGGTCAAGTGAACGGGCAGGGTGCTCGTTGCCAGACACAACATCGTGCGCCCGAATTGCATAAAATCCTCCTGCTGCAGCTCCTGAACGGGCCGCCTCGAGTCGAACTGTACAACATCAAGAACCGAACATGCGTTGAGCCGAATCCGGTTCTTGTTCGTCAACAAGATTTTGCTGACATCGATGCAACGTGCCGCCAGATTCATCGAGTGAATTGCCTTGAGCGCGTTTGCGATTTGTGAGATGTATGCCCACAGAACCCCCTCAGAGATGGGGCCTTTGGGTTGAAATCGGGTGCCGTGGCTGGAGCTGGGAGTCAGATGCACGTCGACGAGGGTCTTGGCCAGAGGGTGGTAATCTTGGACGAAGATCAGCGAGCTGTCTCCGAAAGCCCTGGCCGTGAAAGCGTCATGCGTCGTCACCACGTTGGCGTTGTCAACCTTTCTCCACTCCTTGACGGACCTGATGGCTTGCTCGTTGGTTAGTCTGAATCCCTCAAGCCGCCGCAGGCAGTAGAGATTTCCAGTTTTGGAAGAGGTCGCCTTGTATACCCAGCTGGGATAGCCGTAGATGTTTGTATTCTTTCGGTGGGTCGTGTCCAGCGCCACCAGAGAGTGATAATTGTCCAACTGGGGGAGCTGTGAATTCGGGATGATTTGCAGCGACGCCTCTGCCTTCTTCTGGAGCTCTTCTCGCAGCTTCTCGGGGATGAAGAAGTCATGGGTCGTTCGGTGATAGGGCATCAAATCGTCCCTGTGGGGTCCCACGGGGGCATACAGATGGTACTGAAGAGGCTGAAGCGGCGCGGTATAGGCTCCCTGAGGTGGAAAGTAAGATGAACCACCTGCAGCCAGGGCATTATGTTCGTCGGCGTAAGGGTTGTACTGAGCTGCGGGTAGGTTTTGGCCGACCGCAGCCATGGTGAAAGGATCATAGGCAACGCCGCCGTCTTGGGCTGAACCATTCGCACCGGCCTGGGGATAGCTTTCAGCAAATGTCAGAGTGTTGCAAAGGACAGTGCCATACCGGCGAGGCTACATCAAAGCTCGGGGTGAATTCGCGGATGGCGGCAGGGTTGAACACGGCGGCTTCGGGGTCGGCTGAAGTTCCGACAGGAGTGGCTGGTCACGTCAAAGGTCAGCAAACAAACAGTAAATTCAGGGATGGAACCCTGCTTGCCTCCTGAACGCGGGGTAAAGGCTGGAGCGCTCGCAGCGCCGGTCGAAAAGGTTGCCTTTTTGCCGCTGACAGGCTGGATGCTGGCAGGAGTAAAGGATGGAGATTCAACGTTGAGAGCCTTCTTGGACCTGGGATTAGAGACCCACGTTAGCAAGTGCCTCCATAGGCCCAGGCCTAGTTGATGCGGTAAGTGTATGACGGGAAGAACTTTCGTCAGAGCATTTAGCTCGCCCGATGGCCTTTTGATCTCTGCCGCCCGCGCTACATCGGTGTCTTCATGGCCAGGTCGCCGCTTAAGGTGTGGATCGCGGACTGTCGTGTGAAGTGCCAACAGCTGCAGGCCTAACGCTCTAGCCATCCATCGTCCTTGTCGGTGGGATGTCGCATTGCCTTTGAGTGTTGGGCTCCTCTTGGGGATCGGAGGGCGCGTCACGAGCTCACTTAACGAGGTTCGCAAAAATGATTCTTCGTAATTAGTACTTACATATCGGGTTGGTTGCCATTGTTATTCTTGTTCAGGTCATGGGAAAAAGTACATCCCTGGTCTTCGTAGCGACAGTGGCCGTAGATAAGCACGTTGCGACAGAGCGTTTCTCTGTTTTCTGAGCTGCGGTGTCAGCAAGGTGAGCTGTAAATAGCATATGAACGCCCATGGTTGGGCGCGAAGGGCTAGGCAACGTACCGCGGCCCTTGGGTCTCGGGGACCCAACCTGGCGTCGAAGATCGGACGGGGGGAATCGCGACATAGCCATGGTTAATAAGCGGCGCTGTAGGTACTGTCGTCTGGACCAGATCTAGGACGTCGTCTTCGCGAGAGTCAGTACGCGATCGCGACACGAGCAGAAGACGGGCTGTCGTCGGCTAGGGAGCTGAGGCATCGCGGCGGTGGGGAGATTTGTGACAAGGCGGAGCGGGTGGAGGAGGATACGGAGACGCGACACGCACCTCGTTGGGGCAGCCCTCTGCCATGGCTCAATTGGTCGTGGCGTCGCACCCATAGGAGATAGAGCAAGCGCAGGCAGAGAGGCGAGCGACTGAGCGCGGCCTCGGAAGGGCTAGCGGCTGAAGCTAGGTAGGTCTGCCTGTGAAGTTGCGACGAGGTGAGGTAGGCAGGCCGGAGACGGGTGAAGCGTGGGACGAATGCAGCCCCAGCGCTAACGACAAGCTGTTACGGGGACCTGCCGCTGTAGCTGCGGCTGCGGAAAATAGGCGCGCCGAACCAACGGCACGTATCAGCGATTAGCGCAGCGCATCCACGCGCGCTCGGCGTTTTCAACCATTCTTCCATGCTTCCCAGGGAAGTCCCGGGGGAGACGAGTATATCTGCAGCGGAAACAATGGCCCAAAATGCGCTATTCGTCTCTAAGGTACCTCTGCCGCGGCTACGTTGTGTGACCAGAGGCTCCGAGAGCGTTCGGATGAGCACCTGAGGCTCGGTGATGTAGCGACCGTGCACGGACCACCTCTGGGAGCCTGACGTAGCTGGCAACGTGAACGGAGCTCGTTCAGCTCTACTAGTCATCACACGGCTTCAACAGACACCTCTACTCTGCTGCTGGCCCAAACGAGAAGCGCCCCTCATTGATTATTATTTTTTTGGGGGGCCTTTATTGATGGCAACGAAGCCAGGCTGCTACCTCCGTTCCACGTGGTGACTGCAGCGCGGCACGAGACATGGCCGACGCCGGTGGTGACACGGGACAGCTGTCCCCTAGCCAGCAGGAAGCTCTCCAGCAGTACATGCAGGTCACGAACCAGGACGTCCAGGAGGCCATCCCCCTGCTGCAGCGATCGCAATGGAATCTCCAGGTACGCCGTGGATATGCAACCTCGAAGTAGCCCTGGGTGGTATTGCTAACGCGGGTGCCTTGGCGTGTCTAGATTGCCATCGCCAAGTTCTTTGACGGCGAAGGACCCGATCCCATTGCTGAGGCCTTGGCCGCGCAAGATGCCCCCCGGCCGTTGGCTCGACACGAAAACCTGCAAGAGAGCCTCATGGCTTCTTCCGGCTGGTCCTCGACGGCAGCAAGGAGGCCCCAGACGGACCCCGCCCCGAGAATCGTCCCTCAGCAACCCATCACGCACCGGTCGCCATGGTTTCTCGGGCTGCTTCTCGCGCCTTTCGGCTGGGGCTGGCGAGCGGCCTCGGCCCTGTTCCGCACATTTTGCTATGTTCTGTCATTTCTCCCCCCACCAATACGCCCTCGAGCTGTCACCGCAGGCTTGAGGAGACCGGTCGGCAGGCGCATGCTCATGCCCCGTGACACCGCCGCGAGATTCAAACGAGAGTTCGACGAAGAATACGGGCCCAACGAGCTGCCTTTCTTCGAGGGCGGGCTCGCGCAGGCGCATGACATGGCCAAGAAGGACCTGAAGTTCCTGCTAGTCTTACTCGTGTCCCCGGAACATGATGACACATCGTCTTTCGTCAGGGAAACCCTTCTCACGCCCGGCGTTGTCGAGCTCATCAAGAATCCGGCCAACAAGATCATACTGTGGGGAGGCAACGTGCTAGACTCGGAGGCGTACCAGGCGGCAACCGAATACAACTGCACCAAGTATCCCTTTTCGGCATTGGTGTGCCTGACGCCGAAAGAGGGCAGCACTCGGATGGGAATCGTCAAACGGCTGGTAGGCCCCATGCCGCCGGCCACTTACTTGTCAGAGCTGCAGGACGCCATGGAGAAATACGGATCAGATCTTGAGGGCGTGCGCGCCGAGCGAGTCGCGCAAGAGGCCACGAGGAATATTCGGACAGAGCAGGATTCAGCGTACGAGCGCTCTCTGGCCATCGACAGACAGCGCGCTCGCGAGAAGAGGGAGGCGGCCGCAGCCAAGGCAGAAGCCGAGAGGAAGGCCCAGGAGACGGCAGCGACCGAGGCGCTCCTGGCAGAGAAGCGCCAACGATGGAAGTCATGGAGGGCGGCCAAGATCCTGCCGGAACCTCCTGCGAGTGACAAGAACGTGGTGCGCGTGGCCCTGAAGATGCCAGAGGAATCTGGAGCAGGCCGCATCGTGCGGCGCTTTG
The DNA here is from genome assembly GCA_024340155.1 of Tolypocladium pustulatum. Classification (NCBI taxonomy): domain Eukaryota; kingdom Fungi; phylum Ascomycota; class Sordariomycetes; order Hypocreales; family Ophiocordycipitaceae; genus Tolypocladium; species Tolypocladium pustulatum. Next base: position 373,280 of record JALHBY010000184.1, on the reverse strand, counting down.
CCCAGGACGCGCCGGTCGAGGAGCTTTACGCGTTTGTAGAGTGTTACAGTGTCCTCGAACAGACGTCACAGGAGGCCTCCGTAGGGACGCGGCCAGATGACTACGAGCACAGATACGCATTCAGGATAGCATCGACTCTCCCTAGAGTGCTCTACGAACCTAGTACGACAGCCACTATGGGGGAGAAGATTGGCAAGTCGGGCAACCTGATTGTGGAGGAGCTACGCAGCGAGGCAGACGGCGACAACGGAGAGTACGACGATGAAGGGAAGAAGGAGGACTAGAGGGGTGTTGTAGACGGAACACAGCGTTCAAAATATACTCATAATACTCGCGTCTGTGCAGCAGAGCACAATGCAAAATGGTGCTATTTGGCGGAGACCTGGTGATGGGCTTGGCTGCCAAGGCGGATGATGATCTTGATGAAGCCTACAGCAATACTCGCCTGCTAAATAAGAGGTCAGTCCATCGCGGGCGGTAGTTGAGAGCAGCATTGATGAAATCACGGCTTGGCACCGCGTCAGCGAGTAACCTAGGCATATGCCGCGTATGCCGGCTACCTAGTCACGCGCGCGGGGCCCTTGTGGCACCGCGACTCGGCGCGCGATGACGCCGAGTGGGAGGGGATTGCGTAGAGCCGCGAGGCTGTGCTGTGGCGATGGTTGGTGAGGGTGGTGAGCCATCTACATAAAAAATGCGGTGAGAGTACTGTACTCGCCTTTAGTAGAGGTTGTCATCACGACGAGCAAATTGATTCGGTTGCTGTTGACAGGCTCCGCGAGTAAGTGCATTGACGAGTTTGCCAAAGCACAGTGCTGCGTACAGCCGCTCCCAAGAGATCCAACATCTCACGTTACCCAGTCCACGGGTAGGACAGCCGAATCCATCAGCGAGGTAGGTAATTAGCGCGACCGCCGCCCAACAAGGGACAGCCACGCAGGCGTCATCTTGGCACCCGCACTAGCACGACGGAGTCGACAGCCACATCGAGCGACGACGGCTGCCTCTCCTCGCTGTCCAGGCTTACATCCTCTCCAACATCTACTTGTCAAACGGGTTTTTAAAGCTGTGGTATACGCATCCACTGCAGCAGTTGCCCGCGCAAGTCTCCCGTCGCCTTCCAGAGTCTGCGAGGATAGCGACTGCTCGTTTCTTGCCCAGACTACAGACGGCCGCCAGCGACCCCACGTGTGGAGGCAACAGGTCGGGGCTCGGGGGCGTCGCGGATCCAAGACCCCTGCGTGAACACCCTGGCTGACTGACTGACTGACTGACGGCCGCCAAGGTCCCGTCGTTACCAATCTAGACAGCGCCGGGCCACCAGGTAACGAGACGGCACGACCAACGCGAGCGCGAACCAGACGCACCGCCGTGTAGACGAGCAAACGGCAGCATCGCGTGTCCTCGATCCGATATTCACGACGCCGACTCCTCCGTGACGCATCGTCCTCGTCCGCCGAACGGCGCTGCCGCTGTCCTCTCCCCCACAAAGGCGCCCCCGCGACGCCGTCCGACCCCCTCGGTTCGCTCGCTGCTCACTTCCGCCTCAACCGCCGCACGCGACTTTGCACCGACGCTCGCGGTTGTGCGAGCCACGCCTTCGGCACGATGAGGTCCATGAAGGGCCTCAGCATGAACAGGATGCTGGGGAGCATCAAGAAGAAGGCCGGCGGTGCGTCACTCTTCCCTGAGCTCCGTGCTGCAGTCCTCGCGCTGGAGACGAGCGCATTCAGCATCCCCGTGTATGGACGACAGAACTGACTGACCAGCTGCAGGTGGCAGCAGCTCCGACCCCCCGCCAGCCTCGGCCGCGTCGCCGGCAGAGAATCCCGAAGTCACCGCCCGCAATAGCGTGGTACGTACAAAGCAACCATGCCGGGGGACACCCATGCTGACACGAGGCCATACAGAAAGCGTTTTGCGAATCCGGCGGCAACGTCAAGAGCGACGAGGTGCTCTTCCTCCCACCCATCGTCGATGCAGCCGAATCCTCCCCCGCCGCTGCCGCCGAGTGCGCGCGCGTCATCCGCAAGTTCATGAGCAAGGAGTACTCATCACGGCCATCGTGGCAGTACAACGCCATCATGCTTGTGCGCATCTTGACGGACAACCCCGGCCAGACGTTTACGCGAAACATGGACGACAAGTTTGTCGACACGACAAAGTCGTTGCTCAAGACCAAGGATGGGAGCGTGCGCCAGATCCTCATGGAGACTCTCGACGACTTTGAGCACACCAAGATGTACGATGAGAACTTGGGTCCGCTGATTCAGATGTGGAAGAAGGAGAAGGAGAAGGCGCTCAGGGACTTTGGGGTAAGCCGTCGTCTCGGGTGTTTGTTCCCCTTTGCGCCAGAAGGACGACTAACAGTACATTCACAGGGTCGAATGCCACCCTTGGGGCCGCGGCCGCCCATCATGGGCCCACCTCCTCAGATGAACCATCACTCCCAGAATTACTTTGCCAAGGCGCATTCCAACCATCGCCTGCCCGACCCCGTCGAGCTGAGCAGCCGGCTGGAGGAGGCGCGCACATCTGCAAAGCTGCTCGAGCAGGTGGTCATGAACACGCCACCGGGCGAGATGCTGCACAACGAGCTCATCGGGGAATTCGCGAACCGCTGCCTCAGTGCGTCGCGGAGTATTCAGGGATACATGGTGTCCGAGAACCCGTCCCCCGACAACGACACCATGGAGAGCCTGATCGATACCAATGAGCAGCTACAAACGGCACTCAACCAGCACCAGCGCGCCGTCCTGAGCGCCAGGAAGCAGCTGGGCCTCGGCTCGAGCGATGTGTCGCCGGCGCCAGAGATGACGAGCGGCCTCAACACTCGGCCTGACTGGCAGACTTCCAACACACCTCCGCTGGCCACTGCGGCTGGCATCGTCGCCGCCGGAGGCAACGGCAAAGGCAAGCAGGCAGAGGCTTACAGCGCAACAGAAGGATCGGCCACTGGCAATACCCCGTCTGGATCTGGCTACCGCAAAGACGACGACGAAGTATCTCCAGAGGAACCTCTTGAGGACCCCTTTAGAGACCCCCAGCCCGCCGCCTCCCACGATGTTGGCCAGAGCTCCTCGGGAGCCTACAACGACCGCAGCCTGCCGCTTGAGCCCTTCCACCCGGGCTTCAAGCCCGCAGCAATGAGCTTTGGGGACGAGAAGGAGGCGATTAGCGGACCTGCAGCACCCAGCGGGGCGACAGGTTTGCACATCCAACCGCCCGCGGTACAGCGGAGCGTGCCCGCCGACGATGACGATATCTACGAGGCGACGCCCAAGAGCAAGGCGCCCGCGAACAGGATCTAAGGTGGTATTCTGAAGCTTTTGCCCATCAAGCCGTCGCCTGCGAGCGTTGACATGACGCTTTGGGGGAGACATGGGATATTGGGAGGATCTATGGACAGAGAGGCCTGCGATGTCTCCATATCTGCTTTAATTTTGTTGCAACTATTCCCCCTTTTGTTGTTGTAAAAGCGCGTGGGATCGTGCCAGCCACAGAGGATGGATGGATAGGAGGGTGCGACAAGAGAGACATTCATAGCGTGAGCATCCTGCAGCACTACGTCTCATGCAAGCACCGATTTTCGCCCGCCTTTTGTTTTCCTCGCGTTTTCCGCGTGTGTTTCGCCTTGTTCGCTCCAGACGGAGGGGGTCAGGGGTCGCAAGTGATGGCCAGAGGATGGCTCTCAACACGGGCTGGCTCTTCTGCCGAGCAGTATGCCATGTTCATGTTTTTTTGGGTGGCACGCGTCCGCGCTGGGCAGATGGCCCCCGAGGATACTTGTACAATGTCTGTTGGCGCCGTAGCGTTGGACAGCAGGTCCAAGGGCAGCGTGGCGTTTGGGGCGTTGTGAGGCATCAGATAGCCCTGCTGAGGGTTATGTCGTGTAGTCAAGCCGCGAACGGGCGGCCGCATACAGGGATATCCCGGGTATGGCCGTGGGGCAATTATGAAGCACGGGAAGCTCGTTCATCGCGTTTGGGGGTCGAGCTTGAGCAGCGCGAGCCCACAGCATGAACCCTTCTTTGTCGTCGTGGTTCAAATAAACTTCTCACGGGCAGCGGCCGAAATATCAGTCTATGCAATGGGTTCCCCGGCCCGGCCCTTTGCGGAAAACCGGAAACCCGCAGCGCGAAATTCCCATGCTAGGCCTGTTCTATTATTTCTTCGGTCTGCGGACCCGCGACGAAGTGACACAGCGCGGTCCGGTGCTGACCCGCTTGCGCCGGCCCGCTGCGGCTTGTCTGCCTGTGGGGGCCGCGACCAATAGACAACATGAGATCCGATGGGATGACAGCGATGTCGTTGTAACAATGTATGCATGCGGTTCATCGTGAACTGGACCCTGGCGTGCGTGAACGGGCTGCCGACGTTGCACAGACTGCATTGAGGGCGTTGCGGCCGTCGGAACGCAGGAGACGTGTCGAAGGGATGCAAGGACAGGTTTACTTTGGTAGGCGTATGGGGCGAATCACATGAATCAAGGCGAGTATGCTTGATTCCCTTGTCAAACCGAGCACCTCGCGCGTCTATGCGGCAGCGATGGAGACGACGCTGGGCCATGCGAGCGACGCACGACGTGCAGTGCTTTGTACATGAGGCTTGCAGGGGCCGTCGAGCCAGTCGCAAGTCCAAACCTCCTAAGCTGTTATCCACACTGATACTGTCCCTTCGCACAAGGGGAGGCATGGACATCAAAGCAGAAGAAAAGGGTCCTCGCCTCCAGGGCCGGATCATGGTGGTGGCGGGGGTTGCGCCATTTCCAGCCGCTGGGGTGCTTTTCTCCAGCGCTTGGAGTTGCTTGATTCCAATGTTGGGGTGTTCTCCATTGTGAAGAGGACCATATCGGCTTGTTCCGCGATGCATGGGGGATGGCAGCAGTTCTCGAGCACCGCCTCGTTGGATCCGCCTAGCCGGATATGAGGCATGACCGCTCACATCATGCAGTTGGGTGCCATGGTGCGTACGTCGCTCCATGCTGAGTCGAGTGCGGGCTTGATGTTATAGTCAGCGGTGCCACGTAACTCACCTCACGTACGATCCGCATTCATAAGGCAAGGTGCTGCGGCGCGGGCGGGGGACGGCACGGCGGACGGGCTGGCGTCGCCGAATTTCCTTGGTCGTCGGCTCCAAAACCGTCGAAGAGGATCCGACAAGCCGGGTAGGCGGTGCGAGGGATATCCATGGTCATGGGCCCCGATGGCCGTGCTCGTCGTGCTGCAGTGGTGATGGCAAGGTGGCCGTCGCCAAACCCAACTCCTAGCCGCATCCTTGCCTTGGAGCCGACGCTCTCATTCCCATGCCCCTCGCCGCCCCTGCGCGGCACAGATGTCACAATACGAGGTGGTGACAATGTCAAATGTCAAGTCTGCGTTGTTCCGTCGGGCCGCGATGTCGTCTCCCGTTCCCTCGGGGTTGCAAAACCATGGCGTTGGCGTGTCGCGCGTTGGGGCGCCTCGGCCGGGGAAGCGCCTGCCTACCTGCCCACCCCACCTGCCTGCTTGTCTGCCATTGGCCGCAGGGCAGGTGAACCCGATTGGCCGCCGGGGGTGGTTCGATTGCCCCTTTCGGGTGACTCTTGCGAGAATGAACCTCGTACCTCGCGCCTGCCACCCTTGAGCCCTGGGGCGCCGCGTACTCGGGACCTCACCATGCACTTGTCATGTCATGTCACGCAGCCATCCATCAGGCATCTCCAATCTCGTCTTCTCCACCATCGATGCCTTTTAGGGCCCCAGTTGGAGAACGGCCATGGGGCAAGTGGAGGCAGTTCCTACGAGAACGCAGCAGTATCGGCCGCTTCGGAGCATCGCTTCAAGGAACGCATCGTCGTTGTCGTCGTGGCCCAAGCGGCGGGCACGATGTGGATGCAAGGTAAAGGCCGGCTCCGTTCTCTTTGCGTTTACGTCTCGGGCTACGTACAGGACAGGACGCCTCCGTCCCAACCTTGCTCTGCCTATACACGGAGACGCATGCACGAGATCTCGCATCCAGCCGTCTGGCACTGCCCGCTCAAGCCTGGCCCGTCCAATCTCCTTTCCCTCTCCTTCTACGTGCTCTGATGCGTGATTGTCCTTTTGATTGCATTTCGGAACGGAACTGCCTGAACTGATATAGCATGGAATTATTATCGCCTCCTCCCGTCCCGATCCACGGGTCAGACCCCGGTGGCTTGCATCATATCTTCAAGCCACGAGTCCACGTCTCTCCACCGGCGGCTCCTTGGCCGCTTCGACTCGCTAGCACTGAGATGAGACTGCGACCAAGTGCCGTCCGGTGCCTCAGCCGCAACCCAGTGGGCCAGCAATTCTTCCCGAGTCCATCGTCCCATTTACCCGCTGGCTTGACTTCTCTTGAATCGGCTTAGCTGCGTCCATAGAACACCCTGCCTTCCTCGCTTGGCCCCCAAACCCAAGCTCCCGGAGTCCCGGCCAGACCACGCTCGCGCCATAGCGTGCCCAAAGCTCTGTCCCCATGCATGACTTGGCTTGATATCGCCTACTCTTAACAACAGCGGCATCCTACTGCATTGAGAGAGCGTAATATCCCCGCAGCTCATGGCATCATCTTCCTTTGCGGCCGTCATTTCGTCCATCTTTGGCACGCGGGGCAGACAAGATGATATCTTCGTCGACGCTGCCCTTGCCCCAACTCTCGCCGCCGCCCTCACACCTGCCGAGCATCCACTCTGCCACACTCACATGTCGCCAGCACGTCATCTACCCGATGGCAACCTCGTCTTTGGGCCATCACGCCACCATAAGACAACCGCTAGCCCGTCTGTCGCCGGAAATTCTTGGATTGATCTTGAGTCAAGTACGTTGTTCTCGTTCTTGTCGTGGCCAGTGCGCCCGTACTAACAGGACTTTCCATCCAAGTTGCGAATCGTTAATCTCGAATCTCTGAGTTCCCTGCGACTCGTGTGTCGGAGATTTGACTATCTTGCTACCCCCGTCATTTATCATGCCATTCAGCTGAACGAAGCCGTACTTGACCCAAACGCTGGGCACCTCTACCCTGGTGCCCTTGAGCATATCTCTCAGCACACAAATCACGTAGTCGTCCGCAGTGATCTTGATTCCCAGAGTGTTCGACGACTTCTGTGTAGTATACAGCGACTTTCATCCATCAGGTACGTCTCGGGCGTTGCTCATGCAAGATCATGCTGTTAACAGGTAGTTTGGCCGCCGTCCAGGTGGTGCTACGTTCCTCAATATGACCGTATCCCCAGGCTATGGTTACCTTCCGACGTCCTGGATTATAGCCAAATACAACGTCATGGCACACAGATCCATGTAGAAAATCTCCCCCTCGGCGGCGTCCAGCATGATTTTGACGAGTCCCACTTCAACGCCACTTTGACCGGGCATCTGGTATCGCTAAAACTGTCGAATCCGAATCCGCCCCTGACTACAAGACCCGACTCGCTAAAGCGGCTCATTCTACAGTCACCGCGTCTGCAGACTCTTCACTACCAAGATCTCGGCATTGGAACAAGTTTCAAGTTTCAAAGCGAAGAGCGAATACCGCCAATCACGAATCTAGCGTTAAAGTCATACAACTGGGAACACTCTCCTGAAGAAGTGGCCAAGCATTGGGATTTTTCACGCATTCGATCCCTCAAATTGGTCAACGTGCCCGTCTCCAACTTTCTCAATTCCGTCTACCTGCCGGATTTTGCTCTTCTACGGACATTGAAAGTCGAGGATTACGGCGGGCACCTGCAGGACATGCGGCCGAGTGCTACGCGCCGAATGTACGACCTAATAAAGCATCACATTAACGCGCTAGAAGTTCTTGACATCACTTGTCATACGCAAATCTTCGGGCTCGATGCGATCCGAAAACATCGAGGCTCGCTCCGGACGCTTCGGTTCAGGGACCACGTTGGTTTTGAAGAGGACAGCAAGAAATGCCCGACGCTGGGGCTGGATGATTTGGCCTTTCTGGCGTCTCAGCTGACTTTTGTTCACACTCTCGAGCTGGACATGGACATTGCTCTCTGCAATCCCCGCGATTTTCTCAACGCCGTGTGCTCGTTCCCCAGCCTGGACATGTTGACGCTGCATGTGCAAACTCGTCTACGCGCAAACGACAGGGTCGATCCACGAACCGACCGTGACTACGATGCCGCCCTTGAAACATTCAATACTCTCATCCGTCTCCAGAAGCAACAGCGGCAGGAGCTGCCGTGGAGATGCATCACCATCAACGTGGGCGGCTGGCGGCGCGTCATGGTGAGGCGGATGGGCTACGGGTGGAAGAAGCAGAACGCCCTGGGTGTCTATGCGGAACGGTGCTTCGTCCTGGAGAGGAATGAGCTCGGGCGATACGGGGTGCGAGAGGAGGCGGCGTCCGAGACACCACGGTGTCGGTCACCGGTCCAGCTGTGAGGCTCGACGGGCACCAACAGCACAGAGCGATGCGATGGAACGTGCATGAATGCTTTTTTTTTTTTGGTGACGGATACGACGTTGCATCCCAGAACAAGATTCGGTCCGGTGCATACAACATGTTCGGGATTTACAGGGCACGGGGCGAGTAGTGGGAACGGATGGCGAATTGGCGTCAGGTTGGAGCAGAAAAGAATTGAGATGTCGACGAGAGTGGCTGAAATCGTCAAGTGCATTTGCATGTCTACTCTGCCATGTTTGATTTGCACGCGCAGTCGTGCATATTCCCATACCGAAGCGTTGTAGCCTTGACTGGCAGGTAGCTCGGTCTCGAGACAGCTACAGCAACAGCACGTCTGTCGGCGCTCCTTCGGGAAATATATGCCGAAAGCAGATTTCGTTTATCTTCCTACTCCGGCCAAAAATTCACAAAGAGTGCAATGCAAGACCTGTCATGGCCGCTCCACTCCAGCCCGGTGGCTCCAGGATAAAGTCCCGGGTAGGCCACGGCACGACGAAATAAGACTCGGCGCTATCCGTGCCACAACCGGCGGTGGGCCACATGCAGCCCTTTGACCTAGCATGGATCCTTTTCTTAATTCAGAGGCAGAGTCAGGCTCAGGTTTACGCAGAAGACAATCTCCTGCAAACGTTTCACGGCGCTAATGGCGCAGGTTGCAGAAGGGCTCCCGGAGGGTTACTGAATGACTTGCGTGTGGTTTTTGGGACGCAGTCGATGCTCGATCGACGGTCTCGACATTTCGTTTAGGTGAATCTGGAAACAGGAATCATCGCCACACAGTTCTTCGCTTCACAAGGATGCATTCCGGTTCCTGTGCGGTTTCGAGACTCTGGGCGTGACCTGGTTTGCCAGTCGGTCACTGACCGAGACTGGCAGAGCCTCCTCCGTAAGTTGCGAGCATACACCGTCGAGAGTTTCGAGATGCTCCTTTGCGAAACTGCAAGATGGGTGATGTAGCGTCACTACTGTGGCAATCTGGCAACCCTGCACGGAAAGAGGGACCAGAACCCCCAAGTTGCTAAAATCAAAGACAGTAGGTGTGTAGAATCAGGTCGATGGTGTGCATGCCAGCTTTCCACAGAGCGTGACAGACGCCGCAGATGTAGGATACCTAAATGACGACACGTAGGGCAGGAACACACAATAGAAACACAGCGCCGTGCGTATGCAAAGACGCAGTGAGCTCAGGGAGCCACAGTCGCCGACGACAGACGGCCAGGGCAGCGTAAAAGTAATATCAAAACTCGAGCGGGTTATTTCGTCAGGCTCCAGCCAAGCAAGCAATGCTTGCTTCGAAAGACGAAGGCACAATGAATACTTCCACTAGGTAATAGATCATTGTGCTTGTGCTCCAGGTTTGGCAAAAGTCTTTGTGCGGCCGCGTGCAAGTCTCTGTCCCTTTTGATTTTTCCCATGCAAGGCAACTCCATGATTTTTTTGCTCTACTTTGATTATTCGCATCGTGACCGCCCGAGCTCGAAGTTCTTTCCAGTGTCTGCTGGATCGAATCGCGAGTTCCGGCATAGCTAGACCGTTGTAGTGCGGTTTGCAGGTTAACTTACTACTTGCGACCTCAAGCGCAAGGTGCCGGAGAGAACACGCGCACTTTGGGACAGAGGGCAGACAGCTGCAAGTCATCAGCCATCACACACAAGGGCCAACTCTGCGCTTGCCGTACGAGCCACAGCTCCTTTGGCAGCACATGCCTCTGCCAGTACCAGTCCTGCCTCGCCACGACAAGGCAGGCCCCGATCCTCCAAGTCAAGCGCCAGAGAGGTGTCCTCCCGCAGCTCCCTTGTTCGGAACGGCGCTCTCAGGAGTCCTCTGGTGGGCGCGGAGGTGTGCCGCGAAAAAGGGGCGCGACGAGCCATGCGGGAGGCGTAGAAGTGTGCAGGAATTTGTCTCTGCTGCCATGTTCTCCCCCGATAGATGGAAACGCCAGCCGCGAGCACACGACTCGTATAACAAGAGTCATGGGAGAAACATGGATAGTGCAAAACCATCCCTCCAAGGCATGCCTTTGAAATAGAAAAGGCGAGCCGTGTAAAAGAAGGAAAACCGCCAGAAAAGAAGACGCAAGGCTGCTGTCCAGCAACCATGGCATGGTCATGGGCCAGCAACTCCTCACTACCTACCACTGTACGCTGCAACCCGCACCAGCGAGCATGGCTCCGAATCGCCAAACTACCTCAAACCTACCTTCGAAGTGTCCCGCACAGTAAACTTCCACCACTGTCAGGCAGGAAGCGTCCCTCCCGCACCCGGTCGGTCCGCTCCTCGTCCTTGCTTCCACCCCCCCGGCGGCTGCTAACCCGGCAAGGCCTGGACGACTGACTCGGCCGCTCGTCTCCGTCGCTCCTCTTCCCGATAATCAAACGCATGTCACCGGTACGAGGGCGTGTCGCCAGAAACGTCAGGTAGACTGAGACACGAAACCCCAACAGCTGGGTCCGGCCCCCCTTCTCTCCCCCCCCCCAAGAGCGTTCATCTGCATTCCAGTCAAACCCAGCCCAACAGCCCACATTCCCACACAGTACGTGCGTTTCCCCCCCCTTTCCGTCGGCCGCCTCGCGACTAGCCGAGCCGTAGCGCAAACTACCGGATGCGGCGGTGGCCTCCTGCCCTCCTCGTGGAACAGCCCATGACGCACATCGCGAGAAGGAGAGCAGCTGACAATGCCGCAGAGACGGAGCAGGGCAAGAGGGCGGACGTAAAGGCCAAAAGGAGGCGTGTATAAGTTAAAGTCTGCTGATGCGGCGCGCACTCGCACTCCATGGCCTTGGGTGACCCGCGCAGATAGTCGTAAGTTCGCGAGGGCTGTCCATCTGTCGGTCGGCCTGTTTTCCACACCACCCACACACCTCGACGCTTATGCATCCTGCAGGAACAACCGATCAATCCGATCACACATGCCTCAACATTCCGATCCGGCCTGAGACAAAAACGTGCCTGCTGCGAGCCGCCCCCGGCCCCCGCGTCACGGGACTCGGCCGCTCGTTTATTCCACGGGTCCGAACATCAACACAACGGGCTCAACACTGGCCTGCTCCCCATCGAAAAAGATAACTCACTCGATCGACAGCAGATCAACATGGTACCGGTAGGCCTCAACTCTTAACAGTGCTCGTTTAGAAAGCCTGGCAGACACAACGACATCAGCTGAGCCCCCAGTATCCGTAGACACACACCCCCTTTTTATCTCTCAAGAACCTAACCGCCTTCGCCTTTCCCTCGGCCACCCTTCTTGCAAAGCACTAACGAGCAACCCCCTCCCCCCCCCTTCTTCCCAGTCCCTCTGCCAAATCCGCGCGCTCCACGAGGGCTTAACCGCGCCCAAGAACGCTAAACACCTCGCGAAGCATCGGGGCCCGGCCCAAGCCACAACTGGGCGCCGGCACTCCGGCCAACCCAGCGGGAAAACGGGAGGGAACAAAGGCCCGTCGCGAAAGTCGTGCAGTAGCTGCCAGCATGGTTTCCAGCGTAGGAAGCGTCCTCCCGTGCCGCCCCGGCTGGCGGCATCCCCCTCCGACCCCCCTAAGCGCAACTCGTCTGACCAGTGGCGCCCCCCTTTTCCTTCCGCTTGTTTGGTATACCGTTTGTCGGCCTTGCCTCTCGTTGGCTAGTCGAGCCCAGGATGGGAAGCGTGACACCCCCTTCAGGGAGCAGGCAGTCCGGCACATCCATCCTCTTGCTCTCGTTCTGCCGAAAATGCCGCTTCAGGATACGGCTCTGTTGGTACGCCAGAAACCTACAGCTCGCTACGGCCTAACCAGGCCGTAGACCCAGAATTAAGGCACTGTGGCGACTGCCACGTTCGCAATCGACCCCCAGGCCTCCCGTCCCCATCTCTCGACAGCCTTCGAGCCAGGCAGGATGTCGCGCAGCCATGGGGACCCTCCGGCAGCTACGCCGCATATGGTAGACCGCCGGCGGCGCGGAAGGGGCTCGCAGGCTCTAGCCAGGCTCCCAAGTGCAGCTTGTTCGCGTATTGCCACTCCCCAGTAGAACCCACTCGAAGCTGTCGCTGTCTGCTCTGCACCTGCCAGAAGACAGTACGTACCCCGTCATCCTCAATTCTGGTCTGCCAGCATCTCCGGTCATCAAAGCAGTTTTAATGGCGAGGAGAGACCGGTACGGGGTGTCTTGGGATTTTGCTTTGCGGGGGCCCGACCACACAGGTATTGTAGAACGAAAGGGCTTATGAGACGAGGGTGAATGACGCAAGTGCAGGCCAGTGAGCAAGTTGAAAACCGACAGAAACATTTGACAGGGCCGATGGCAACCATAGGATGGACGCGTTCGCCATGAACCAGCCGTCTTGATTGCTAACACGTAATATAACCTCGACGTCTGCGAAGAGCTCGCACCGTCAATCACTCGCGAGCGAGTAATGGCCGTCGCCAGCTGCAATGATACAGCCCGCCCTAGCGCTCGCAACATCTCGTTACCCAGCAAGTCTCGCAGTTGCCCAAAAAAAAAATCCCCTAAAAACTCAAACAACCGCCTGCGCATCCGTCCATGCCCCAGTTTGAACCCCAAACCACCGACCGAGGAACGTAAAGGAGACCAACGAAAGTCAGAACTGAATATCAAACCGTATGGTGCCGTGAGGCTTATCCGTCTTCTCTGTTAACATAGATAGAAACATCAAACATTGACCGTGCCATTACAAGCTGTGCAGAAAGGAACCCCCTTGAAATGACCGCCGTAGGGGACCCAGCGTGGCGGCCAGAGGATGAGAGAAACCGAGAGCCTTTCCCCCATATAGTAACAAACAAAGACGCGAAAGGTGTTCAAGGAGGAGGGGGAGACGCGAAGTCAACGAGCCGAGATTAGAAGAAGAAAAACGTGCCAAATAATGTGTTTGTTGCCAAACGGTTGGTTGTTCTAAACTTTGATATCGCCGTCCTAGATCGCTCAAAAGACCTTCGAATTTTTGTTTGCCGATATCCGTCGCGGAGCAGCTTTCGAATCTTCTCGTTAAGAGAAGCTAGCGGGATGCTGAAAGCCGTTCGATGTAGCCACAAGAAACGTGCGAGCGTGCGTAGTTGATTGTCCAACTGTCCGGCAGAGTCAACTTTTTTTAGGTGCTTGTGTTCAAGGATTTTGCGGTTTAAGAATATGTTTTCCCCCTTAGCAGCGCTTCCTGCTTGGTCTTTCGCGCCGTTAGCGAGCTCCGTTTAGCCCGCCCTTGGTATCTCGGGGACGATTCAAGCGGTCAATCATAGTCCGATCGATGTCGTTCTTCTCAACGAGGTTGCTCAAGCTCATGACCGAAGAAGAATTCTGGGCCTGGCTTGCCGGGGCCGCCTGCTTTGCTGCGGGCGTCGAGGCACCGCTCGAACCGTTTTGCGGGCCTGGAGAACGGCCACCTTGGGCTGCAGGTTGAGGGAGTGCTCCCGTAGTGTGGGGGCTCTGTCGGGCGCCCTGATAGGGGAGGTGGGCTAGTCCGCCGGGACTGCTGTTGTTGGAAAACTCGGCAGGTGACCTCCGTCGAGACTCATCCTCGGCTGCACCTCCTCGCGGGGGAGGCAGTCTGTAGCTTTCGTTTTGCTCCTCAGGCGTTCGGCGGCGGCGCCTACCAGCAACTTGGGCTTCGTCACCATAAGACGAGAAAGACTCGGTGGGCGATTGCGTTGGCTGTGGCTGCGAGTAGTAGTTCGGAGGAGGCCCTCCAGGCGCAGGCCCAGCATGGTGTGGCAGTGGATAAGGATGACCACCCGGGACAGAGCTGGGAGCCAGGGGTTGTCCGTAGGCGCCAAATAGCTGAGTACCCGGAGGCACTCCACCTGGGACAGCGGACACGGGAATAAAAGCCGTCGAGCTCGAGCTCGAGACTGGCTGAAAGATGCATTCCTGGTTCATGCGGGCACAATTCTGGCACTTACCGCCCGGCGTATTCTGATAGCCAGAGCACCGGATCTAGAAAAAGGCAGGTCAGCAACGATGCGCTGCCATAGTTGTTTAGCTGCCCTGAGCGCAAAACCCACCTTTCGCTTCCGACAGTATCGGCAGGCAATGGAAGTTCGCTGGCGGGGGGCAGCCTGAGCCATGCCCGGCGCACCGCCGGCTGCCTGTGCGTACTCCTGGTAGGCGCCCTGCGGCGGGCGGGCGTAGCCATTCGGCGGCACGGCCCCAGGAGGTGGCCCACGGTAGTAGTAGCCTTCACTTGCGTACTGCTGCGGCGGGTGGTGCGGTTGATGAGGGTCAGGGGGGTACTGGCCCGGGGGAGGTCGTCGGTCATCGTAATACCCACGCTGATCCTGTGACGGGTAAGGGGGCGATCGCGGGTCGCCGGGGGTAGTTTGCAACGGCGGCAGGTAGGTGGAAGGAGGCTGTTGGCCAGCCGAGGGTGGAGGATATCCATTGACGGCGTTTGGCGAGGCCGCGTAACGAGGGTCATGCGAGAAACTGCGGCCTGCGGACGGCGGCGGCGGTGCCTGCGAGCCGTAGCCTGCAGGAGCGCGCGCCTCGTGGATCGAGGGAAGAGTCACAGCAGCGGCCATGCCGGGTCGAGGGGCCTCGGCGGAGCGCCGGGACTGGTGCTGGTCCTCGGCGGAAGGGGGTAGTCCGGGCGGGAAGCGGGATGAAGGCTGGTGATGCTTGTCCTCAGGGTGATTCTGCTGACGGTCGTGCCGATGGCGGTCGTCGGCCATACTATGGCTGTCCACGCTGGGTGCGCAATAGGCCTCTGTTGGGGCAGCAGGCCGAGGTGGTTCCAACAATTACTCCTCTTTAAAACTGCACGACAGCAAGAAGGCAATGGCGCATTGGGTAGTCAAGCCGCTGCAGACGACGCGCGAGTTTCCTTTTGCGCTGGCGGCAAGCACAGTCAACGAGAGGGGCCGTTGTCCAGGTTGACCCAGGGTAGAGGCCTCTGAGTCTTGTCCTTAAGGGCTGCGCTGCGTCGGCCTTTGAGGGGCGATACGAAGCGGCAGGGCGAGGGGTGATGCGGGACGTCCCGAGTATACGGCGCAGGGAGCCAGCGGGCGCAAGGAAGGCCGATGCCGCGCGGTGCGGGAGAGAAAAAAGGCCTCCGCGGGTCAGCAGGAGATCCAAGGGCCGGATGCAGGTGAGTTGAGGGCCAGTGCAGAGTTTCTCGTTGCTGCCAGGGTCGAACCGAAATCGACGTCGCGATCCGACTTTTTGGCTGTGGAGGTGGAGGGGAGATGCGGTGGAAGAGGGAAGGAAGAAGTTGGGTTTGGCAGAGGCGTGTGGTGTTAGAGGTAGGAAGGTACAAGTACCAGTAGCGCGGGGGGGTGTGGGTGGAGGGGGAGGGCAGGCAGGCACTAAGTTGGAAGGAAATGGTGCTGGAGGGTCGGGGGTTTTTGCCGCTGGAAACGAGGCGGAGGCCACTTTTCCAGTGGTGTTTGGGGGAGCGGCTAGGCGGGTTCAGTGGGTGGAGGGCTCGCAAAGTAGTCGGCCGCTGCCCAGGCCGGGTCGGCTGGTCTGCGCCGGTCTGCGGCTCCTAGTGGGCGCAAGCGGTCGGGCGACGTGGGTAGGTAGGCAGACTGCCGGGAGCTGGAAGGGGAGACGGGCTCCAGTGGACAGAGTTAGTGGGAGGCTTGTTGGGCCGTAGCGCCGATGCGTGCTGCAGCGCGGTGCGGTGCGGTGCGGTGCGGTGCGGTGCAGCGCGGGCGAGGCGAGGTAGGTACGGAGTACTTGTAGTAGCGGCTCCCGTGGTGGGGTTGGCGAGGGGAGACAAAGGCATGGGAACCCGGCGGGCGGGAATGTAAGTTAGCGACGGACGGATGGCCCGGCGTCGGTTGTTCCCAGTCGAGCTAGTCGTGGTAATGAAGCCAGGCAGAGAGAGACGAGGCTGAAGTCTGGTCTGGCAGCCCGCGACGAACAAACTGACACGCTTCCCCACGACAATGGTGCGAGCAAGGGGGCGTCTGTCCAAACAAAACGGGAACACCGAGAGTAGAGCCCGACGAGCAAAGGCGCCGCCCTGTCTGCCCGATGCGGCCGGAACTGGCTGTTTTGGGCCGCTCCGTGTCTCTGTGTTGCCTTTGCCTGCTTCCGTCCCGGGGCGCAAAGGCAACACCAAAATAACGCCCGTCTGCGCCAAGCGTGTACCGTACTTGATCCTTATCCTGCGCGAGCGTGTTAGACTTTTGGTCCCTGCCGCCCGGAATGTGATTGCGAGTCTGGACATTGGGCTCGTGGAGTCATCCCCGGCCCGCCGGTAGAGGCGCCTCCCTCCCTTCTCCCTTCGCATTTTGCATACGCGGCGAGTGCCGTTGCGAGGTCGCTCCACAGAGCCCGCTGCCGCCGACTTGGTGGCGTGCCAATTTGGCTTCACGGCAATTCGAGACTTTATCTCGTGTACTGCCCAGCAAGACCGATTCCCAGGACGACGGCCTCGCTCGGGGCTAAGCCCGTTGGTTCTGCGCCCAACAGCATGCTTCAACACAGCCGCAGCCTCAAGCTCCTCAACGAATCGCCAACCCTACTGGCGAGCTGCGCAGCTAACCGCAGGGCAGATGGCGCTTTGGGGAGAGTTCGGGCCAGCCACGCCATGCCATTTGGCGCCCGTCGTCAACAACGCGGCTTCGCGGCGCTTCGCCCTGAGTTTGCGATTGCAAGATTGCAGAAAGACAAGAGAGATGTCGTGATGAAAGCCTTACGTACCTGGCCTTGGTCCCAGTCCGCGCGACCTGACCGCTGTTGGCCCGGCGGACAAAGATAGAAAGCCTCGGGGGAGGCTATGTGCAGTTGTTGCTATGTACGGCGTGCTGCAATCACAATGACGTTAGAGCGTGCGTTCGTGAGAGGGTGAACGGCAAAGGCACATCTTTGGCAGCCACGTACAGGTACAGAGCAATGCTGCCGGGAACAACGAAAGCCGCTTGTCTCGTCGTTCGTGATGACGGAAGAAGCACTCTCGACCGTGATGAAACGGGTTTGACGGGTGGGTGTGTGGGTGGGTTTGATGGCTGAGCGCTGCTGCAACTAGCAGTTTGGCGCGACCCAGCGGGACGGATGCAGAGGCACACTGGCCAGTAAGCGGGCAGAAGACGTCTCCGGGGCCTGAATGCCGCGTCGCCGCAACGACCCGTGATGTGACGGGGGTGATGAGAGAGAAGGGGAATGGGAATGACAGTCGGCGAGTAAGTCTGGCACGGGCGCCCTTGCGCCTACGTCTAAGAAGCCAATATCCCAGCGCAAGCAGGTAAGCAAACAAGCCCGCCTGCTCCCGCTTTCAAGGCAAGCAAATACTCGGACTGGGCGGCTAACGCCCATGAGAGTCGGTGGTTTCTTGGCAGGCTCAGGGAGAGAGTTTGTGAGGGTGTGTTCGTGGGAGGGTGGGTATGCCCGTGGTCTCCGCGCAGCATGGTGCTGCGCTGTCTTTGCGGAGCGTGTGCGTGTGCGTGCGTGGCGTGTGTTGGCAATGATGATGGCCGTGAGGTTGAGCGCAGCACGGAATGAGAAACAACGGAAGGGAGGGGGGCGTGGGGGGCGTGTGTCGAGAAACCTACAGTACGAGCATGGAGTACCATACCCGTCTCTGAGGTGGGTGGTGGGTGATGGTGGGTTCCCGGTTTTAGCGGGTACAGTGTGAACGTGGGAGAAACTATCATCCCACAGGCCCTGCCTGCTATGGAACGTCGACTCGCGGGAAGTGACGACACGGCGCAGGGAGCAGGGAAACGACGAGAAGAGTGGGAGGGATAGCGAAAAGGAGAGGGGCTTCGACAATGGCAATTGGAATTGCAGGCCCGAAAAGGTGCCTGCTTGCGCTCAACTCCAGCCGCTAAAGGCTGGAACGGGGCACGACACAAGATGGCCTAGACGCGCAAGAGAGGCTGTCAGGCGCTGAGGAAGACGAGGTAACCGGTGAGACGACAAGAAGAGGGTGTGCGCGCGCGTCCCTGGGAGCAGTATCCGTAGTATAAGAGGTGCCTTACTTACTTGGAGGTGCGAATTTTGAACAACATACGCATAGACAGAAGAGATGTGCTCCGGCAGCGCCAGGTAAAGAACAACATCGATGAGCGAGATTATTATGATGCCAGACGCTGGTTGCTGCTTGCCAGCTGGCTGGCTTGGTGGGCGGGTGAGCGATGCCTGGGGAGTAGCATGGATGGGCCTAAACGCCTAATCCCAAAGCCCTTCGTGACGGCGGCGTTTGCCTTTTTGCCAGCCAGAAGGCGCGGGCCCCTCCCGCTAATAAATAAACGATTCAGAAATCCGTCTGGGGTCCCGAGGCGGCGCGCGTTCCCGACAGCGGGTTGGCTGCAGAGGCGGCCGCAGACTGCACGAGCAGTGTGCTCGCTGCTGGGTCCTGGTCTGGGCTCAACCCTGGCGCGCCCCTTGTCACCCCGCTAGTAGCTAGTGCCCTTCTCTTCCCTTCGCCTTAGCTGCAGCTGGGCTTGTGGTAGGCCGGCAGCCGCTGCAGGGGTGTCTTGGTATGGCGGTGGTGGTGGAGTGGTGTCGATTGACGACGGACGGATGAAGGGATGAGTGGTGTGTTTTCGTACTTGTCGCCGACCTCGCATTTCTCTGCGTTATCCCGAACCTGGGTCTGAAATGCAAGTGGTCTGCTTCTGTACGGACGTACTCGTACGCGCAATCAGCCGCCGTCCACCTCGCATCTGTCCACTTTCGGCGCTCAGCACGGGGCGCAATGATGTCGAAACAACAAGCCCTACAACCGTGCATCTCTCTTTTTTGTTAGAGACGCAGTCCCCTGCGAGGCAGAGGGCGGGATGCGCCTCGGCAAGGCCTGGCGTCGTGCGCTATTCGCGCTGCAGCGTGCGGACCCCGTCCACCAAGGATTACTGAGCCTGCGTGATGCTCGTCAGCCTCGGTTCAGGAGGACAGCCGACAGTCTTGAAAACGCTGCAGGCGCCTTTCGCCGGGTAGCGACATTTGGAGCAATAACGTCACGGCCTTGATCAACTACCGGGGCCGTCGGGCGAGCCGTCCCGTCCCGGTATGCACGCTGCTTTGACAGCATTGGCGCAATAGTATTCGTGCGTCCGTCTGGGCACAATGACCCCGGGCGGAACGGTGAGGTCAATGGCGACAGCTTCAGAGCTCTCTGCGGGCAGGGCCGTACGAGGTATGATTGCTGCATTTTGCTGCCAATGTCACCGCTCGTTGGTTCTGTATGGTCTCAATGCCACAGCAACTCGCGAAGCTTGCGCTGCAGCCAGCGTTGCAGCTGAATCAGCGTTGGCCGCTAATTAAAGCAAACCTCTTCATCCACCAAGCAAGCGCTGTTGGACCCGTCGGCTTCCTCCAGCCCGCTTTTGCAGGTGCCTCCTCCCGTTGCAAAGCTCCAGCTCAGAGCTGCGCTGGGCTGCACCGGCTCGTGCCAGCCTCCTCTTATGCAAGCGATGACTGGGTCCGGCATTGTGACTACTCACTACCAGTACTGCGTACAGAGTAAGGTACGGAGGTAGTCGAAGAAGACCGAAAGAAGCCATCGCACGATGGTAGCGGAACGCAACAGTCGCCGCCAGGCGGTTCGAGACTCCTTTCATAAGAGCGCTCTCGGTACTGCTGGCGTGCACGGAGCACTCATCACGAGTTGTCTCGGACGCCCTCCATATGGCGCGAGGACCACTCGCAGTAATAAGAGATGAACGACTCGTCCGTTTCCCTCGTAGTTTCGTCTCCAATGGGCGGCCACACGGCCTTACTTTCGCCGCTCTAATGCCCGGAACAATCTGCGTTCTGCTGGGTTATCGGCGCGTCAGCATGGCACACAATTTGCCTCGGCAGCCTTGCAACGATGGCGAGTCACGCAAGCTCCATAGTGACGAACCTTCGCTCAAATGTCGAGCCAGCGTGGCAGAATGGGGACCACGACTCAGTATGGGAGATGCCGAGGTACCTAGCCAGGCGACACGATGATGCAATGATGCTGTCCGCCCAATCCTGGAGCCTGACTGTGTCGATGTGCTGGTGGAGAGGGCAGAGGCGTGGAAACGGGTGTTCCCAAGCAGAGTACACGTTGAGGCAGGCGCTCACGCTCAAGACTGGATGATGACGCAAAGTATCAAAAATACCTTATCAGGTAGCAGCATTGATTAAGGCACCACACGTAAGCATCCAATCTCCTTCGCTCAAGTTACATCAATGAAATGCTCCATGACCTTTTCGTTCCGCGTCGAACCTCCGTATCGAGCACACATGGAATGTGCCGTGAGAGGTACTGATGGACCAAGCCTGGACGGGCTGCTGGCTCCATGGTGGATGATCTCCTAGGCAATAGGCGGTCTGGTGGTCCCTCGAAGGCTAATCTACTACTGCGAGTAATAACGCTGTACTCGTACTGTCCTCGTAGCTGGCATGCTGGTTCCAATGGCTCGGTTGCAGCAGGACCTGAGTCTGGAGCGCTGAGGTGGGGGAGAAGCCAAAAGGAACAGCGGCTCCACCCGGTGCCGAGGCCGCTGTGGCTAACCGGGTACGTGTGCCTTACCTTACCTGGTGAGGCAAGGCTGGTAACTTGGTAAGGTGCTGGAATGTCTGCTTAGGTGGCGGCTACGGACGTACTGGCGCAGGACACAGCGGCGCGTCTCCGCCAGGGGCCGCTAGATTCCGCCGCAGGGATCTCGTCGCGACGATGCAAGGCCCTCGTCACCGTTCACCATCTCACGTCTGGCCTCCGCATCTCACGTCACTGCACCTCCTCCGCGCCGCGCTTCTCACACCGCCCAGCCGCGGGATGTTGAAAGCCTCGTAAGTGCGCTTGGCTCGGCTCGTGTCGTATTTCTGCCTTCATCCCCGCCTATGGTCCGTCGGGTCACCGCTATTACCCGAATTCGCCTGTGCACTCGTACTTCGTGCTACGTTGCCGACGCGGCGTGGCAGCTCATCGCCTGTGCACGTCTTCTACTATTCAGCGTCCAAAGCAAGATCTTTGAAACAACGACTCTCAACTCGATCCAGACCTGGTCCCCCGCCCGGCCCTTCTGAGCACCCCACAATCTCCAGGCGGCGTAAACTGTACCCTGTACTGTCGTCCATGCCTCCTTTCGCCTACCGCCGCATACGAGCAGAGGAGGTTCTTGCCTGTCGTCAGACCTCATGCCAACAGAAGTTAGTTGCCAACGTCCCGTCAGCATGCCCCGTCTATTGTCCGAGAAGACGCCCATTTTGCCGAGTTGGGCGACATCTCCTTGTCCTGCAATACAACCCTCAGTCTCTGCCCTGCTGTTGTGTGTTATCCCATGCAATACTCATCCTCTTAAACGTCGTTGTATGCAGGTTCATCACCCACCTGCCTGCATACAAGGTGACGCACGAGGAAACAAGCCAGCGCGTCCATTTCAACGAAGCATTAACGCTTTTTCCCGTCGTGGAAAGGCAACGGAAAGGGGCATTGTGTGTCACACGGCCCCGTTCGCAATGTCGAGGGCTAAAACTAGCCCGACCCCATTCCCACGCTCTGGGCGCGGCAATCTGTTGTCACTGGGTCATGGCTTGCCAGGATAGTAATGGCCCTCGGGAATTGACAGGTCAGCCATGCTCCAGGGATGCGTCGCCTTTTGTGGGTCGTCTGTTCTTAAGCCCACGGCTGGCGTGGTCATCAGCTGCATGCATGGTGTGGCTGTCCTGATCTGGACTGGCGGACGGGGACAAGCCGAAACCAGGCGGGCACCCAAAGGGCTTTTCCTGGTAAGCTTTCCTTGCGCTGCTGATGCTGCTGCCGGCGGCGGCTCCCCTGCCCCGTTGTCGACGGCATCTCCCAGGTCCCCATGTTTCACTGCAGATAGACTGGGTCTATCGTCTTGCACCCGGACACACGGGAAGGGGCACGCTTCGCGCCGTCTCGGTATGGATCCTGGCGGACAGGGTACGAACGACGGCAGACCCGTGCCTCGAATGGCTGCGGCGCCTTGGTTGGAGTAAAGTGTGCGATGTTTTTCCCGCACCGCATGGGCGCATATCATCCCATCGGTTTCCCGCGTCCGCCCGCTGCTTGGTCACACCTCGCCGGCGAGGACATGATGCAACTTCTTGCAGTGGGCTGTCAACGTGGGAGCTTCGCACAGGGCTACAATCAAAAACCTGGTCGAGGTTGACAACGGCACTCCCTTCATTATTGATGCACAGAGCTTGATGAACCCATCGCACTTCGCGTTACAGACTCGCCGAAAGTGGAAGCTCTACGATCGTCTGCGGGGCCCTCCAACCAGGGCATCTTGCAATCACCGCCTTCTGTTGCAAATGAAGAGCGGCGTTGTCTTCGGCACACACTGTATTCGTTCTCTCCCACCTTACCCAAAATTATCGCCAGCAATCCCATTCTGCCTCCAGGCATGGCCTCCGCGCGTGCGCAAACACGCAAGACGAACCTGACGCCGACGAGTTTCCCGTGGCCCTGTCATCATGCAGTGCGGTTAAATCCGCTCCTCCCGCCGCTCCCGCGCGGGAAACATCCTGATTCGCTGTGTACGGATCTTTTTTTCTTTTGCGAGCAGTAAATCGTGCAGTCAGACAGACAGGCCGAGAGACCAGACAGCGCACTCGTGGTACTGTCTCATCGCAGGACTCTCAACTAATTAATTCATTTTACCTTTGTCCACCAGCTGCTCGCCGAAATGAGGGCCGAAAACGGGTTGACAGACGGGTAGGAGTAAGCAAGCTGTCGGCGTGGAACTAATTGTGAGGGCGGCGTTGCTGCCAGCTCTAAACGAAGTCGAGAATTTGACTTGTTGTTGCGTGCGGATATATTGGGAAGCCGAGTGCGACGCAACAATTGAGCAATAGCGCCCAGCGTCGCATGCAAACCCTCTGAGAATCATGTCGCAGCTGGTCTAAGTGGTTTGGACCAGGCCAGAACGGCGCCTCCCGATATTCCCAGCGACGCCGCAGAGGTTGGGGGCTTTGGGCTGTGCCGTGGTGGCCTTTCAAGTGTCATGGATTTCTTGATGCATCTACCATGATTCACCCAGATCCGGCCTATGACTCAACTTGGTACTTCTTACGAGTAATATCCTGCTGCCAGGGAATGTGATATGCCAGAATGATGACTGTGACATGCCCTTCCTTCAGGCCCGACATTTCGGGCTAGTCGCAGTTCGGAAATGGGTGGACCCGCGAGATAATGTCGAAAGAGTGGATGGAATGATGATTTGCTCGGCTCGAGCTTGCGCAGAAGGATTGTGCTCGTTGGCACAGCCCGCATTCAATGTTGGAAGGGAGCAAACGAAAAGGGGGGAGAGCACGATGCTGGACCACCTTCCCAACGCCGGCAGCCTTGCATGCTGGGGCAGCCATCCCGAATAGAAACGTTGATGAGACCCATTTTCCCGCCTGCGGGTGGTCGCCTCAGCGAGTTTCCTATGCAGCCGTCCGTCTAGCCCCTCAGATCGCGCCATCCTCGTGGCAATTGGGGCTGAATCCTTGCCGTCGGCCTGCTCGTCTGTGTCGGGCCGCGCAACTGACGCCATGCGACCCGGCACGCGGTGAGAAAACTGCGCTGCCAAGTTCTAGTGCACCATTGCCTCCACTTAGGGGCAATCGCCGCGTCCCTGCTTCGCATTCCCACTGGTCACCAGCAGGATGGTGCTGGGATCCTAGCGTCGCGAACCGTCCTGTGGAGCCCACCTAGTGGTTCCCGACTGCCTGGGTACGCACCGCAACTTGGCCGCAGCGACACGGACCCTAGCCCCGGCGACTAAGCTGCTGTCCAAACATGCACCGAGGACCTGTTGGGTCGGTGTGTGCTGTCAGCTCCTTTGGGCGGCCGCAGTTGCGAGTGGCGTGGCTCGAGAGGACGGTGCGGTGATGACGGTGACGACCTTCCTCCAACACGGCTCCGAGTTGGTAGAAGTTCGTGCGTACGAAGTACTCGTACTTGCGTCCATACCCTTGGTGCTCGTGTTGGTTGTCGACGGTTGGCCGTGGTGCCACTGAAGTGCGTCGGCGCTGTTGAGCGGCTCGCACTTCCGCTGGAGCTCCGCCTTTGCCCGGCGAATAATTCGTGGCGGGACGAGATCCAGCGTCGTCTCCGGCTGAGATCCGGACCGTCCTTGGAGTATCGAGACTGTGTGGCAGCGCCAGCAACTTGGTTGGACCAGAGAAGGAGCTTCTTGCGCGCAGACTGAGCACTTGGCACCCTGGACGTGGCCCGTTTAGCAGGGGACGGTATTGCAGCTGATTGGATTGGACACCTTTTGTCGGCGGGCATCAGGCTCGTCCCGTTTGCGCTGCGGCTCACCGTGTTCCAATCGCTTTTGAGTTGTACGCCCCCAAACGTATCGCAGCGCGGGCCGCCTCCCACGGGTGGCTGGCCAGCCCACCCCTCCTCCTCTTCCCGATGGCGATGATGCATTGACTGATATACGTAGCCAAGCCATCGCCAAACACTTGACCATATGCATCATGCGTGCGGCCGTCGTCGTAGTGCAGGTGCTGCGTTCCGATGCTGCAGCATCTGCGTGCGACTATCGCTGTGGAACCTCGACGACACGACCTTGGCTTGGGCAATCTGTCTCCTGCATTTCTGTCGTACGGTGCCAGCCTCTGCTACAGGCCAACTGCCTAAGATACGTACCGCATTTTGCTCCTCTGGCGGAAGAGCCGTTGAGACGCCCACCCGCACTTGGTACGTAGATCAGACAGCGTGTCAACGGTGCCACAAACCAATGTTTGTTCAATTGAACTTGACGACTGATGGATGATGCGCAACGAGTTGATGTTCTAGCTCCGTGTTGTGGCCTAGCGGAGCTGCGATGATCCACCCACCAAGTCGCCGCTTGACCAGTGTGACTGCTCAGCCTGTCCAGACCATGTTGTCTGCCAGTGCCTCAGACTTCGCAACCGACCAGCTTTCCTCGACGCCGTTCTGCTGCCCAAAGGCTTGGTCCGGGCGGGACGGCGACGGAAGGCTGCAAGTTGAGCAAACGCGCGCTCCCTTCTGCATGGCGGTGGACCAAGTCGTCGAGTGCAATGCAGTTCTGCGGGCAATGTCGCTCATGCGGGACCCGGAACCTGGCCCTGCCTCATGTAATAGTATTCCTAATATGGGCGGCGTTGTACTCGTAGTCCGTAAGGTACTTGGCATACGAGCCAACTTGCCAGGATGTCACTGATGACGATGGCTTGATGGTGCTGACGGGCTCAAGGCTTTAGCTAACTGTACCCGCCTTTGCGGGATCCGTAAGCAGCTGCGGGTGAAACAGAGGGACGTTTAGATTCGTCACGGGTCTGCAGCATGTTTGCTCTCCTCGCATGTGAGCAGGGGCCCAAGCAGATTAGCCCTGGAACCCTGATCCCTCCCGCAGCTGCGTGGATCACTGGATGCGGGCGACAGCAAGTCTCTTGCCGCGACCCCATGCCGCCCGTCCGCCAGACTCGCAATCAAGCTTGTTGGGCGACGAACTCACGCCCTTCGTCCCCCCCCGCCCCCCGATCCAGCGATGAGCTGCGTTCACTTCATACTGGTGAAAATACAAGTCGGATGTTGTTTGCCAACCTCAGCGGTAGACAATTGAAACATCGACGGTGTACATACGAGTGCAAGTAGCATTTACGAATGCCGACCGTAAAAGGTGTCGGCGAGCTTTTGGCGCATGGGGCCGGGCAAGTTGGATCCCGACTAACGGACGGCTCGGGGCCTCCCGCCTGAGTTGCGGGAAACTAGCGTGCGAGGCGTTGAAATCATTCACCAGGTGGACCAACTGAAGAAGCTGTGCCACGGGGGACTGGGTCTCGCAATTTTGGCTCTTTCAAGAGGGGGGTGCTTGCAAGGGGCCGCCTCGCTGCAAGCAATCCGACAGTTGCCCTAGAGGTGATCTATCAATCAAGTCTTGTCTCGTCTTGCGGGGGATGGCAGCCAGTCTGTGAGAAGACTGAACGGGACTTCAGAGAAGTATGGACGTGCCGGGCAAAATGAGGGTAGAGGGTACTCCGGCTGATGACACGCTTTATGACAGTCGGATGCGCTACATACCTAAGGTATTTGTGTTCTCCCTGCTGCTTTGCCAGCTGCCCAAGGCAGCGACCGCAGGAAGAAGCCTCGTGATGACCTTCATGAAGCAAGGATGACCCAGTGGTGTGACGGTGCTAATGAATGCAGACGCAAACAAGCCTCTAGCCGCGGTAGTCGCTTGCCCAATATTGGTCAGAGCGTACCACGTAGCCCAACAGACGCCAGCCTTTCTTCTGAGGACAAAACCAGATGGCTTGTAATAGCCCCGAATGGTGGGAATTCGAACCCGGTATTCGATACCCCAGCACACAGTGCAGGTCTTCAAAACAGAACAACGACGGCAAGGTTGCAAGTGGACGGACGTCTTGGCTTGGCTCACAGGCTGAAACACCTGCGCGTGGCATGGCACCAAATGGTACGACATGGCGTGTTGCGGGCAGTCGTCGAGATGAATCTGGGCGTCCTTGCATGCTGGGAGCTGAAGGATTTGAAATTCCTGGTGCATCTTGTAGTATCAGAGAGCCTGCAAGAAGGGCGGGGGGTGTGGCCTAGTGTCGCCGTCGTCTGCGCAACCCACTCTCGTGCTGTCATTGAGGCAAGTGCTACCAAGACACTTCCTCCTGCTCGCAGCACACAAGGCAGCCGCCGCAACGATTGGAAGCATTAAAAACACTTGACTTCTGCATGGCGTTGCCGACCTGCTCTCAAAATGTCTCTATGGACCTTGGTTCGTCAACCTCAGCCACGTCGGTGGAAGCGAGGCGCCCTTACGTTACAATTGAGGACACCAGCTACCTGCGATCAATACGGTTCACATGTTTGCTCCCGTCGGGCTGACCTCTGAAGGTCAGCCTGGAAGCGCAGCCTCTCCGAACTCCGGCAGTACCAAATGCACCCGTCCATGTCTCACGACCTAAGGAAAGGGCCCCGATGGGCTTATTTTACTGTTCACCAAAAGCACTGAGACCAGAAGCAGGGATGGTATCACGATTTTGGGGAAGAGTGGCGCGGCACAATATGACGGGCTACCATCCCGCCGGAGTGAAGGGGAACTTCCGTGACAGGGGCCGATTACATCGAGATCCTTGGACCTTCTAGTCCGTGAACCAACAAACTAATACGTTCGGCAGCCTGTATGCCTGGGCGTCGTCCACCTCCCGGCAGGCCACTCTGGAGCCGCCCACCGAAGGAACGAGAGCTGACTGGCTACTAGGCTTCCCGTCCTACCGCAGACTTTGCGGGTTAGCCAACCACAAACGCCAGAAGCATTCTGACTTCTCAGCCAGAGGACACCGAGAGACTTTAAGCCCTGCATCAAACTTGCCGCGACGATTTTTCAGATGCCATGGCCCCGAAATGTTCGGCCCGGTCAACACTGCTTGGACTGTCGATATATCGTCGCTCTGCAAGTGGAAAGCTTCAATGCATTTACCACAGCTGGTTACACCGGCAGCTTTTGTAGCGTCATACGTTATGTAACGGTCAGCACAAGCTGACATTGAGGCACGACACCGCACACCCAGGATCGCGCGTTTTGAACCCCTCTCAGTCACGGCTGGACATGGCAACAGGGGCCTGGTGACTGGCCTCCACAGACAAGGCCCGTCCCGCCAATCGCACACAGCAGCGGCCCATCACGTGATGTGTTTTCCATGCGGCCACTGCTGCACCTCGGGTAGCCTGCAGGCCTCCCGCGCCCAGCCCCAATTTTTGGCCTCAATTGTTACTGGATGGCTGGGGGAAACGAGACCTAAGGCCCGCGGAAAACGAGCCTTCGGTACCTCCATTCCTGCGGAGCAAGTTGCCGCCGGCGGGAGAGCTGTTGAGCACCATGGCCATGTTGCTCACCAGGCAGCCCAACCCCTCTCCTCCCACCTCGATACAGACGCACTTGCAGCTGCCCCTCGAGCGCTCAGTCAGGACAAAGGCGAGAAGGGGTGTGTGGGCCAGCTTTGAAGCAAGGAGAGACACAAGGGCTGCCACGTCGTAATCTCACACTGCGACAAGACAAGGTGCCCGCGTTGTAGCGACAATCGTGCACTGATTCTGGATCACAGTGCGAGAAGCGGATTGGTCACACCCGGGACTCCGGAGTAGGGTTCGGGCCGGTAGCAACCTGGGCGAGACCCAGGGTCGATTGACGAGTTGATGAGGTCGGCACCTGGTAGCCTGGTAGCCTGCACACATCACGGCAAAGGGGAAGGCCAACCAAACGTTACCTGTAGCTGCTGGAAGTCTGGAACTTTGACCAGAACGGGACACATCTTCGACAGCCCTGCTCCGTGCAAAGTAGCACTGAGCTGCCATGTTCACAGGCAGCAAACCTGACCGTGCCCATCAGCATTGATATGGGCATCGGCCAGCCGCGACTCGCCAAGTGCAAGGGTGCTTCGAGGCAACAAAAACACTCAGCAGGGGTGCCAGCCCAGCTCCAGGGTATTGCACGCCACGAGACCTCAAATGCATGCACAGTCAGCGGTCTGGCGTCTCAGTGCCACGGGCTGGTTTTTTTGGCCGCTGTACGAGAAGACAACGGCTTGCCGCGCCAGATTGCTACCCCCAGGACTGGTGTGCAGCCATTCGCGGCTCATGGTGCCTGGTTGTCCGAGCGCGTTGACATTACTGAGTGGTCAGCTATCCGGGGCTGCGGACGGCGCCATTGATACGCTATTTCTCACATGTTCACAAACTGCGTCAGGGCCGTTGGTCATGGCTGGCTGGAGAGATGGGTGGCGTTGACGCATGGATCCGGAGCTGTTGGTTCCTTGCGTTTTGCTTCCCAATCATGGACATTGTCCGTGCTGTTCCGCGAAAGCCGCTGCAGTTGTGCTGGGGCTCATGCATTCATTTGAGGGCCGGCGGCCTCAGGCTCTGGGTAACCCAAGCAGACCAACAAGCCGGCCATCATTGCTTATGCAGGCAGGAGCATGGTCGGCGGTGTTGGCATGGTTTCCCGAGACAACAGGACAATGCAGAAGCGGCGGTGTGCAGCAAAAACACGACACATTTCTACGTCTTGGGGCGTATGCATCAATACCTTGCTGGCTGCTGGGGACACGTACGAGTACTGGCCCAGCTGGGCGTCTGCGCCGCGAAAATCTGCCGCGCCGTCTCGCCGTCCCACGGATGTCGCTCGCCCTCCAAGGTGTCATTGCCTTGAGTAGGACTGACAGCACTGCCCTTGTCTCCTTGCGCCGCCACCGCTTCCAACAACCCACACGGCGTAAACACCCAGACACGCCGTGGAAAGCCGTGCGCAACGCATGGGCCTGTCTTGACTCACTCTCCAATGGTTCATGTACGACGGTCCCAGCGAGCCAATGAAACCATTCTCATCTGCGTTGGTTCAACAGTGGTGACGCGTGCAACAAATACATCGTCAAGTATGCCTAACCAACCCTCATCAAGCTGGAGATACTGTACAGTACTGCGGTTGCCTACAGCGTCCACTCTACCTTTTGCAGCACCCGATCGGGGCATGTGCGCCACCTTTCATTGCTTCGTACGGTGAGGGTCCGAATTGCGGACTACAATACGTGCAGGCAGAGATCAGGAAGTGACTTTTGGGCATGCCCACTAGCTCGCCGTCGGCGCTGTTGCCACTGGGGGGAACCAACAGCGGAACGGTGCGCTCCTGCAGCTGCATGATCACCCGTGATCGGGCGGCTGATGCCCTCTTTGTCACCCTTGACACCTCTTGGCTAGCTGTTGGGAGACGGGTGAGCGCCGATCCCTGCTGGCTCTCGTCGTATGCGTATGAAAATGGGCCACGTTTCGCTGAAGCCGCTGATGCTGCCTGCGGGCCTACTGCACGCTGCACCTTCCCCTCTTTCACCGCATTTGGTCGAGGCCGCATTGTGACTGGTCCCCTGGCCCAGGAAGGACAGAGAAAAGATCTTTCGGTCTAGGGGGCCAGCCTCGCCAGCGCTCAACCGCAATGGCGCAGCATTGCCATCAAATCATGTGAGTGGGCGACTCTCATACCAAGCTCGACTGATGGTGTTGTCCGGTCCCCTAGTTTGTCTGCCACAAAGGCCCCGATACAATTTCTGGCGTTGCAGCCCCGCAGCCTCATGTTCCCAGGGCCCTTCCATGTCGAGCCTCTTTTAACTAGACGTTATTTGATCCTGCTGATTGGTCAATGTGGAAAATCGTGGGCCTGTTGTCGTTCCAAGAAAACGAATCCTCCACGTCTCTTGGGTCCCCTCAGCAAACCCCAAAATGACACACGAGTAGCGATGCGCGATGGCTCTAATGTAGATGTTTGCAAGCCTCGTGTGTCTTGTGGGTCCGTTACGGCCCCGTTAACTCGTATCCTGCTGAGTTGTCAAACGCAAACACAGCGTAAGCTCTACTTCTTGTGTCCGAGTCGGTTTCGATCGTTCTAATACGGCAAATAGCACATTTCCTCAGGCAACAGGACCCCCGAGAAATCAACCGTCCATGGATAGTTTGGAACCTCTGGATCACGGGACAAATCAGGGACAAAAAGCCATGGCTACGGTATCTTCGGCGTAGACCAAGGTCGTAATTTGGCAAAATAAGCACCCCTGGATTGCGTTCTCCCCATGGGAGAGAGAAGACAACAGGAGACTTACCGGTGCGTTAACAGCCAACTTCTGCGCAAGATAAAAGTCCAATTCTTAACGACTTGTTGACACACACAATGGTTTCTGCGTCGAAGGCCAGGAACTTGCGGCCAAGCGACCATGAAACTGGCGCGTGGTGAAACAAGCCAGTGGATGAGGCGGCTCGAGCATAACGAGAATGCATTCCACCGTAATGATATGACCGCAGGAAATTTCCTCGATGCAGATTGACTGTAAATGCCGCTGCACATGAGAAGAGGAAGGTGGCGGCGGATTCCATCAGTGAGCCTGTCGAAAGTGGTAGCACCGGTCCTCATTTCGGGGGTTCAATTCTCCGCGAGGGGCGTCCATGCCCGCATGTCAGGGCCGGATCTAGCGTCAACCATAAGCGCAAACGCCTTGCGTAAGCATTCCATTTGTTGGCAACCAGCTCTTCGCAGCTTCAAATGCCCGTAACCCGGATAGGCAATGGGCATATTCTATTCCAGTCGTGTGGGCACTCTCCATTGGCCTGCCCTTTCGACGGCGATGTCGCTTGGTGACGCTCCCTTAAGTGTCGAAGCTGATTCGAGGACGGACGTCGTGGGCCATCAGCAGCCAAGGGGCCTCGAATCTCGGCTCTTCATTACGAGGGCAGCTGTTCCTCAGCCTGTCAACCAGCGCAGGCACTTAGTCGAACGCACCACGCTGCCACGAGTCTTTCCACGGACATCCGTCTGATCAGAATCACGCCAACCGCTCCACGCCGAACGACTGGCAACACGAGACCCGGAATGGGTTCTATTGAAGCTGCGAGTTGTGCTACTCAAGTCCATTGCTCAGGGAAGGCCGAGGATACGAGAAGCCATGCGCCTGCGTGACTCCCTAGCCACCAAAGACCGCGAGCACGTTTGCGAGATGCGAAGGAGCTCCACGCACAGCTTCCAGCTAGCAATGGGGGTGTTGGTCGGCGGTCTTTGTTGGATCGATGCATCCAAAAGGGGGCAAAGAGCAGCCTGTTTGCAGAGTAGCTGGCACGGTCGAGAGTTGCGCGCCCGCCGTCCCGATATTTGAACCTCAAAGGTTGTGACTTTACGTACGGGCTAGGGTGCAGCCTGGAGAAGAGCCTTTCTGGCCATATAGCTTGACGCGACGCGCGCGATGGAAGCCTCATGTTGAGCCTTGGCCTGCCTGTCACGTACAGGTTTGGGGAAGAAGAAGGGGCAATGCAGTGTCGACTGCTTTCGAGGCTAATTCGCTGCACACGCCTTCGTGACGCCCGGATTTCGACGCTCGGTGACGGACTTGACCGCCAGGGTGATACTAGACAGGCGAGATTCATAGCCGCGGCGGGTGTTCTGAGCCTGCGTTGCAAGTCTTGACTGGTTACATCCCAGTCAATTGATTTATGACAATCACGGTGAACTCCTCGCCCCCTTGTATTTCCTGGCCTTATACGGAGCGGTATTGACTGCATGGGATCTTGGTTGCCTTGTGCTGGAATCGATGCCATTCCAAGGTTGCAAGCCTAACCGCGTCGCCTCGGCGTCGACCGCGCCGTGCCGTACGGGCCTCCCCACCCCCGCTGTAGGAGAACCCGCACTGCGCGTCAGTTGCGGGGCGCCTGGAGCCCGCATCCGGGGTCGCACCAAGCAAGGTGGGCTCAGCTGAACCTCGAAACCAGCCGAGAAGTGTCCGGACGATGCATAACAGAGCTTCGCGGTGTCGACAGTGAGGGAAGACTCTGATACACTCCTCACCCTTCTCGCCTTGTTTTGCATCATTGGTAGCGCCATCCCCAGTAACTCGAAAGCTTCATATACGGCTGCAGCACTAAACGACCGAGTCTGGGACGTCGAACCAAAACTCCACGGCCACCATGTCTGATACCACGGCAGTGAATCAGGCCTACTTCAAGTAAGTTGTCTGTCACTCTTCCATGTCTATCTCGGCCTCTATACGTTAAGAATATGGCACGACTCTCGAGTTGCATCAGTAATGATTCGTCATTGATGCATGCATGCGACGAATTCTTGATGTTGTCCATGAAACTTGAAGATTCAGGACACACACACACCTCGTCTCCCATTGCGGCACGGTGCCTTTTGCTGACACATGGTAATCAACAAACAGCAAACTTGCTGCCGACTATGACAGCAGATTTCAAAAGACAATCGGCGTGCTGGAGAAGGAGGTGAGGTCCAAGGCCGACTTTATCGGCGTCAAGAAGGGTGGGCGGTTGCTGGACTATGCCTGCGGGACAGGGCTCTTGTCGAGGGTTAGGTCGAATGAAAAACCGATTTGTGCTGCGAATTGCTGATGCAGTCTAGTCCTTGGGTGATGACCTGAGCCAGTGCGTCGGCATTGACGTCTCGGAGAGCATGGTGGAAGCGTACAATGCCAAAGCTAGGAGCCAGGTAGCTCACCCTCGACCTCATCTACCCACACGAGGACCCATACATGATCAGGCTGATCATGGGCCGTCGTGTGTGCGTATGCAAGGAAACTCTTGCTGACGTTGAACAGCATTTCTCCCCCAGCCAGCGCATTGCTCAGGTCGGCAACCTCATCGATCCATCCGAGCCCTCTCCCGCGGCCTTGTCCGGCGCCTCCCTTTCCGGCTTTGACGCCGCAGGGGTCGGCCTGGGCTTCCACCACTTTGACGATTGCCATCTCGCCGCGCGGCGCCTGGCACAGCGGCTGCGGCCCGGCGGCGTGCTCTTCGTCGTCGATTTCGTGGCGCACGCGGCGGACCCGGGCCACGGGGACGCAAAGGGCGTGCGCCACCACGGCTTCAGCGAGGCGCAGATGCGGGACATCTTTGAGGGCGCGGGCATGGGGACGCGATTTGCGTTCCGCGAGCTGGACGAGGATGTGGTGTTTGAGAATGCGCACGGCGAAGGGAAGAACATGGTGCGCAGGGTGTTTTTCGCGAGGGGTGAGAAGGCGTGATGGGAAGGCCCCGGCTGGTGTTTCAGTCGGTTTATATATACATCAAATTACTCCTGTCCGAAGCTCCAAGTCTATCTTTCTTCGATTCTGTACTACATGTATCTGGGTGACGAACCTTCGACGCCCGTCCCTTTAAAGTATGGGCACATCTCTACGACGGCAACACTACTGCGGCCCCTTTTCGGCCACGTCAACCACAAACGCGCCCCCAAGCAAAATGGCCGGCTCCTCAATGTTGTGATGCTCGTAGCTGGTCGCACAAAGATCAGTCAGCGTTCTTGCCGTTGCACACGACACGACAAGCCTTACCTCAGAGTTCCTACGGCGCCAGCTTCCAGCAGAAAGGCCGGTCCGTCCTGCAGCGTCTTGCCAGCCCACCGCATGGCGAAGGCGCGGAGGATGTGACCGTGGGCGACGATGAGGACGTCCCCTTTACCGGCGTCGGACTTGCCAATGGCAGGCTTGTGCACCTTTTCACGTATCTCGGCAATCAGCCGGTCAAGCCTCTCAGTGACTTGATCAGGGCTCCTGATTTCCCCCCCTTTTTGTCAGTAACAGGTCGTCCTTGCAGTAAACCAAAGGTGGAAAGCAGAGCTCGGGGGATAACGTCAACTCACTCTCCTCCCGGACAGCCATCCCGCCAGATGTCCCAGGTTTCCTTGAGCCCTTGCTCGGCGCGCCGCCTCCGGATCTCGTGGCTCGTGACGCCCTCGTAGTCGCCATAGTCCCACTCGCGGATGTCCTCCGTAATCTCGACCAGCGCGGTGCAGTCGAGCGCATCGCTCGCAGCGCTGCCGTGCCGCGTCCAGGGGAGGTCCCCTGCGATTCCCAAGTTGAGCAGCTCAAAGGTCCGCTGGGCGCGCTTCCGCGGGGAGACGTAGCTGCGCGCAGTTGGGTCAGTTTCACGCCTGCGTTGCTTTGACTAACAGAATGCAAGGGGGAAAGGGAGCATCGCGGGTTCGTGAGACGGCGGTGCCGTGCGGCACGACATCGATGATGCAGGAGCAGCGTGTTGTGTGCGCATGCGTGTGAGATGCAGGATTGTGTAGGTACATATGCCAGAAAGGGGGGCGTATGCGTAGCGACACAGCGCCCTTTGTGAGTCGGTTGACCGCATCGTGTGTTTTCTCGCCGTCCACGGCATCGGCCGAGCCTGGTCCACGGCGGTAATGCTACCACATCCCGCGCGGCCGCATAAGAGACGGCCCGTCTGCCGTGTCACGCGCCCGCCATGCCATGCAATGTTATCACGAAGACGTGCTTGCCATGCATGGCACGTCCACATCGTGAGCAGAGAACAAAAAGACCCTGCCCCCGCCGGGCCTGCAGACGCAGGCGCACAACGCAAGCACACGATGCTATATGATATGCCACCAGGCTGGTCGCCGTGCACCGTCCACGGCATCACGCGCCGATGGGCAGTAGCAATGGCACAGGAGCTGGCAGCGAGAGGGAAAGGGGGGGGGAATGGAGGGGGCTGGCGTTTTCAAGAGGCATCAATTGCAGGCCACTCACATGTGAGCCAGCTGCCGCGGCACGATGAGTCGGTCGTCGCCGACGAGGGCCTTGCCCGTGGCGCGGACGCGCTTCTCGCCATTGGCGGTGAGGGGGATGTCGGTCCGTCCCGTGTGCTTGCCGCTGAGAGACCACTCCGTCTCGCCGTGGCGGATGATAAAGACGCGGGGAGACGACATTGTGGATGAAGTGAGAAGCGAGTGGCGGCTCGCGGCCGGATTGTATCGGATGGTTCGGGGGGGGTGACGCAGCGAGAGAGAGACGGCAGGATTGAGAGGCAATCGAGGTCGCGACGGTGAAATGCGTTGTTGTATATGTTGTGTCTGGAGAGTCTGGCCGTGCAAAGTTAAGTTGGTGAATGGGTAGACTGTGGTGTGATGAGAGGTGTGATGTTTTATTGTAGCGGGACTTGACGGTGGCATGGAGGTGGAGGGGCAGTTCCACCTGCTACGTGGTAATGACTTGATAAGTCGAGGCTACCCGTACAGAACACGATAAGCTGCTGATGGCTGGGGACAAACACGACTCTCTGATGTGATGTGACACACTCGACAAGAATAGATGTGTCTTTGCAAGCACGGCTAGATTCGCTCAATTGCAATATACGTCTGTTGTCCAAGTTCTGAAAGATGCCATTGGGGGCTCCGCTTGCTATGACGCAGGAGCTAATCGCCACCACGGCAAGTGATTTTCTCCAGCACAATTCTATATCCAAAAAAAAACCAAAAAAAACCAATGCATCTGCTACACACATATCAAGCGAGCAGGCAGCCGCCCACCAGCGAAGCATAATCGTCCGTCCTGTCGACGGTGGTGTAAGTCGCGGTACAGGGTAGGCGAGAAAGACGGCGGCTCCGCGGCGCGTGGTGCGGCCGCCGCGTTTCGGAGTCGTCTCCGGCCGGCGGCTGTAGAAACAAGCATCTGACACGCCGCACAACTACGGAGTAATAAATAGTAGACACTTTGATGGACGACCGGGGACCCCTGCGCGGTGCACGATCTTGTACGGATTGCCGTTGCCTCGGACAGCTTGCGGATGGGCCGCAGAGGCCATCGTAGCGGGCATTTGTTTGGGCCGAGTCCGAGTGCGTTGAAGGCACAGCGGCCGAGGCCATCATCAATCACTCGCCTTGACAACACCACCCGTTTCGCAGTCTGCCCCCTCCCACGCCCCGAAACAGTGGAAAGCGACCATGGCTCTCCTCCGCCGTGTGCGTGCCGCCAACGCCGCAGCTCCACCTCCCGTCTCAGGATGCGTTTGCAGCCATCGTCCCAGACATGCGGCCGGATGCCCAGGCGGCAGCAGCGCCTCCCGCCATGTATTTAGAACAGAGGGACACGACGCAGGATTTCAATCCTCCAACAACTTTTACACTATAGTAACGGCGCACCACAGGCAACGCTGGTCGTTGTCCGGGCTCTGGAACCATGGCAGTGACCACGATGGTTCCTCATGCGGCTGCGCGCTTACTAATGATGGCGCACCGCCATCGCGACACCACCTTGGACCGAGACGACGACGTCGAGCTCGTCACCTTTGACGACTGCCTCCACGCTCGAAACCACTCTACAGCTTTGCCATCCGAGTCGCAGGCACCGCTCGCACGCCCGCCTCGCCGCCGTCGGCCGACCGCAACCTCGATATCCTCAGTGTCCACGACGTCCTCGTCCTCGTCCTCGTCCTCGTCCGCCTCGCGCCCGAGCTCGCCCACCTGCTCTGCCAGCCCGTGGTCCCGCAGCACCTGCATCCCGCCGCCGTCGCGGCCCAGTACCGCTTCCGCAGGACGGGGCGTGACCCCGGCCGAGCGCCGCCAACTCGCCGACCGAGTCTGGCACCAAGTCTGGTAAATCTCCAGTCACACAACGACAGAAGCGCAAAAGGACAAACAGCATGGCGCACCCCTGGACGCGGCAGGAAAAGTTCAGGCGCGCCGTCTGGGCCGCCGCCTTTGCCGCCGTCGTCTTCGTCGGCTCCCTCACTGGCGCGCAGCTCAAGACGGACAAGCAAAAGGAAAAGGTTGGGAAGCCCTTGGCCCCGTCTTCACCCGTTGGCGTCTGTGACTGACAACGGGCACAGGCCATCAAGGAGTTTCGGCAAATTACGCCCTCCGAGCAAATCGCCATCCTCGAGTCGCAAAAGAGCCACTTGGTGCAGCAGAAAGCCGGCATGGAGAGGAAGCTGGACCTCTTCCGCGAACGAGTGCGGGAACGGGAGGCCGAGAAGAGCGGCAGGAGCAGATGACACTGCCTGCAGCTTTTTGCTGAGCTTCAAAAATGGCCCTTCCTTTGAGGAAAAGTGAAAACACAACTTGCGCGACGACGGGGATGCTGGCATCCAACCCCGGACAACGTGCAAACAAGACAACCCCCAGCATGGTCGTGGCGTTCTGGACAACAATAGATAGTTATACCCAATAGACGTACAACAGTGTATGCATAACATCGTTTCTCATTTTATGCGACTCCTACACGTGATGCTATCGTGCCTTCGGCCCGTCTGCTTTGTGCCCTTTCTATCGCCGCCAACGAAGCCCCCGCAACGCCCAGGTCTAGCTCCCTACAAGAAGCTTTCAACAACCCAGTCATTGACGCAGCCTACTCCATAGTTCCTTCAGAGCTGGGCAGGGGAATGGCTTTGTAGAGCAAGATCAGAGCCGAGTGTGACTCGCCGCCGCCAGCCAGGGCTTCGACCTTGTCGACAGTAACCTCCGACACCTTGTCGTCGTTGAACCACCACCAGTTTCCGTCCTCCTCGCCCTTCTTGCCCGTCTTGGGGTCGATGGGGGCAGACTTCTTGACGTAAGTCGTGTAGTGGCCGCTGTCGGCGCTGGCGCCCTGATGCGTCACGACGCCGCGCAGCTCGTATAGACCTGACTGATTCGCACCGTCGTCGTTGCGCAAGGCGGCGTCGATGACGGCGTTGAGCTCCTTCTTGGCCGCGAGCAAGGCGGCGTCCTTTTCGGCGTCAATCTCGGCGTCCGTCTTGTACGTCTCACCCATGACGGTATCGTCATCTGCAGTTGGCTCGGGCTTCTTGTGGTCGCGCGCCGCCTTCTCCTTGTCCTTCTTTTCCTTGTCCTTCCTCTCCTTCTCCGACGGTAGCCCAGAGCCGCCGGCGATGTCGGCCGCCGCCTCCTCAGGGTTCCTCTTCCGGCGCTTGCGGGCGCGCTCGATATCCTCCTCATCCTTTCTAATCTCGCGGACCTTGTCACGTACGGGTATCAATGCCTTCTTCAGCTCGTCCGAACAAAATTCGATAATATCCAACTCCTGCGGGAAGGTGACTTTGCGCATGATCTTGGCCTTTTTCTGCGTCTCTCGCTTCCAGAAGAATCGTACAAAGTGCACGGTCAAGTACTTGGGCGCGCGCGAAATCTTGGATGTTTTCGTGTACGTGGCGTCGCGGCCCAAAATCTCTGACCTCTTTTCCAACTTTTCGCTCAGCGCAGCTCGGATGCTATCTCTCAGGTGGTTCGTGGTGCCTTCGATATGGCATTTGAGCTTGTAGAACTGGTCCTTGGAGACGATGGCCTGCTCGCCAGCGCTGCGAGCCTCCTCCTCGTCGCATTGCATGGACGAGGAGAACTCGCCCGACATGTACCTGTCCACAAACGAGGCTTCGGGGGCGTCGGCCGAGTCCTTGACCTTGACCTTTTGGCTCAGCTGCTGGACAATCTGAGACCACGCCTCCTCGGCGTCTTGCTGAGCGTAGCCGTTGGTCGACTTGGCCTTTTCCGCAAATTGAGGGAATACCACGCGCAGAGCGCTCAGGAAGTTCATGGGCGGGAACGCCTCTTGCGTCTGGCCCATCTTCTTGTACAGGTTCGATAGCTGGGCGGCCAAGTCCATCTGCGACATGCCGGCCATCAGACCGGAAGAGCTGGGCGAGTATGTGGACAGTGCCGTCTGGAGCTCGGGAATGGATCGCAGCGTCTGGAGCGTCGAGTTCAGGTAGCAGGTATTGCCCAGATTGACGAGGCCAGCCGGAGTGGCGCCGACCTGCTGGGCCTGCTCTGCCTCGGTCATGTCCTCGACAAACTTGATCTGGTCCTTGGGGCGCACGAGGCCCGACCCGCCCGAGCCCGAGGTGCCCATCATCATGATTGTCTGGCCGGCCTTGAGGCCGAGCTTGCCCATGTCAGCATCATCCTTGAGTTGGCCACCCTTGATGAAGATCTTTTGCCGCTCGGGTTCGACGCTGGTGAGGCTGAAGAGCTGCAGCTTGAAGTCCTCTCCCGTAGAGCTGGGGTCGACTTCGACGTCGTACTTTTTGCCCTGATGTTTGATGGCGACTGCAGGCAAGGTGTCAACAAGCTGGCGGGCAGTGGCGCTTCAAGTTGATGGAGGGGCAACACGAACCTGCTATCGACGCCATGGTGGACGTTTTGGGGACTGTTCTCGAGCTGTGGTACACAAAGTCACTTGCACAGGAGGTGTAAAGTGCCAACAGTCGTTTTCGGCTGACCTCCAAGGCGGAACGTAGGGGGGGCAAATTGCGACGATGCGTTGTTGACGGAGAGTCGGAGAATCGAAGGCGCGAGAAGGCCAGCTGCGTCATTTGGCTATAGCCTGCCGTGTGGCTTTACGTTAGAGGCAGCTGTGGCGCGACCCGGTGTGGCTCAGCACTGTTGTCAACCTGCACTCAGATGGAAGTCTTTGATTGTGAGCCTCATTCAGCACTTACAAGGCAGAGCCGTGGCATCATTGACACTAATGAGGCTGTTGCAACATGTTAAATAAGGCGTCGGAGAGTTTATGCAGTGTCAATCATAGGTACTTACCCGTACGGGCCGTACCCGTCACATACACTGTTCGCCGCTTCTTTGGCGGGACACCCGCAGGCGCGACATCCCTGGCTCCAGATGGCCGACCTTGGGTTCACAAGGCAAGCATTTGATCAGAAATGAAGCTCGGTATTCCACTTGTTTTTCGCGTAAAGTGCAGTAAGGCTGCTAAAGCCAGATCGCTTGCGACTTCACTTGCACTGCACGGAAGCGTCACGTGAGCTTGCCTGTCGCTTTGCATCCCCTGTCCTTCGTCAGGAAACCCCACATTGCAACGTCAGACGTTGAGCTCCATTCGCAGCCGACCCCGCTGAGCCACCTCGAGTCTCCAGCAACCCTCCGCGCGGACGACGACGCCGTCAACAACAGCGACACTCTCCGCGGCCGACCCCGGGCCTCGTTCACCAGCAGTCATGGTGCGCTATACCCGTGCCCTGCAGCGCTGGAGCGCGTCGCAGCAGTGAGCTAATGCATTCTTGTCTCGCAGTCCCAATCGCTCCGGCCGTACCTGCAATGCGTGCGCAGCAGCCTGACGGCCGCGCTGACGCTGTCCAACTTTGCTTCCCAGACGGCCGAGCGGCACAATGTCCCCGAGATTGAGGCTCAAACCTCCCCAGAAGTCCTCCTGATGCCCTTGACGGTTGCGCGAAACGAGAACGAGCGAGTCTTGATTGAGCCGAGCATCAACTCGATCCGCATCAGCATCAAGATCAAGCAGGCAGACGAGATCGAGCATATCCTCGTACACAAGTTTACACGTTTCCTGACGCAAAGAGCCGAGTCCTTCTTCATCTTGCGGCGGAAGCCGATACAGGTAGGCAAATCACCGCCAGACAGGCACTCCAGATTTGCGAGGCTGACCAGCTGCAGGGTTACGACATTTCCTTCTTGATAACGAATTTCCACACCGATGAGATGCTCAAGCACAAGCTGGTCGACTTTATTATCCAATTCATGGAGGATGTGGACAAGGAAATCTCCGAAATGAAGCTCTTTGTACGATCTTCCCCTGACGAGCACAGAACGCTGCATGTGCTGACGAATAATATGCAGCTAAACGCAAGGGCACGATTCGTGGCGGAGTCTTTCTTGACACCGGTACGTCGAAGAATCTAGACTTGTTCCCCGAAGATGCACCATACGCTGACTCCCCTTGTAGTTTGATTAAGCTCGAGGATGTTACTCTGGGTTGGGGCCAAGGCGTTGTAAGGCTTGCTATGAATACGAGCAAGCGGCTCTTCTTATCGACCAACTTTGTTGGGGCCAAATGGTTGACGTCATA
Source organism: Tolypocladium pustulatum (assembly GCA_024340155.1). NCBI lineage: Eukaryota > Fungi > Ascomycota > Sordariomycetes > Hypocreales > Ophiocordycipitaceae > Tolypocladium > Tolypocladium pustulatum. The sequence continues at coordinate 331,865 of JALHBY010000184.1, read as the reverse complement.
CATCATCGGAGAGATTTTGTGTTCCGCGGAATAGATAGAACGCTACCTGTGATGTAGCAGAAATGAACCTTGTTCCAAATCTTGGCTGGCGAAGCACTGATGTCCGGGCATGATGAATGATTCTTGCCTAGCCGTGCGATGATGTCATGGCTTGCAGGTAAGCCAGCATACTCTGTTCGTCAGTCTTGACGGCACGGCTTGCCCGAGTCTCAGTGTACTTAATACAGGCTCGCCAAAAGAGTCACTGTCGAGTCGCTAGACAATCAAGCGACTCTTGAGATATGGAAGGGCTCGACGATTCAACAATGACATCAACTTTAAGAATTGCTTTGCTTAAATTGGAAAAGCAAATTCACCGCTGACGGCTGTAATGACAGTACGTATTGGCAACTGCGTCTGCCGGCAGGGAAGCCGCTGACACTGCACTGAGCATGTTGTGCCGTACCGCATCGCTGAGGCAACCACCAATGCGTTCACGCCGCCTCGCCAATCATGGGAGCATGCTCGTAACTCTGCATTGCAGTCAGCAGCTTTTCCGACATTCTCTAGACTCAAGTTACTTGTCGAAAGCTCCAAGACAGAAAAATACAATCCTTTCGATGGCAAAGTCAAGTAAACTGACTGACCATCTCATCTTCGACTACGAGCTGTACTCAGACCAGTGATATCCATTCTGTCAACAGTCACGGCAACCCCAAACTTCTGCAACCTACGCGGGATCTCGCTTTTGACAAATGCGCCATTAGAGGGTGCAGCACATCCAGCCACCAGCAACCAGAGTCAGTTCCTTTCTTGATACCTGAGGAGTTAACATTGGTGACTTAACTCCAAGGCACCAACTCCATCTCCTCATCCTCACTGAACACTCTCCTCTACGTGTGCAATCGATTAAGTAAAGAGGCTGGGGTGCGCGCACCCCCGATACGTTCTCTCTTTTCTTCTGCCCACCTTTCGTCTGATTTTCCCTCCGCACATCGTTGCACTCCTTTACATGTTGCTGTTGCTTTCGTCCTCACTTGCGATTTCAGCACCTTCAAAGTTCTGTTTCCCTAGCAAACTTGCTCCCGGAGGCGCCTCTTAGATGCCTGTCGTTGGCTGGCCGCACTCTAAGACGAGACTCGAGAACGCACAACAATTAACAACCAAACCCCTGCGCCAAAGGTATGAGCCCATACTCTTCTAAGGTTCATGATGATGGTTCTCAATTGACTTGATTCATCTGATTCCGTTTCAATTGTTGCCCTCTCCGGGCTCACCTTGTCATTCACAGCCCCATTACCCAACGCGAAAATGTTATTGTTTCCCTTTCGATTCTTCCCCAGAACCTTGGCTAACCCTGGCTCTTCTAGCACCGCAATCATGGCGTATCGTCGTGGTAGGACCGACAGAGGCCCTGTACCTAAAACAGGGGGTGCACGCGTTGAGCCTGACAATCACGAATCACGGCCTGCAAACCCTGCCAACGCTCGCTCTGCCCCAAGCGCGCTTCGCGGACGCGGACGTGGACGCGGTAGCCGTGGTGGCTTCAAAGCAAACGACAGTGGGGGCCACAGCAGTCGTGATGCTGGAAACGGTGTCAACAATGAAATCGTCAACAGGAGCATGTTGAACCCTCAGTCGAACATCTGGGTGCCGCGCTTCATTGACACAACTTCACAGCCGGAGAACGTACGTGAATCTCCTTGTCTTAGTATGATACCAACACTAACGTATCTGCCGGCTACAAGTCAACCGGTGAAGTCGCTGACGGCGATGCAACGACGCGACCCGCCAGCGGCCTGAGTGTCGAGAGCCATGGCAGTGGAACCACACTGCAGAACGAGCTGAGCCGAGACGCTTCTTCCGCCAAGACCAGCAGCCACGCCCAGAGCGACTTCGCTAGTAATGACGCTCAGAATGGCTATAGCAATCAGGGCTTAGGACCTTTCATTGTGGCTCAAAGCGAACAGGGTAGTGCTTCTCAGGACTTCCTCTGCGACATTGCTTCTCAAGAGAACGGCACCAATGCCGTGCACAATGGCAACCATGGCTGCAACGGCACCACCGTCGATTTTCATGAATACGCCGACGTCGCTCAAGGCAGCTCGGGCAACGCCACCCCCACTCATGCCATCGGAGGCATGAAGAAGCATGGCTCTCACAGCACCGTGGCCCAGAAGCCCAGTAGCGGCAGCTTGACCAAGGCCCGAGCCCACACCATTTCAGCCTATGTGAACGCCGGGCCCAAAGCACCTGGATTTGATATGGTTACCTTTGAATTGCTGAACAAGACGCTTCGAGACAGCGATGGCCGCCCAACTGGAGCTCCCTAGGATGTTGCTCCAGCCGGCCTAAGTGTCAAGCAAGTCGCTCAGTCGACTGGATTGCAGCACAACGGCCTGGAGCAATCTGCTGCAGGTCCTCACACTAGGTCACAGTCTACTGAAGGCCAGTACCAGGACGCTTCGCAGGACAGACAGGGGACGACTGCTCTTGTGCAGCAGCCTAATCCCGTGGTGATCACGTCTGGACCTACAATCCCACAGAGCCATTCTTGCGGCGCCTTTGGTCTGGTCAGCCCTACTTCGTCTCGCCGTGATGGCGAAGACGACAATACTTATCTTTTTAGCCCCGTTAGCTCCAAGTCTGGCACCTTGACGGAGCCGCGCAACTATGCTCCTCGAACGTCTAGCCAGCCGGCTGTTGACAGCGAGTCGCCGCCCAGATTTGACCCAAATGGTCTTGTCAATGGCCAGCTACGTCAGCAGGAGGACGGAAATGTTCAGCAGCATATCAATAATGGACAGCAGCAGGTTATGGCATATCAACTGCAACAGCAGGAGGTCTCGATGGCTCAGCAGCAGCAAGTTGCGAACGGCCAGCAATATCAGCAATTTCTGCCAACCCAGGTTTCGGCGACGCCTGCAGCCCAGACTTGGATGCAGACGTACCATGCACCAGAGGCCCAAGTTTCCAGCTACTCGCCATGTCTTGCCGTGATGCCCGCGACCGACATTCGAGCGAGCCGCTCGATGGAGCTCAACAGGCTGACAAGCACTCCAACTGGCCTGCCGCTGCTGGCCACTGCGATGGACCCCGGCTACTTTCCATTCGTCGAGGCACCGCGCATGGCACAAGCTATCAACCGCGGCGTTGTCAAGCTCAAGAACGTAAGCAACAATGTGCTTCGAGAACCTACCATCTTGCTTACACGTCACAGATCCCCTTTGCCACCAAGCGCTCCGAAGTAATGGCCTTTCTTGGACGAAACTCCAAGATTCCGAATGACTCTGAGGAGCCTGTTCACATCATCATGGAGCGGGTGACCAGCAAGACCATGGATGCTTACGTCGAGTTTGTCTGCCTCGAGGAGGCCATGAAGGCGGTGGATAAGCACCACTACAACCTCCAGAACGGTCGCGTCAGCCGCCTCGGCGACAGGCCCATAGACGTGGAGCTCTCGAGCCAGGCAAGTCTGATGAGGGACCTGTTCCCTCTGGCCCGCGGCCTCATCTGGGATGGAGCCACTCCGCACTTTAAGCCGTTCAATCAGAGCTACGCCTGGGAGAACTTCAGGGGCTTCGTCTCTGAGGAGGAGATGGTAATGCTCATCAAGCACGTTGAAGTGCCTCATCGGGTAACTCTTGTCTTGTCCGCAACGCGCTCGGAGAAACAGTTGCTGACTGCTTTAGTCGCCTTATTCCAAAGATTGCCCGCAGCGTCCTTACGAGTGCTTGATCAGCACGCTCAAGAAATTCCCTTGGTATGCGACTGATCGCATCACTATCAGTCAGCGCCATGCTATGTACATTGCCACTGAGCGACTGCTCCAAGTCCTGTCGGAAAAGGTAAACCGCGGTTGCGACCACATCAACTTGACGGCGCAGCTTCAGACGCGGCTCAGCAACGCGGCCATGGCCTGTCCCGGGTTTACTCCCTTGATGAAAGACAACCTGTCTTGGCTGCTCAATACCTCCGAGACGGAGCAGCGCTTTTACGGCCAGCCGCGATATGCGTATTCTTGGCGCCATCAGTATTCGCTTGCACCTAAGCCGGGCGCGCCGCTCGATGTCATCGAGGTAAGTGCTCTCAAAAGCATCTGTTGGCAACCTCGGCTGACTTTTGCCTGTGCAGTGGTACGTATCCGTCATCCGCGAGCAGACTCACCGTGATATGATGACGCGCCCACACGCCAGCAGGACCGAGCTGCAGGAAAAAGGCCAACAGACTGACATGTACTGGGGATATTTCTGGGCCGAGCTTGGACATAGCTTTGGAAGGCACTTTGACCAGATGACGCTGGCTCAGGTTGCTCAGGCAGAGTTCTCTGCGGTTGAGCGCATTCTCTCGCGTGCCTTACCAAGCCACTAATGGGTGGAAAAGGGCCGGAATGGCCGTCGATTTGAGCTGAAACGAAGGTACAGCCAGGAATGAAATGGGCTGGACACCGGGATCAGGTTCGTTTTCATGTGGGTTTGTTTTTCCCCTGCCCCCGAAAGGTTCACGAGAACCATCGATTCTTGACCTCGTGGAAAAGCCTCTCGGGCTGATGGCACGGCAGACAGCTGCATTGAGATACGGTGGACTAGTGCTGAATTGGGCGCCACGCAGAAATCATGGGGGACCGTCAGGATAAACTGTGTCTTGGCTTCTGGACAAATCCTGGTTTTGTGTCCCGGGTTTTGGGAGTTTGGAGTGGTGAAGGACTTCTTTGCTCTAGTAATGCGCCGCTATGGCTGTGGAGTCTGCGTGAGTTGAAGAGTGATTTACGCCATATTCTTGTTCGCTCATGCGGTGCGTCGTAGAGTTGTGAGAATGTGTTAAGCAACGATTTCGGGTGCGCTTAAGACAACGACTGTCATCTGGGCTTATTAACGTCTTAGCTTGAGATCATGAGACATGCCCAACTCGTGTCATACGTTCAGCAGCATGAGGTCTCAAGTGGTCAATAGCTGCCAAGGCGGCGGCAGTCAGTGAAATGGCGCCTGGGTCGTGGTGGTTCGGATTAGCTTGGCACTGGTCGGTCTGGCAGGTGGTCTGTGCGGCGGCAAGCTGCAGGACCCCTGGCGGTCCCCTCAGCGACCCGCTGGAGCTCCATCTGATTGATAACGAGATGTCCCAGCTCGACCGCGGTCAACACCAACGAAGCAACAGCATTCGTTCTTTTTTGGCAACGGCCGCAACATCTTTGTTCGACTCTTTGCTCTCGCAATCCTCCAAGGTGCGCCCTGGCCCCGTTTCAGGTTGACTGGGGCTGGTTCCGGAAACTCAAAACCCAGGGTGGCAGCGTGTCTCGGGTAGTTGCAGGGTCCAAGGCCCCAACAAACAAGGATAAGAAGGCCATCCACCACCTGCTTCCAGTCACCCCCCGCCATCTGAACTCTCGCGTCTCTCCACCAACGGACCCCCAAAACACCACGAAAATGTCGTCAACCGAGCAGACTCCCGCTGCCGCCGTCGCTGCTGCGCCTGCCCCCGCGGCCGCCGACTCTGCGCTACCCGTGGCTGCTGCGGCGGCGGGCGCTGAGCCGGTGGTGGCTTCTGAGCCCGCAACTTCTACCCCCGTGGCAGAACCCGCGGCTTCGGAGCCTGTAGCCTCTGCACCCGAGACGCCTCTTGCGAAGCTCACTGCTCGCTTGACAGACATCATTGCTGAAGCTGGCCACGGCGAGATGTGGGGCGTCGAGCTCGCGCCGTCAGACCACGCTCCGACCCAGGTGATCCTGCAAAAGTTTCTCCGCGCCAACAACGGCGAGGTGGCCGCGGCCCAGAAGCAGCTCGTCTCCGCCCTGGAGTGGCGCAAGAAGATGAACCCGACAGCACTCGTCGCCGAGGCTTTTGACCGGAAAAGGTTTGGCGACCTGGGCTTTGTGACGAAGCACAAGGACGGAGCGGGCAAGGAGACGATCATCACGTGGAACATCTACGGCTCTGTCAAGGACAACAAGGCCACCTTTGGCGACGTGCAAGAGTAGGCACCCCTTGATCCCGACACTCAGCTGGCGGTGACGTCTAACACGATCCCAGGTTCATCAAGTGGCGTGCCGCACTCATGGAGCTCAGCGTTCAGCAATTGCACCTCAACGATATCAAGGAGCCCATCGCCGAGGGCGCCGACGCTGTCGACCCGCACCAAATGTTGCAGGTGCACGACTACCAGTCCGTCAGCTTCTTCCGCATGGACCCCAACGTCAAGGCCGCCAGCAAGGAGACAATCCAGACCTTCTCCATGGCGTACCCCGAACTGCTGGCGCACAAGTACTTTGTCAACGTGCCGGCCATCATGGGATGGATGTTTGGCGCCATGAAGTTCTTCCTCGCACCCGCCACCTTGCGCAAGTTCCACCCCATGACATCAGGCACCACACTGGCGACGGAGCTCCAGAGCATCGCGCCAAGTCTGCCCAAGGAGTATGGTGGCCAGGGACCAAGTGTCAAGGAGGGACTCACTGTGACTCTCAAGGATGTGGCCGTCGAGAAAGAGGAAATTCCCGCCGAGGCCGGCGAGGCTCCGGTGGCAGCCGTGCCTTCGGTCGATGAGCACAAGCCCGACGAGTCCCTGCCCGTGGCGATCAAGTCCGCGGAGACCAAATCTGTGGAGGAGCGTAAGCCAGTTGCTGTAGTGGCTGAGAATGGAAAGGCTGAGGAGCCCCTCCCCGCTCCTGTTGCCGTTCAGGCCGTCGACAAGGAGACAGCCTCGTAAAGGAAGGCGCACATTCCTGAGGGATTCATCGGCAGAATACGCAGCGCGAGCCTGCGCGATGGACTTTGTGTGCAACATGTCGATGGCTATTTGCTGCCTGGCACTGAAAATCTGCTTCTTGCTGCTCTGCTTTATATAGCCGCGATAATACCCCACCCTAATATGCACGCGTCGTGTATAGCGCGAGAAGTCTCAATAGATTTGGTAATTGCGGATGACGCACTCTGCGTGGCGATTTGTGTCTCTGTGATTGAGGCGTTGATGTTGGTCATCTGCCGCCGTCCGAATATACGGAAGTTGGATGGAACAACGGCAGGCCCTTGCCATTCAGCCCAAGTAACGGTACCCCACAAAACTTCCTTTTGCCTGATTCTCTGCTTCAATGAATTTGCGGTATGAATGGTTGAGTGATTGAGTCGCAGCCCGCCGGCGCTACTGGTGCTTGGCTGCAAGTAGGCATTTCTGACTTCTAGTCGCGAAGTCGAAGACGAGACGACTTGAGAGAGCTTCATGATATAGAACCTTCGCCAGCCAATTTCTGGGTCATTTCAGCAAATATGACTGCCTGAGATGGCTCGAGGGTCAACCGTAAGTCCGGAGAGTGAAGTTGCAGTGCCTCGACTGATGCCAGGCAGCAACTACAGTCAGCCCTAGGAGGTATGAAAATGTGTGAAATTCGGCCGAGACCATGAGCGAGGAACACGGAGCTGCTGTCCAGACTTGATGTGAGAAGTTGCCTTTCTGCGCGGGTTGACGAATGTCTGGGGACGTGAGAGTGCGGCCAAAGCGAAGCCTGGCTGTCCCGTCTTTCACACCCCGTCGATAAGGGAGATATCGAGGACCAAAGGTCAGGAGACTCGTGTACTTTGAGCTCATGCTGCAACCATTACCGTCCAGGCTATTTTTGGGTTTCAAATCTTCGCGAGACTTCGTCGGCTTGTTTTTCTTGGAAGCCCAAACCAGGGTAACAACCCGGCTGTCGGGTAGATGAGGAGTGTGCACCGTGGCTTACCGGGCCTGATGACCATCGCATGCGAATTCATGACGGAATCACGCACCACAGCGGTTGAAAACGCGAACCGAGCGACTTGGAGAAGTGGTTGTTCCGCGATTTGATGACTGGATCGCTTGATCACGGTTGCTCGCAATGCAAAAAATCCGCGTGACCCTGTCTCAGTGGACCCAGAGGAAGCGTATCTCCAGACGAGCATACCCAATATGCCGGAACGATGAGGAACAGTCAAATCTCATGCTTGGCTGTGCAAGTGATCATGTGCATCGCCGTTCGTACGTCGTCGTGCGGCTTTCCGTGCGGCTTTCTCCCTAACCGCGCAGGACGCGGCGATGTCACTGCTGAGCAAGGGCGTAGGTGCCCTCATCTCGGAAAATGCGCATCGAGACAACACTCCCCGTATGCCTCCGTGCCGTACGACCAAGCCAGCCAACAACAACACTCTTGCAAGGCGCCTATGCAGCACTATCTACAAGTGGAAATTGAGTTTATGTATCGCTCTTTCAGCAGCACAATCGCCTCATCGTGGAATGGGCAGCCCGTGACGCACATCAAGCACATGCTCGAAGTGCCAGCAACACCAAGGCCAACAGCATTCATGCTTTTCGATATGCCGAGTGGCGTTTGAGGCCTGGAGCTGGACCAAGGTCTAAGCTCCAGAACGGCCCCCATCGAGTGTAGCAACTCGCGATTCGGTGGCGCTGACCCAACCCCCGAGCACGATGAAGACAAGATTCGGGGATTACGAGGCCGTTGACATCACAAGGCATGTAGGCACGCAAGACATTGGGGAGGTAGTATTGGGCGCTTACGGGTCGTGGGGGAGGAGTTTCCGGTCACGACCGAGGAATTGGCACTTATCGTGCTGTAGCCTCGGGGGGTCCAAGTCCGGCATTGCATATACATGGGGATCTCGTACTGTCTACGTGCAAGCAATGTGCACCCGAGGCGGTCGAAGGCAAAATTCCAACGGGCCGGGCTACAGTAACGTGATGAGGGCTGGAGATAAGACGAGGAGCGTGTAAGTGGCGGACGGGACAATGGAGAGTGATGCAGAGCGCTACGTGAATTGGACGAGGAGCAACAGCAAGATTGATTCTTTCCAATCGGAGGTAAGTAGTGACGAGAAGGGAGGCGAGGACGCGGATGAAAGGAGGAGAGCAGCACAGAGGAGGAGGATGAGGAGGAGAGGAGGAGGAGGATTGTGTTTACTAAATGCCAGCCTCGTTATAAAAAGCGCCCTGCGCCCGTTCCCACCGCTTACACCTGCACTCTGTTCCTACACGCACAGGCACGCAGTGGCACCAACTCCAGCAGCATCTCACGCGTCCATTTGCCCGCCTCAAGCCTTGCTGTCCGAGACTGGCATCGTGTGCCGTGCCAGGGACGAGATACAGCTCCAGACGACCCCGTTGCAGCCAAAGTCCCGCGCGGCTTGTGGTGTTTGAGGCGGCCGTCGCGGTTGTTAACACGCAGCCGGTCCCTCGTGGCCAGCCCAAGCGCGTCTTTGGCCGCACCAATCGTCAACTCTTCCCGCACCACAACACATCAACCACCCCCACGCCAACACTTGCAGATACGCACGCAGTTGATACCCGTTGCCCGCCGTGCCTGATATTCACGACCCCATTCACATGTTGGCGAGCTTCCTCTAGCTGTCCTCTGCGCCCAAAACGCGCCAATGGCAACGTCTCTCTTCGCCGACGGCGGCAGCTTCTCTTCGTCGGCGGGCATCGCGACAGACACTTCGTCGAATCTCGCGTCCTCGGGGTCCACGCCGCCGACGACCGTGGCCGACAGTGCCAGCCTGCATTCCGACACCTCCAAGCACGATGTCATCACCGTCGCCGAAGATGCCGCCGACGCCCCCCCTGTCGAGCTGCACGCGCACGCACACCACGAGCCGGATACGAGCACGAGCACGAGCACGAGCACGAGCACCAACACCGTAACAAAGGCGCCATCTCCTTCGTCGCCCTCGTCTCCGGCGCGCCGGACGAAGCGGGCTCGCGTCTCGGCGCCCGTCTACAACCTCGCCAAGCTGAGCGGCACCGATGGCCATGGCAAAAGACGCGCCAATGGCGACGTGGTCGCGGACCGCAGGCGTCGCACCATTTCGGGCGACACGCTCGTCGGCAGCATCGAGGTGACCGCTCCTGCTGACGGCACCCCTTCGAGCGCGACGCGCAGGCAGAACAATGCCCTCAAGGCCGGCATCGACGCGTTGCAACTGCAGTGGTCCCCCGTGGGCCTCGACACGCCGCGCACGCGTCGCCAGGCGAGGCAAATCCCGGCCGCTCAGCGAGCATCTTCGACGCGTGCTTCGGCTGTCTCGTCGCTGGGCTCCAAGCTGTCTACCATGGGTAAGCGTGGCCGAAAGGCCGTCGACAAGGGCGTGGCCAAGATGTCGCGCGAGCTGCGGCGTCTGCAGGACACCAACGAGTTTACCGGCCTTGACGAGCGCCCTGTCCTGCACACGGTCTGGTCCAATGGCAAATACGTCGACCCCAACGAGCCTGCGCCGCCAGCCCGCAAGAAGGTCGAGGTCGAGCCGCCCGCCCCGGAGCCAGAGAAGGAGGAGTCGGAGCCCATCACGAACACCAGTAAGCGGCGCGTCAAGAAGTACCTCGACAAGGGCCTCTATGCCGGCCAGGACGCGCCTTTGGACACGTCAAAGGGCCTCACCATGGCCGAGAAGAAGAAGCTTGCTCAGCTGCCCGAGCTGATCCCCGGTGGTTGTGTCAACAAGACGATGCCGCTACCCATCTATACCGGCCTGCGCATGCTCCTCGCCGGCCGCGACTTTAAACTTCCCTACCAGATCTGCAACCCTCTGCCCCCCGGCCAACCTAAGCCGGACGAGTGGAAGAAGATGACCAAAAGTATGTTTGACCCTCTCCTTATCCTGTCTCTGTTCATTCCTTGCTAATGCTGCTGCCCAGATCGGTTTATCGGCGACTCCAAGGACTACTGGCGCAAGCTCCCGCACCTGCACGACTACCAGTCCAAGTGCGTGTGCAAGCCCGAGGACGGGTGCGGCGAGAGCTGCCAGAACCGAATCATGCTGTACGAATGTGACCTCACCAACTGCAATGTTGGCAAAGAATTCTGCACGAATCGCGCCTTTCAGGACCTCACCGCTCGACGTGCCAAAGGGGGCAAGTATCGCGTCGGTGTTGAGGTCATCAAGACATCTGACCGCGGCTACGGTGTCCGAAGCAACCGTTGCTTCCGACCCAATCAGATCATCATGGAGTATGCTGGTGAGATCATCACCGAGGAGGAATGCGAACGCCGCATGAACGAGGTCTACAAGGACAACGAGGTATGTCCGGGAACAGCGTGTCATGTATTGCCGTGACTGACTCTTCACAGTGCTACTACTTGATGAGCTTCGACCAGAACATGATTATTGATGCCACCACTGGCAGCATCGCGCGCTTTGTCAATCACAGCTGCAATCCTAACTGCCGGATGATTAAATGGATCGTCTCAGGGCAGCCGAGAATGGCGCTCTTCGCGGGCGACAGGCCCATCATGACTGGAGATGAGCTCACCTACGACTACAACTTTGACCCTTTCTCGGCCAAGAACGTGCAAATTTGCCTCTGCGGCGAGCACAACTGCCGTGGCGTGCTAGGCCCTAAACCTCGAGCTCCCAAGGCGGATCTGAAGAAGGTGGTCAAGGCCACAGTCAAGGCCGGCAAGCGCAAGCTCAAGGAGCTGCTCGGGGACGACGAGGCAGATGGCAGCAAGACCAAAAAGCGCAAAATTCAGCCCGCCAAGGGCGTGAAACGCTCCATCTCCAACGCGAGCCTCAAGGCCGCCAAGGGTGCGGCCACGGCGCTGAAAAAGGGCGTGTCAAGCATCACCGTCAACGCCAAGAAGGCGGCCCTGGGAGCAAAGGCCACTCCTGCCAAGCGTCGCGCCAGCACGGGCGCTCTGATCAAAACGAAGAGCACCAAGGTGGTCAAGACGTACGGCCCGCTCTCCCGCACCAAGCAGGTCTCGTCGCGCGCCTCGAGCCTGACCATTGTTGCCATGGGGAACGAGAACAAGAAAGCGGGCAAGAAATCCCCGACCAAGGACACGCCGAAGGGCACACCGAAGGGCACGCCGAACAAGGGCACGCCGAACAAGGGCACGCCAAACAAGAAGGCCACTGCCGGTACAGGCCGAAAGATATCAGTCACCTCATCGGTGCGCAAGTCATCGGTCGCCAAGATCCGCATGGTGTCGCCAGAGCAATGAGTGGCGAACATCATCAGCTTCGTTATGTTTTTCAACAATCGCTCTGCTCCTACGATGTTTCTTCGACCAAGTCTCATCGTTTTACTTGCTAGGAAAGAATAAGGGGAAGGTCACAAGGGGCATGTAGGCAAACGGCGTCTGGGCAAAGGCGGTGGTTTGGATGTATATTATGACACGGTTCCTGATCTTATATGCTTTGAGTTGGGAGCTTTTGCAAGTGCTTCTTCGGAATACAGGGATTGCGAGTGCGTTCAGAGTGAGGATGCGAAATCGGGTGAGGGTAACTCAATGTGGGCAAGTGTACTGAGTATGCGAGATGCAATATGCTTTCTAAAGACTCTTTGAGGTGTTTGCGTTACTGTTCTCGTACATCATGTCCACGAACTTGTCGATGTTCGTGTTGGCTTTCACTGCAGCAGGACCGCACAGCCAGTCGGCTCATGAAGGTACTCCGAGTGACCATGCTTCAGTGACCAACACTACAGGGATTACGCGCGTGCGACGGTGTTGAGGCCGAAAATGCATGCAGCTTCTATCGAGTTTATCTCTCGTAATCATACTGCGTACAAGATCGCCATGTCCCTAGATGCATGCACGAGTGCGGCACGCCATCATCGGCGGGGGCGAGCTGTGGCGAGATCCTGGTCTCGAGCATTTCGGCTACGCAACATGAAGTTAGCAAGGACGTCATGAGTACCACATGACACCAGATCGGCATTTGGCGGTAACTAACCTTCGTAGAAGGCAGGATTTGTAGGATGGCAAGTCGTGGTCTGGCGACAGATGACGCAAGACTTGCCGCGCTGCATCACTCTGCTGCTTCGACTCGTTTCGGGACATTGAGCATGAAGCCCGTTCCAAATGCGACTCTGGCTCATTCGTCAACTTCCTTCTTTTCTTTTGACAAAGAAGAATCACGTCCAAGTAGTGAATATGCATGCCAGGCATTCCGGTCGTTTGGTAACGGTGACGGCTTCACTCCTACTTTAGCGGATGCCATGCGACAGTGAGGACTGAGCTAACGTTGATTCTCTCACCGAAGTTGACAATTGGCTTGGAGCCTTTGACTTCCGAAGGGGCTGAGAGTCATGCGTCCCTTTGCAGAAGAACGGAAAACAACAAGGTCGTTGGAGGCATCGAGTACTAGCTATAATCCTACGCAGATTCTGTTGTCGTAAAGCCCGACAACCGGGCTGCATGAGCGATCTAGTTGCGCGTGGTGCAGACGTCCCAAGACAGCCATCTGTTAGGACCCTCCTCTGGAGTTGTTTTCTCTCCGCATTGAAGATCACTTCACGAGAGCATTTCGTACCCCCAGCTGCTGCCATCGGCGTCACCACCTGCAGCTGAGAAGTCTAGCCAAGACATGCAGTGTTGCCAAGAAGCGCCCCCGAAGCTCCTCATCTCTAGTCGCCGGAGGACTCTTTGTTATCCCATTGGCATCGTATGTCAAGGCCCTACCTCGTCACGTGTGGTCGATGTTGGTAGCCAACGTTGGCGATCGAATCATCAACCCCGTTGAGCCTTCGCTTCTCAGGGTCCAGTGAACGGCTGGACCAAGCCTCGTCATGCCGAACTCACCTCCACACCTGCAGACAATGAGGCTGGCTGCTCAGAGGAAGGTTCATCACCTGCAGATCAGTTGCAGCCCAACCCCATCCGCGAAGCAACCACCTCGACCCAGTATCACGGCAAACGCGGCTGGGAGGCGCCGCCACAGGCGCTGACTGGAAGCTCCATGCAATAAAGCCAGACTCGTATAGGTAATGTGGCCTTTCTATGTGGGTGTGTATGTACGGAACACTTGTACACGAGCTCCTGCTCGCTTCAGCTTTCAGGGAGCATCGGACATGCCAAGCTTGGCCAAAAAAAGTGCTTGCGGGCGAGACGCGAGCATGGCTGAGGGGTTCATGGCCCCCAGGACCGGTCTGCTAGGACCGTTGCCATCCGATTGGCCCCCGTCGTGCAGATTTATTGCCATTCGTCGTGGCAGAGAGGCGGACTCTGGCGGATTAAGCTGCCGTGATGGTTCTGGCGGAGCTTCTCTGTTGCTTTCTTTTGCCGCGGCGCCAATAGCTCCGGTGGACGGGCGGGACGGGGAAGCCATTATTGCCTGTCAACGGGACGGGTACTTGGGACGGCCAAGACCGAGACAGATCAACAGCAACTAGCCAAATAGGCGCCATGCCTTCGCATGTACGGTAGTATTGCTCGGATCCGCAGCGATTTCTCGGCGCAGCCAGCCACGTTCTTAACCTGGAATTGCACTTGACGGCCAAAAAAGGCTTTGGAGAGGTGACGTGACAGGGGATGCACTGAAGTATTCCTCTTCCGATGTCTCGGGGCCAGTGAACGGCCGTCGGGCGCCTTTGGTAAGGTGGCTTGGGGCTAATCATACAATTCAAGGGTACTCCGTTCAGTTCCACAGGCAGAGCACCTATCACGGCCTGGCTTTTCATCGGGGGCATGGGGAGCAAGCAAATGGCTTGATTGGCAGTGAACAGGGGTCAACTGCACGGGTTGTTCTCCCCGTTCAGCACAACTCCCCAAGATGGGATCAACCTGCGGGCGGAGCATGCCACTGGTCGGTCCCGGGCAAGGCAGCACGCTCTCAGCAATGGTCTGCTCTGAGATGTCTGTCTGCATGCATTAATGAAAAATTGCCAACACTGGACTGCGTCCTTCTCTGTAAAGAAGCTACGCACATATGTTGTACATTGTCGAAGCCGGGTGTTTAATCGCAGACTGCTCTGAGAAAGTAAAAGAGTTTGACTTTGTCCAATTCTCATCTAGAGCTCGTGCACAGCGCAAGCGCCTGGTTCTCACTGAGAAGTCTCGGATTTTCTGCAGCGTGGAACCTCGATCGGGCCATGTCCCAGCCCCAGCTGGGTTGCAGTAGGCGAGCAAATGCCGGGCTCATGCAAAAGTCGACCCTATTGGCCACTGGCGTTTCAGTGGCGTACTCAACAAAGGTGGCAGTCAAAGGCTTGGCATAGCGTATCGTGCTTGCAATAGGAGACAATTTACGAGTCGTGAGTAAGCGCTGGGCTGAGGGAGTTGCCGGCGAGAGCTGGACTCAGCTCGACACGGCTCAGCTGAAGACGTTGGAAGACTCAGCCCAAAAGAAGTTCGGGATGATGAGCATAAGTGGCCCGTGAGAATGGAGGCTAGAATCTCTCATTCAGAAGGGCCTTGGACTCTGGCATGGGATAGGCAGATGATTGGGTGCTACAATGAAAAGGGATCCTACGCTGAGCCGCGGAGCAGCTCTATTTGGACATGCAGGATCGTTCCCTAGTGGACACCAACTTACACAACTACATTATGATACATCACTGCTTTACGGAAAGTCGTGCATGTCGTGGCTAATCCATTGGCGATGCTTCGTATGCACTGGTGGGGGGGTGCGCGTTGCGCAACGTGAACCTTCCCCTGCTGGTCAGCTTGATGCAGCCAGCCTCACCTGTCACATCGTCTTTGAGACATTGCAAGGAAGGCAAAGCAAAGGCAGCACGCGCGTATTTCATTACCGCTCAATGTCGAATTGGCACATGTAGTATTGTGACATCGATGCAGTGACGGTAGCTTGGTCCGCGGACGCTACCATGCTCCCTACATCAACATGGGCATCCCGCGGGGTTTGCAGTGATTCCCATCCTTCATACCATGCCCGCCCCGTGCTCCAAGAGAGAGCACCAAGTATACGACAATGGGAGAGCACGTTCGTGAAGATGCCTGGGCGCCAACGGGGGATGAAACCTGCCTGTTTCCCATCTTCAACACCAGCTTCGAAGGAGAAGAAATCGTTGCATCGGTTCCGGTTCAGCTCGCAGCTCAAGACGACATCGCGAGCTTTTGTATCAAAAACGGCGCTCAACAAACCCATTTGCTTCAAACGGCATGGAGTATTCTTCTCAAATCTTACACGTGCTCCGACCAACCTTTATTCATATACCTGGACGAGCGATTGGAACGGCGAAGAGGCGAGTCCGGCGCAACTTGCTGCATGAACCTGGCTGAGGATCACGATACATTGGACTTGATCAGAGGCGTTGCATATTGGAATGACGTTTTTGCGGGGCCTGAGAGGACTCGACGGTCGAACACTGCCGTCTTGTGGAATTGCTCGGCCGATTACTCCGACAAGGTTTGTGAGCCATTGTGCGGGACTGAAAATGTGCTGACAGGTCGAGGAACAGTTCACAGTGAGCATTGTGGTGAGACACAGCGATGAGAGATGGGACATCTCTCTTCAATATTGGACCTCAGCCCTGTCGGAGGAGCAAGCCCTTCATACCTCGGACCTGCTGGCACATGTTGTGAGTGAGTTGGTCTCGCAGCCCAAGCTGAGCTTTATCAATCTATGTTCGCCTCAGACCATTGCAAAACTGGCACAACTGAATTCCGAGCTACCTCAAACGATCAATTCCTGCGTCCATGATTGCATTCTTGAACAGTGCAAGACGCGGCCAGAGGCGCCGGCCGTTTGCGCATGGGATGGCGACTTCACATACCAAGACATCGATCAGCTCTCTTTGCGTCTTGCCCAACATCTGGAATTCCGTGGGATACGACCAGAGACATTCGTCGGCATCTATTTTGAAAAGTCAAAGTGGACGGTGATTGCACTACTCGCCGTCATTAGAGCGGGTGGTGCTTTCGTCCTCCTGGACCCAGCGTTCCCAGCATCTCGATTGGAACACATGTGCAGAAAGCTGAGCGCAAAGTTGGTCCTGTCGTCGCGAAATCTAGCCAAAGATGCAGCAGCTATCAAAATCGACGTCCTGCCTGTCGACGATGAGCAACTCGAATCCCTAGAATCTTCATCTGTTCACATTATCTCATCGGCTACGAGTTCCTTGGTTGAGCCTCACAATGCTCTTTTCGCAGTATTCACCTCTGGATCAACGGGCACGCCCAAAGGCATAATTTTTAATCATTCTTCATATTGTACTGGGCAAACGGCGTGTGCCAACACCATTGGATTCAACTCCAGCAGCCGAGTGTTGCAATATGCATCGTACGCGTTTGATGTGAGCGTTCATGAGCATTTAACACCGCTGATGTTTGGCGGATGCGTCTGCATTCTTTCCGAAACCGCACGCAGATCGAATCTGCCTCTAGCTGTGTCGCAGATGCAAGTCAATTTGCTTTCCCTGACACCGACAGTCGCCAGACTTCAGCATCCCTCTGACTTCCCGTCTGTCAAGACTGTCGTTCTAGCAGGGGAGCAAGTGATACAGACGGATATATTGACTTGGGCAAGCAAAGTTCGCCTCTTCAACGTCTATGGTCCCGCTGAATGTTGCGTTTATACTTCGGCCCATCTCATCACCAGCGCCCAGGGACAGGCTGGGGTTATAGGATCAGCAGTTGGAGCCCTTTGCTGGATTGCAGATTCCTCAGATTATCAGAAGCTGGCGCCGATAGGCGCCATCGGAGAGCTCCTCATCGAAGGACCAATCGTCGGGAGAGGCTATGTCGGTGAGAAAGAGAAAACACAAGCTCGCTTTATCGCCAATCCAAGCTGGCGCTCGAAGTTCCCAGGAGGCCTCGGCGGCCGAATGTATCGTACGGGAGATTTTGTACAGTATGTGGGTAATGGAAAGATACGATGCATCGGCCGCAAAGATGCCCAGACGAAGCTGCGCGGTCAGCGGTTGGAGTTGAGTGAAGTGGAGCACCACATGAGAGATGTCCTCCCCCGAGGCACTCAGCTTGTGGCCGAAGTACTCACGCCGGCGGGCGAGGGCGCGAAGCCGATGCTTATTGGCTTCATCCTCCCCCCGGAAAGTGATGCAGAAGCGGGTACCAACGGTAGCCTGGACCGCGACCTCTTTTCCGGCCCTTGCGAAGAGTTTCGAGCTCTAGCACACGATGCCATAGCGGCGCTCGCTAGACGCCTTCCACGGTTTATGGTTCCCTCCGTATTGATTCGTGTGACAGCGATTCCTACCACCGCGACCCGGAAGGCGGACCGGCGACGGCTGGGCATGTACGCGTCACGATTTACCCGACAGGAGCTTGAGACCTTCACGAGAGGTGAAACAGAGAGGAGGCTTCCAGGAACGCCCATGGAAGTTCTGCTTCATCGCGCAATGGGCAAGGTGTTGCACATAGAAGACTTTGGGATGGACGATGATTTCTTCAGTCTCGGAGGTGATTCGATTCGCGCCATGGAGCTGACGCGAGTAGTGCGGGAGGACATGGGAGTTGATCTTCCAGGAGACAGAGTCTTTAAAACTCCCGTGCTGGCGGATCTGGCCCTCGCGATGACTTACAGTCAAGAACGCTGTGACATCACGGCCTTTTCGCTGCTGGGGAACGAGCAATCCACAGAAGAGGTCCTACAAGCCGCTCGGAAAGCCTGCGGACTGGCGGCAACCGAACACATCGAGGACATCTACCCTTGTACTCCGCTGCAGCAGGGGCTCATGGCTCTCTCAGTCACAAGCCCTACAGCAAAGTACATCACTCGCTCAGTCTACCGCCTCCCCCGTGCCATCGACGTCGAAAGACTTGAGCGCGCATGGAACGCAGTCATTAGAAGCAACCCAGTCCTGCGTACACGAATTATTCAAACCAATGCTGGGGAGGCGTTGCAGGTCGTTGTCAAAGGCCCGACCGTCTGGGTACGCGGCAAAAACCTTGACGACTGTTTCCAAGATTCGCAAAAGGGGATACAGCTCGGAGATCCCCTCCTTCGTCTTTCATTAACCCAAGGCAGTGCTGGCAACTGTCTTGTTCTCATAATCCATCACGCCTTGTACGACGGCTGGTCACTCCCAAAAACCTTGGAGCAGGTCGAAGTAGCTTACTACGGGGGCCAACCGCGCTCGAGATCATTCAACATATTCGTCGAATACCTCCTCAAACAAGACGAGCAGAGTATGGAAGCGTTCTGGAGAGCGCAACTGGACGACTTTGCAGGCTCTCTTTTCCCCAGCGCTCCTCCAGGTGATGCCACTTACCGCCCTTCCACTGTGCTGGCAATGAAGCGATCTATACCTGTTCCTGAAATAAAAGGACTCGGCGTAACGCCGTCAACGATAATCAAGCTGGCGTGGGCTCTTACTCTATCTCAATATTCCGGGTGCGAAGATGTCGTGTTTGGTATAACGCTGGCTGGTCGAAGTGTGCCAGTCATTGGCGCCGATGAGATCCTAGGACCTACAATCACCACTGTTCCACTCCGTGTCCAGCTGAATCGCTCAGTCAAGGTGCGCGATGCATTGCGTAGACTTCACAAGCAATCTGCTGAGGTCATGGCCTTTGAACACTTGGGATTGCAGCGAATTGCAACACTTGGGGCTGGCGCTGCCGCAGCATGCCGCTTCCAAAATCTCCTGGTCATTCAACCTCCCCCGGCCGATGAACCATCGACGATTTTCAACAGCCTTCTGAGCAGCCACTCGGAAGAGATTGTCGATAATTACATCCTTGCTCTGGAAGCTCAGCTTGGCGCTGATAACTGCGTGCATCTCGAAGCGGTATATGATGTGGATATCATTCCAACAGGGTTCATGGGCAAGATCCTAAACCAATTCAGCCATAACATGGGCGTGATCTCGCGAGGCCCTGATAAAGCATTGAGTGAATTGGAGGTACTCAGCGCCATAGATCGTCAGATGATTCAGGTGTGGAATCACCAGCTGCCAGAAGGCGTCCATTGCTGTGTGCATGACATACTCCAACGTCAATGTTTGGGTCAGCCTGAGGAAGCAGCCGTGATAGCTTGGGATGGCACTTTGACCTACAGGGACATGGGTGATTACGCTACTCAATTTGCTGCGCATCTCCAAAGTCTAGGCGTCCGCCCGGGCATGTACATCACTGTGTGTATGGGCAAGTCTCTCTGGACCGTTGTTGCGATGATGGCGGTCATGAAGACTGGCGCGGCATTTGTCATGATCGACCCGACCACGCCAGTACTGCGTTTTAAACAGATATGTGAGGATACGGGAACAAGGATGGCTATTACAAGCGGTCAAGACTCACTTGATTTGCCCTCACTCGGTCTGCACGTTGTCCAAATTGACGGAGACGGAAGTTGGAAAACTGCAGCCTTGCGATACAAGGACCCCTCAATCTCGCCTGACGCGCCCATCTACGCCGTCTTCACATCTGGTTCGACTGGGAGACCGAAAGGAGTCGTCATTCAACACCGCGCATTCACAACTACTGCGATCATCAACGGAGGCAAATCTCAAATCGGCAAGCAGACCCGAGGTCTGCACTCAGCAAACTACACTTTCGATGCGTCGATCGCAGAGATCTTGCATCCCTTGGTTCATGGCGGCTGCGTCTGCATACCGCGCGAGACAGACAGTCGCAACAACTTGGAAAAGGCAATGAATGATTTCAACGTCAACTGGGCTACCCTGACGCCTTCTTTGGCCAGAGCCTTGGTACCTTCAAGGCTGACCACTCTCCGCACCTTGGCCATGGGGGGCGAGGCTATGACGCAGATTGACGTGGACATGTGGGCAAATCAAGTCCATCTGATCAATGCCTATGGGCCTGCGGAATGTTCTGTTGACACCACCATTCAGTCTAAAGTTTCCGCAGCATCGGACCCTTCTAACATTGGTCGAAGTGTCGCTGCTGTCTCCTGGATCGTGGACCCAGAGGACGTCACAGTTCTCAGCCCGATTGGTGCCGTGGGAGAACTCGTCGTTGAAGGACCCATTCTGGCTCAGGGATACCTCAGAGATGCGGAAAAGACTGCCACGTCTTTTGTAGAGTACCCTGATTGGCTGCGGCGCCTTCGCCACGGAAAGCGAGGGCGTCTTTATAAGACCGGAGACCTGGCGCAGTACTGCCCAAGCGGTGATGGGACTCTTCGATATATGGGCCGCAAAGACAATCAGGTCAAGCTGCGAGGGCAGAGAATCGAGCTTGGCGAAGTTGAGCAGCACATTCGCGAATGTCTCCCAGAGGCGAGAGAAGTCATCGCCGAAGTTGTGAGGCCCGCGGACGAAGGGGCTGAGCCACTCCTTGCCGCGTTCATTCTGTTCTCTTCCGACGGCAAAGCATCTGATGGTGACTTAATTGCTCGCGCCCAGCCGCCTCTTTGGGCGCAAGTTGGGTCTGCCGAGGCCGTTCTTCGGTCCAGGGTACCAACCTATATGGTCCCTGCATTGTTTCTGCCCCTTAACAAAGTCCCCATCACTTCCGCAGGGAAGGTCAATCGGCGCTTGCTCAGGGAAACGATATCGTTGCTTTCACGAGAAGAGTTGCGAGCATACACTTCGTCCGTGTCAGTCAAACGTCCACCCTCAACGGCGGAGGAGAAGATATTGCAACAGGCCATCTCTATAATTCTCTGTCGACCGTTGCAAGAAATTGGAATGGACGACAATTTCTTTCACTTGGGGGGAGATTCCATAACAGCCATGAAAGTGGTTGGCCTTGTTCGAGAGTCTGGGGCCATCCTTACAACGAGCGACTTGTTCGGGCGTCCGCGCCTCGCTGATCTCGCTCTAGCCATTCATAAAGATGTTGACGACTCCAAGTCGGAGCCTATTGCTCCATTCAGCCTCATTGAAGAGAGAAGCCCACAGCAAACCATTCGCGCTGCGGCCATGCAATGTGAAGTTGACACCGGCGACATTGAAGACGTTTACCCTTGCACGCCAATGCAAGAGGCACTCCTAGCTCTGAGCATGAAACAACAGGGAGATTACGTCGCCAAATTAACCTTTGACCTGCCGTTGGGCGTGGACATTGCTCGGTTGCAATCATCTTGGCAAGCAGTCTGTGATGCCAATCCCATTCTTCGTACCCGGTTCGTTCCGGCAGAATCTGGCAGTGGTGTCTCACTTCAAGTCGTCCTTCGCGAGCAGCTTGACTGGTCTTCGAATCTCGAAACCTTGGAAACTGCACACGGACGGCCTTTGAAAAGGATCAGCATCTCCCGTAGATGTAATGAAGGGCCCGATCAACTGCACTTGTGGCTTCACCACGCCTTGTACGATGGCTGTTCTCTGCCTAGCATTCTGGAGCAAGCCGAGGCAGCCTACAACGGGCAACATTTGCAGATACACCCGTTCAATACATTTGCGGCGTACATCCAGGGTCTTGATGCCGCCGCCAGCCAGAAATTCTGGGAGAATGAGCTCTCAAATCTAAGCGCTGCCATGTTTCCAGCGCTGCCTACTCGAACTGCCTCGGGGAAGAGGGAGTCTGTATCACACAACATTTCAGTCCCCAACGCGTCCGATTGCGAGTTCACCTTGCCGACCGTCATGCATCTGGCATGTGCTACCGTCTTCTCACATTGCATGGCGTCAGATGACGTTGTGTACGGACTGACCTTGTCGGGGAGAAATGCCGCAGTACGGGGGATCGAACATCTCGTCGGACCAACCATCACAACTGTCCCCTTCAGAGTTCGGCTACCACCCGCCCAAACAATTAAAGAAAGCTTGCTCGATGTACAGAGCCACTTGCTCAAGATGGTTCCACATGAGCAAATGGGACTGCAAAACATTCGGGCAATCAACTCCGACGCTGCGGCAGCCTGCGACTTTCATTGCCACTTGGTCATTCAGCCTACGGACGAAGACTCGCAGACGGCCTTATTCAAGGAAGTTCCGACCATCGACGACGGGTACGATGCATTCGCCAGCTCCCCGCTTGATCTTATATGTACATTATCTGCCGACAAGCAATCCATCGAGCTTATCAGCAACTTTGATAAAATGCAATTCACCAGCGGACAAGCTATAGCGCTGTCTCACCAGCTGGAGCATGTCATTAATCAAATCATCAAGAGTCCCACGATGCCGCTTCAAGATATCGAGGTGGTCGGCCCTCACGACATGTCACTCTTCGCTCAATGCAATGCCACAATCGCTCCCGGGGTGGACCGGCTGCTTCATGATTTGGTTTTTGAGCAGTGTCATTTGCAGCCAACGAAGGAAGCAATCTGCTCATGGGATGGATCTCTCACCTATGGGCAAGTTTACGAAGCCTGCTCCAGGCTTGCGCGACACTTCAGTGCTGTCGGCGTTGGCGCCGAACGAGTGACTGCTATATGCATGGAGAAGTCCAGGTGGACTGTAGTTGCTATCCTGTCCGTTCTAAAAGCTGGCTCTGCTTGTGCCCTAATGGACCCGTCGCACCCACCTGGGCGCATGAGAAGTGTCATTGAGCAAGCTGGAGCCACAATTGTCGTCACATCTGCAAGCATAGAGAGCACAGTAGGCGCCTTATCCAAGGACCTTGACGTGATTGTGGTGTCCTCAGCACTACTGGATACTCCACCACCCAGCCCGTCACAGACCCCACCGGATACAGGGCCAGAGGATCCGGCATTCCTTTTATTCACATCCGGAAGTACGGGGAAACCGAAAGGAATGCTGCTGGAGCATGGGAGCATTGCTACAGGCCTAAGGAACATCCGCAGACCTTTGCACCTGGGCCCGGCTGCCAGGGTTTTGCACTTTGCATCGTACGCCATTGACACAAGTCTGTTAGAGATACTGGGCAGCCTCACTTCCGGCGGGTGTCTTTGCATTCCTTCAGACACCGACAGGACGTCAGACTTGGATGGCTTCATAGGAAGGAGGCGTGTCAACTGGGCGTTCATGATGCCATCCATGTGTCACTTGCTAAGCCCACTTCGTTCCTCGTCCATGAGGACTCTCGTCTTTGGGGGTGAGGCCGTGCAGCCAGCTGACGTCAAAAGATGGGCCTGCAACAAAGAGCTGACTCTGATGAATGGCTATGGTCCGGCGGAGTGCACTTTCGTTTGCGCTTCTGGGCCCATGCTCGCGAGTGACTGGATACCAGGAACCCTAGGTCCTTTCATTAGTGGCGCGGGCTGGGTCACGAGGCCTTCAGATCCAACTCAGCTGTCGGCATGGGGTGCCATTGGAGAATTGCTGATTGAAGGGCCAGTACTAGCAAGAGAGTACATTGGTGATCCCGAGAAGACGCATGAGAGCTTCATTGACAGTCCGCCTTGGCTAACACATTTCCGTGGCCACGACAGGGGACGGTTGTATCGCACAGGCGACCTCGCCCAATACACTAGCGATGGCAACATTCGGTACGTCGGGCGAAAGGACACACAAGTGAAGCTGAATGGACAACGTATGGAGTTTGGGGAGGTTGAATGCCATCTGAAGCAGTTGTTCCCAGCCGATGCCACCATCGTTGTCGAGCTTGTGGCCCCTAAATCGCCAACAGGTCGCTCGCGCCTGTTCGCATTTGTGCACCTCGGATCAAAAGACAGCAACGGCAAAACTGACGTAGAGAAAATGTCACTATTTGTGACCTCCGATGAAGTGTTCATGAGCTTGCATCGTGCTGCCAAGGCTAAGCTGCTGGGGTTGCTGCCTCAGTACATGGTCCCAGGAGTTTTCATCCTGTTGGGGCATGTCCCGGAAACGAGTAGCGGGAGCATCAATCGTCGAATGCTATCTCTAGCAGCAAGCGCGCTCAGCGACAAAGAGCTGGATCGTCTTTCGAATGTCTCGATTCAGAGGTTGCTGCCATCCAGCGACAAAGAGGCAATGCTGGTGCAGCTTTGGGCGGAACTCTTTGGCTTGACAGCTGTCAAAATAAGTACTTGCGACAACTTCTTCCACCTCGGCGGCGATTCCATCCTTGCGATGAGGCTTGTTGCGGCGGCTCGTCAACAAGGTTTACAACTGAGTGTTTCGGACATCTTTTCTCACCCGAAATTGTCGAGCATGGCATGCGTGGCTGTAATCAAAGACTTCAACAGACAAGCCCTGGCAGACATTGCGCCATTTGCACTGCTCAAGGGAGCTGACAAGGAGTCAGTCTTAAAAGCAGCGGAGCAACAGTGCTCCGTGGGCCAACATCAGGTCGAAGACGTGTACCCGTGTACACCATTGCAAGAGGGCCTCATTTCTCACTCAATGAGGACTCCTGGGGCTTACCAGGCTCACTTTAGATTTACTCTACGATCCAACCTTGACATATCTCTCTTTCGGAACGCATGGAGCTCGGTTATAAGGTCCAACTCGATCTTGCGTACGAGAGTTGTGCAAGATACTTCTCTCTACCAGGTGGTTCTGTCGGAAGACGTGCCTTGGAGCGTGGTTGATGCTAGCAGCTTCGATGACATTGTCTCATCTGTGCCGAAAAAGGAGGTCAAGTTGGGCCAACCGCTGCTCCAACTCGTCTTGACCGAGCCTGCTCCGACCACTCCCACCGAATTTCTTTTGGTCATACACCATGCCTTGTATGACGGTTGGTCGCTGCGACTAATTCTGGATCAAGTGCAGCAAGCATATATGTCTGGCGAGCCACCTGCCCCACAGCCTTTCAAGCGGTTCATTGATCATGCTTTAAATTCTGACGCAAAGCTTGCGCGAGACTATTGGAGTACACAACTTGCGGGTGCGAGTGTCACGGCGTTTCCGCCGCTACCTTCAACTGACTACAAGCCCTACACCGACTCGACGATTAAGCAAGTGGTCAAGTTGAGTCCCTGCTCAGGTGTTACAACAGCCACAGTTCTCCAGCTCGCATGGGCGTTGATGCTTTCGCAATACTCTGACTCGACTGACGTCGTTTTTGGACTGGTCCTCTCCGGTCGAAGCGCCAGCATGGAAGGCATCGAAGCGGTCACAGGTCCAACCATCACGACGGTACCCATGCGCGTACGCTTAAGCAGCAGCGAGTCAGTTGGCAGTGAGCTTCAACGGCTCCAGAAACAGACGGCTGCAATGTCCTCTTTTGAGCAATTCGGCTTGCAGAACATTCGGCGACTGGGGCGCGAAGCCGAAGCCGCTTGTCAATTTCAGAACCTCGTCTTGATCCAGCCGTCCAAGACCAACCCCAGGGAAGAACTTTGGGCAGAAGTCAACGACAAAATAAACGTGGATTCTTTTACTACATATGCATTGGAAGCAACCTGCGAAGTAGCTGAGGACGACACGGCACTGATCAGCTTTGATTTCGATTCACGAGTCCTCCATCCCCGGCAGGCGCAGAGAATGCTGGTTCAATTTGACCACGTGTTGCAACAAGTCCAACACAACAGTGACCAAAGGATATCGCAGCTGAGCTCCCTGGCTCCGCTTGGGCGGCAAGAAATCATGCAGTGGAATGCAACTCTACCTGACGCAATTGATAAATGTGTGCACGACGGCATTGTACAGCGGTGCCTTGAGTCGCCCGACTCCCAGGCTGTATGCGCGTGGGATGGCGACTTCACCTACAGAGACTTGAATTACCTGTCTGCAAGTCTCGCTGTGCGCCTCCAAGCCCTCGGGGTCGGGCCAGAAGTTTGCGTGCCGATTTTGGCCGAGAAGACACGCTGGGTCTCCATTGCAATTTTAGGTGTTGCTAGGGCTGGCGGCGCAATTGTCCTGCTTGACCCATCGATACCATTTCAGCGCATGCAAACCATTTGCGAAGGCGTCGACGCCAGACTAGTTGTTTCTTCTGAGCCCTGCACGGCTACTGCAGCCCAGCTGGCTCCCACTGTCGTGACCCTAGGAGACAAGACGTGGGACCTGGGCCAACCTCGAAAGGACCACACAACCGAACTCCACAGTAGCGTTACCCCACGCGATGCTCTCTATGTCATTTTCACGTCCGGCTCGACTGGACGACCAAAAGGAATCGTAACAGAGCACTCAGCGTTCTATACCAGCTTCAGCGCTCTACGTCGGGGTTTTTACCTTGATGAAAACTCGCGGGCGCTCCAATTTGCTTCTCACATGTTCGATGTGTGCATTTCGGATTACATCTGGACTTTCCTTGCGGGAGGATGCATCTGCGTTGCCTCGAAGACCCGCCTGACAGACGACCTACCTGGCGCAATTAAGGATTTGGGGGTGAGTCGACTTGACCTGACGCCGTCAGTTGCGAGGGTCCTCCAGCCCGAGGAGGTTCCGACGGTCCATACCCTTGTTCTTGGTGGAGAGCCAGTGTCTCGTCATGATGTACAGACATGGGCCGGCAAGGTGCGCTTGGTCAATGGCTACGGACCAGCTGAGTGTTCCATGTCTTGCACACTGACAGACGTCAACCCTGAGTCTGATCCCTCCAACATTGGCTTTGCACACGGAGCTATATCATGGGTTGTTGACAAAGATGACCACAATGTTCTCCTTCCCATAGGAGCGGTTGGCGAACTCATCCTGGAAGGGCACACGCTGGCAAGAGGATATCTTAATGACCCAAAGAAGACTGCAGCGGCTTTTCTGCAAGATTTGCCAGCATGGCTACAGGAGATAAGGCCCAAATCGCGCCTTTACAAGACTGGCGATCTTGTACAATACCACACTGATGGCTCACTTCGATACATCGGCCGAAAAGATACACAGGTCAAGATCCGTGGCCAGCGAGTTGAGCTGGGAGAAATCGAACAGCAAATCCACCAGTCCAGTCCTTTCATCCGCGAGGTGGTGGCCGAAGTCGTTCGTCCGGCAAACAGAAAGTCTGCGCAGCTTCTGGTCGTCTTCATATCCTACCAAAAGGCGAGTGATGAAGGGGTTCTCGCCAACGGCGACAGCGGCCATCATGAAATATTTCAGCCTTCAGACGGCAAGCACCGCGAGGAAGTCCAAAGAATCACGGCATTCTTGCAAACCCGGCTGCCGGTCTACATGGTGCCCAACGTTTTCATTCCTCTGGCAAGCATGCCCCTGACGGCGAATGACAAGGCAGATCGCCGGATTCTCCGCCAACACGCCGAAGCACTTTCCAGGCAGCAAATTGAGTCGTATCAGCCGCGGCATGTTGTTCAGCGGTCGCCGGAAACGCCTGCGGAGCAGGCTCTGCAGGCTGTAGTAGCAGAAACTCTTCATCTCGAGATACAAGAAATTGGGATGGACGATGACTTTTTCCGGCTTGGTGGCGATTCAATTATTGCAATCCGGCTGGTGGAGCGTGCTCGATCATCTGGATTCGCGCTACGGGTAACTGACGTTTTCAAGACCCCAAGGCTCTCAGACTTGGCTTTGTTGACTTCCGACGCACGCACGAATGGCGAAGCAGACGAACTCGATGCCTGCCAGTTGCTTGGTTCATTCGTACCAAATAAGGATAGCCTCATCGAAGAACTGGCTTGTTCGAAGTCGTTTCCTTACTCGGAGACCCACATTCTTGATGTACTTCCCGTCACTCAAGCTGCCGGTCGCTACTTGTTCCAAACCCCGGAGTATTGGACCGTCAACCTGAAAGGCCCAATTGACCGTGATCGACTTCAGTCGGCGTGTTCCGCGCTCGTTCAGAGACATGGCATCTTGAGAACAGTCTTTGTCATACGAGAAGGCAAAGCTCTCCAAGTCCTTCTGGACGACATTGATACTCGCATCCACTTCCGCGAGACAACTTCAAACATTGCCGACTTTGTCGACGAATATCGCCTCGAAGAGAACGTAACAACGCCAACCCTTAATACCCCTGTCGTGAAGTTTATGTTTGCAGAAAACGCCGAAAAAGATCAGTGCTTGGTGATTCCACTGAGCCACGCTCAATTTGATGGCTACTGCTTGGCGATCTTGTGGCGCGACCTGAAACTTCTGTATGAAGGAGTCAGCCTACCACCAGCATCGACATACTCTTCCCATGTGAAGATGTGGGCTCGTAGCCAAACAGAGCGTGCTTTTGGGTTTTGGCGAAATGCTCTTGAGGGGTCCTCCATTTCAAGGATCGACAACGTTTTGTTTGGTGACACAAGCCCGCCCAGCAGCCGGGAAGACTCTGAGTTGGTCACATCCTCGCAGACAATCCATCTCGACGAGGTAAACCATCACAACATCACGACAGCAACGGTAGTGAAGGCTGCCTGGTCAGTTCTTCTAGCGCACCTGACTGGACGGGACGACGTCGTCTTCACCCAATTGGCAAATGGCCGAAGCAACACCTCGGCAACAACGCAAGACATAGTTGGCATGTGCGTCAATTTCATCCCCGTCCGAACGAAGCTCAACTCTGCATGGACGGTTCTGGACTTGCTGCATTCTCTTCAGCGTCAACACCAGGAGAGCTTGGACTTTGAACTGCTGGATTTCCGCGACATCGTGGAGCGCTCCACCGCCTGGCCGCCAGGCACAACACACCAAAGCGCTCTTCTCCATCAAAATCTCGAGCCCGACGTCCCCTTCCCCTTCGGAGAGGCAGAGGCCAGCATCAGCGTTTCATACCACTGGCCTCACCCACCAGATACTATTCTGGTCGAGTCTAAGCCCTTGGGCCACGGCGAGCTGCAGATGACGATGGATACATCAAGTGACGTCTTGAGCCAGTGCCACGCAGACTTCGTGATAGCAAAGTTGTGTGACCTGATTGTTCTCATTTCAAGTTTCCCGGAAGACGGTTTCGAGAAAGTTGGGACTTTGTTCGCCGCCCTTCGGGGTTAGTCGGAGCTTGGGCGAGCTGTATTAGATTAGCCTTGGACTTTGTACGTTCCCGGGCGAAAGTTGTCTGCGTGGGTACAGCGACTTCATGTTGTCGTTCCGTTCTTCAATAGCGGGGATGGGATCATTCCGGGAGATGGTTCAAGACCCCAGCTAGGCTAGTTGTGGAGTCTTTGCATTTGCGGTATTCGGATCGGGGCGTATGAACTATTCAATCATGTGTTCAGTTATTGTTCCGGCACATATTAATCCCAAAATATGATAATTTTGTACTGTGTCCACCGCTGCGGGCGTGAACTCTGGCAGGGTTGTATGGGTGATATCATGCCCCGGTACGGAGTACCCCGTACTGCTATCGTTGATTTCTTGCCCGTCAAATCGATAACCAAGTTTGTCTGTCATGTCACCTTGTTTCTTTGAGACGTGGGGACCTTGCTCGAGGGTGCGTCCGAGCCCAGCAATGTCTGTGGGCAGATATGCAGCAACTTCCTTACAAATGCCGCGTTGCTACTGTGGCGGGAGACGCACTTGTTCATTCCATACCTGGAGAGAACAGCACATTTTAGCGGACTCGTTGGCTCATTGTCGCCATTGGATCGATGCATCAACGCCACGGCATACCCCAAGCTACAGTGCAGACGCGTCAGCAGCCAGCCGCGGGCTTGAACAGCGCGCTGTGAGAATGCGAATACTCCAATGATGAAACGCACACAACCATCTCCCCAAATTGCTCAATCTTGCGTCAGTTCAGTAACTCTTGCGAAAGGCGATGGCGTCCAAGCCAAGCTTCGCGGCATACGACGCAGATTCATATTGGACCCAATGTAGTCTCGACGTCAAGGTACATTGATGATCGCTAATTCGCAAAAGTGAATGTAAGAGTAAACAGATGGACCAGCCATGTTGACCAATTTCGGCTCTGAGCCTGTTGTCGTCTACCATTTCCGCTGCGCCTTCCCACAAATGGCAAATACCCTGCCTCTGAGTGCTTCCATGCCCGACGAAGAGTCCGTTAAATGAGATTGCTGAAGGATCAATTGGTTTCTGTAGTGAGTTCGATGTGTTGTCAAGGCACGGAAGGATGTCGGCTGCCGTCTATGCTATGACGCAGAAGCCCGACGGCTGATTGTATTGTCTCCTCGGACGGTGATCCTCGGACTGGCGGTTTCGTGAAGATTGAACTCTTGAACAAGCATTAGAAGTCAAGAAACATGCGTGATGATCGGACAGAGGCAGTGAGTGCACTTACCACATGCCGAAGCTGCGGTCGGGTCAAACCGTTTCTGCGGCGACGGTACAGTACTGGCACCGGATGTGCGAGCAAAACAAGCAGGCCGGCGTAGTGGCGCACAGGAACGTTCCTCCACCACAGATGTGGCAAGTCCACATGTAGATGATCTGCCTGACAGGCTTGTCAGTCCTCCTAGAAGAAGGCATGGCGAAGTCGGGAAGAGCAAGAGCAAGTAAAGTTCGCTAGAGTTGAGTTGTCGAGATTGATGGTCAGGTCTTGAGAGCGCTGAAGGCAATACTATTGATGATGACTATATTCTCGTCTCCAAAGTCCGAGGTTTGAGCCCTTTTATCACTTTACAAAGAGTAGCAATTGCCTCCGGTCGTCGGTCGTAGTCAAGTTGCTCAAGCAGCGACGAGGCGGGCGACAAGACATGACCGAGGCCTTGGCCTGCCACTCAGGCAAAGCAACACATAGTCTTGGAACCAGCCAGAACCCCAGCTTGCTCGAGGCTTAGCACAACAGAAACTGCCTTCGGTGTAGAGCGACCAAAGACCAGTGGTGCAATTCTGACTCAGGTCGGAGTCCCTGCCCGGCTCGGTCACCTGGCTCGCGAATCGCAGCCCCTTTGCACTTGTCTACTGCGGAATTGACATTCGGCGAAGCAGCCGCCGCCCTGTCCAGTTCATCGCAGTGCGGCGCGTGATGTGTCGACGTCAGATTTGCAAGGAGCTTCAAGTCTGCCAGGCGTCATTAAGCACCGCCAGGACTCAAGGAGTGTCGCTGCGCCACAGAGCAGCACAACCCAATGCTTGAGCGACATCGGCTTCATTCCGCTCTTCACTGGTAAACGTGGAAGCAGGGCGCCCATCTCTGTCA
This sequence comes from Tolypocladium pustulatum, assembly GCA_024340155.1. Lineage (NCBI taxonomy): Eukaryota > Fungi > Ascomycota > Sordariomycetes > Hypocreales > Ophiocordycipitaceae > Tolypocladium > Tolypocladium pustulatum. The sequence continues at coordinate 300,459 of JALHBY010000184.1, read as the reverse complement.
ACAAGATCCCTTGGTCTGGCACGTGCCGGATCCAGGACTCAAAGCGTGCTAGCAGTGGGCGTCCGGATGATACCGCAGCCTCGACATTGAGGCGTAAGGCTGCAGAAGCCTGCAGCTGCAACGGGCGATTCGGCCGAGTGCGGGCTTGCCCTTTAGTAGCTAGATGACGTTTCGCTGCAAGGGCCGCCTACTCGTAGTGCATCGGGGCGTATTGCAAAGGCTAAGCCTTCGGTGCAGCCTCATCGACTAGGAGGCGTCGGGCAGCACTGAGCCATTGGCCTTGCTGCCGGCGGCAAACCATGACGAGTGATGCCTGGCACGTGAAGCATCTCAGGGCTTTTGATAACACTTTCCCCGTGCCGCGTTGCGATTTCGGCCGCAAAAGCGAAACCCGACACCGGAGAGACGGGCAGTCATTTGTCGACGTCGTCGTCGGTACTCGCCGACGGATCTGCTCATGTCTTTGGCCGTCGGCCACCATTGCGCCTCGGTCCTGGAGCTGTTGCCTGTAGGACCTTGGACTGCCTCGGTGTGCAGATGGATAGTGACCGGAACTGGATAATGGGGCGTCACTTGTTGGCTTACACCAGACTTCTGTAGCGAGACTCAGGTCCGCCAGCCAATGAGCAAGCGAGTCTGCAGGTTGCCCATGCATCATGAATTCTGACCGACTGCTAGACACGCCCATCTCTTCTTGATCTTGTCTCTACTGGACTCGCGGTACAACACAGTAGCGGGCAGGCTACGATGATTGGCGGGCATAGTCGAGATGACTTGGACGGCAGCTCACGCAATCTACCCCGCCTTTCACTTTAGTGGAGGCGTTCGTTGACACGACGAGTACGTCGTAATAGCGTTGAGTAAACGTCAAGCTTCTCTACAATGTCGAGCCAAGCAAATGTTCGGCCAAGCCTCGACCACATTGTCATTCTTGTGTCCCATGACACCCTGGCAGAGCTTCCGGCTCGATTGAAGGGATCATTCACAGTGGCTCCCGGCGGGACGCATGCCGATGGTCTGACATCCAACAGGCTGATCCTCCTCGAGGACGGTGTCTACATTGAGCTCATCGCATTCTTCGACGACATCGATCCCGACCGACGAAGGAAGCATCGCTGGGGGCAGCTGACGGAGGGTACCGTCATCGACTGGGCTTACACGCTGCACCACGAGACAAACTTTACCGCTGTGCAACAGAGAGTCGCGAATGCCCAAGCTGGCTTCACATACGACGATCCTATTCCTGGAGGGAGAACGAAGCCGGACGGCACCGTACTGAAGTGGGCGGTGGCCTTTGCGCGAGCCGCGCAAGGCGATCTACCATTGCCGCCAGGACTGTTGCCGTTCTGGTGCCTCGATCGGACAGATCGACGGCTGCGAGTCCCCTACGAGAAAGACCGTCAGTTGGCACAGCACCCGTGCGGTGCGCGAGGCGTCTCTTCACTGGCGCTGTCAGTCCCCGAGCAAGAGATCGCTGCCCTCGGCAAGGTATACGACGCCATTCATCACCAGTCGAGCTCCAGCCAAAGATGGGAATTTGACGTCCCGTCCGGAGCGACCGCGGGAAAGCACGTGGTACATTTATCTGGAAACGATGGCACGTTCGGGTTGAAGTTGGTGCTGCAGGGGACCAGGAACAGTCCAGCCACGGTCGAGATTGTTCCAGGCTTGGAGCTGCAGGTCGAGCCTTGACTATGGGGCTGGGTAGTGAGGCGACGGGGATGCCAAATGCCATGTGCAGATTCGATGGGATCAAATGGCTGGGCGAATTGATCGTTTGATGTGGAAATGGGGAGCTTTGCCATTACTCGTAGCCTTCCAGGTGTTGGCGTTGCGCCAAAAGCGGGGTGCCATTGTTGGGCCAATCGCGGCTCACCATTGAAACTCTCGGTTCCTGGCCCGCGCCAAGCTAATTAATCGAAGCTAATTAATCGAAGCTGTCTCTCGCGCAACTCCAGCCGCTCCTTGGCCGCACACTCCAAAGCCGCCTACAGACGCGATTCCTCCCAAAGACTCCCTCTCCCCTGTGGGTTGCGCATCAGCGTCGAATTTCCTCTCCTAGTCGGCCCCCGATAATTTCAAGGCGGCGCGACAGAGCGCATCCCAATTCGAGATGCCTCAAGACGAGGCCCAGGTTTCGGGCGAGACGCCGACCAACCCCGGCGGCGACGTCGAGATGGCAGAGGACACGGGCGCTACGGGCGCAGAGGCTGAGCAGACTGCAAATGGAAGCGAGCTGCCCTTTGCTGGCGAAGAGGCGGCCCCGCTGCCCGTCAGCTTCATGAGCTATCTGTCGAGTCCCATCGTCAACCTTCTGATTGGGAGGGGCGACGAGCAGACTCTCCTCGCGGCGCATCAGGCGCTTCTGGTCAAGAGTCCATACTTTGAAGCCAGTTGCCAAAGCTTCGTCGACGACGGCAGCGTGAGTCTCGGCGTCCGATTGTCACCGTCGCACCCCCAAGAGTCACTGCACGACACCAGCTAACGCATTCCGCGCCCATTAGCCACGCCAAATCGAGCTCCCCGACGAGGACGTCACCGCCGTCGGCAGTTTCCTCGAGTTCCTATACACCGGAGAGTACTTCCCCAAGAAGATCCCGGGCCAGCGCGTCCTCGAGTCCGACCCCAGCCTGCCCGCCGTCGACAACTCGGGCAGTCAGCTGCTCAGGCACGCGCGGCTGTACACGCTGGCGGAAAGGTTCGGCATGAGCGCGCTCAAGTCGCTGGCCAGCTCCAAGATCCACTGCGTCAACTCGACGGCCAAGGGCGAGATCGTCTACGCCCGCTACGTCTACGCCAACACCAGCCCCGAGGACCAAACGGTCCGCGCCCCAATCGCGAGCTTCTGGGCGACGCGTTCACACACCCTGCGGTCCGAGGCCGAGGCCGAGTTCAAGTCCCTGTGCCTCGAATACCCGCAATTCGGATACGAGGTGCTCAGTAAGCTACCCCCCCGGAGGTGCTCTTGCGACTGGCGATGGCTTTGCTAACACTGGGCAGCGCGGGTCCTGGATGACAAGCTGAAGCGGATGCGCAGCGAGAAGATGCACCCATCTTCGCACAGCGGGCGCAAGCGGGCGCGCCAAAGCAGTGCAGGCACCCACTGAGAGTCTGTCCCGCCCTTGGGCACATCGTTTGGCGAAATCGAGGGACTTGGATACTCATAACCTGACTCTGGATCTGCCACGACAGCCTCTATGGCCACGTCCGCCTCTATTGGCCACGTCCGCCTCTATTGGCCACGTCACAAGTCTCGTCGCACGCTATCCTGGGCGATGCTGTTTCCAAGAATGAGCTTGAACGTCATCACTCAAGCCTGCATCGGTGCAAGACGAGGGCCCTTCGCTCTCCACAAGATAGAACTAGACGTGTACATGGAGCCATTGAGTCTTTACGGCGTTTCTTTCCTCCCACTCGGATTGATAGATGGCTTCATTTTCGGTCAATATATGATGCGTAATTCCTTTCTGCTATCTGCGTTGCCAAATGGAGAAGCCCTGCAATGCCGAAGTATCCCAATCGTGAGAAGTGCTGACGAGGTTTGCCCAAGGCATTTGAATGTAACTACGATGGACAGTATACGAAACGGACCAGTTGCTGTTGTATAGTTCTGCGTGATCGAAACAGGTGCTCCCGAGTTATTGAAAATCAAAGACCATTGCGCGTCTCGGTCCGGCAGCGCTCCGAGTCTCATTCTCAGTCTCATTCTCCTTAACGGCACTCGTCCTCTGTACGTGGGGACGGAAACGGTACGTCCAGATAGAACGACACGTGCTCGGTTGGATATGGACTCGGAGCTTGGAGGACTAAAGGCGGCGGCAGTACGGAGCCCATGAGTAGAAGATTATCATTCTTGCTCGATCGGCGTCGACTCGCGATTGTCTCGCCGGAGCGGCTAGTCCCTCGGTTCCGGGGTCCCAATACGAAACAGATGAGGACGAGCTGGTGGGTATTTGGTTTGAGCTATTTTAAGTGCCGTTGGATCAATGCAGAATCTCGTCACTGTGGCTTCTTGTCATGAAAATGGACGTTGGAACTGTCGAGTTGTCTAATCAGAACGGTATGTCGTCTCGGCTGGCGGCGCCCGCCTCGAGCACATGGGCTGCACGTGGACGGCGCGTAACCGACAACGACCTGGCGACGATTGGCACGGGCAAGGGAGCATCTGCGATGAGATAAACACGGGCAGCCATATACAGTAGAGTTGCAGTCGCGGGAATCTCACATAGCCACCCCATCAGCCAAAGAAGCTCGCCCCCACCGTTCGGCAAACGGACAGCGTGAGCTTACGTGATGATTGACGGCGCCAGAGCATTGGGAAGATGAAAACGCCATGGCGGTGCCGATTTCCGGTGCACTGTCCACTGGTGTCCAAGTGAGTGGAGAAGTGGCCGGTGCTGGCGCGTCTGGCTGCCAATCTTAGTTGCCGAGTTTGCCAGCCCAATGCGCACTGCACTGATGAAGGCGAGAGGTGTGTGTGACCAACAGGTGCTAGGCATGGGAGCTCGTCGAGCCTGTGGAACAGACGTGTTTCAACCCGTCGTCGACGTACGAGTAGTCACTGCGACCTGGGGGCCTGCCTGCCTGCCTGCCAGCCCAGCCAGGGGGCGGCTCTGCCGGTGCTACGATGGTGATGCACCGTGGTGTTTGAACTGGCGACTGGGCCGTCAGATGCGAGGGGACGGGGACGGGGACGGGGACGGGGCCGGATCAGCGCAAGGTATCAATCAATATGGAATGGCTTGCCGTGGCCACCGGCAGCAGCACCCGGGAGGGCTGCGAGACAAGGGAAGGGCGAGAGAGCTGAGGCCAGCCCAAGAGGTCATGGCCAACAAGACGACTTGGGCACCGGCATCTCGCTGGGTACTGTACCTTGGGCTTGGACACCTGGGTCGCGTGCTCTTTCTACCGTTCCGTAGCTTGAGGTAATTACCTTGTGCCCATACCCAGAGCTGGCCCGGGCTACGAGTAGGTGTTGCTGGTCGTCAAAACGTGTTGGAGTCTGTGATTGACTGAGGCGGCTCCTCCTGGCCCCATGCTCGGATGCTCGGCACCTCCCGCCACCACAACAGCCCTGCACCGCTGGCTTTGCCGATTAGCCGTCCGCTGGGCCTGTTAGACATTGAATTCTTTTTACCGTTGCGCTCGAGCTGCTCATGCCATGCGGGGTTTCGGGTCCGTTGCCGTTGTTCGGTCTTTTTTCTTCGCTGTCTGACGCGGCCGGAGCGCTTTAATTCCCGTCCCATCCCTCTCGCGACGACTGCGAGGCCTTCCAGAGGCTTCGAAACGCACGCCGACATGCGCCGCGCGCTGTGACACGAGCCATCGACACGCCGACGCCGCCCACGCCGACAGCCGAACAGAAGAAACGACCTGAATCGCGGAGCGAGCGCAACAAGATACGGCCGCGCGGGAACCGGGGCACGACTTGGACGCCGGCGCCCGCCAAGCATTGGTAGAGGCGGCGTCGTTTCGGCAGCAGCTCCAACAAGCCTGGGGCGGTGGCGGCACCCGTCATGAGCATCACCACCACCGCCGCAGCCATGGGAGAGAAGCTCTCCGTCACCACGGCCATCATCGGCCTCCTTGCCGTCGGCGGCAGGACCCTCGACACGATATGGGACCTGAACCTGCCCGCCATCAAGAGCACGCCCATCCTCGTCCAGGCGCTGCAGGAGGTCAAGCAGTGCCGCTCCACCGTCCACGTCCTCTACAAGACCTTTTCCCTCCTCGAGTCGGCCCGGCTGCCCTTTCCCGAGCGCGGGACCTGGATCGAGGTCGACGACCTCATCGCGACGTTGACGGACACGGTGCTGGCCTTTTCCGACCTGCAGACGCTCTGCGCGGCCCTCGACCTGCAGCGGCAGGGCCTGGCGACGCCCGACGCGCTGCCGACGCCCGATTACGACCAGCGCATCGGCGGCCTCTGCGCGCGCATTCGCTGGCACAATCTGTCCATGACCATGATGACGACGATTCTGAAGTGGTGAGTTCTCGTCTCCGGTTTGCGTCGGGGAAGTGAGGGGGAGAGGGAAGACGTGTTGGGAAAGAAGCACAAATGCAAAGTAGAAGGGAAACCTTTGCTACTTGATGAATTTCGAGGGCCAAGACTGACTCTATCCAACCAACAGTCCGGGCGAAACCGATGCCCAGAACGCCCGGGTGGGGCTTGAACGGCGAATGACCCGGCTGTTGACCTCCAACGCGGTGCTCGCCTCGCGGATGCGCCAGCTCGACGACGTCTTTGGCGGCAGAGCCCTCGACCGGGAGTCGCTGCCGCATTACACCCGGCGGCCGGTACCGTCTGCAGCTTCCTTTGGCAATGCCGGGTCGCCGGAAATCCTCCCCGTCTCGGTCGACCAAGTGGGTCCCGAGAGCCGGAGCAGGGTCCTCTCACCACTATCGGGATACACCCTCGCCGGCATCCCCGTCTTATCCATCATCCCTCTCCCCGTCACCACAAACGAGTTGTACGACGGCAACGAGTTTTACACCTTTGCCTACGCCCGACGGGTCGGCCGTGACCTCGGCGAGCTGATGCAGTGCCAGGCCAGCCAGGGAACCAGCCGGGCGCTTACCATTTTGCTCGGACGAACCGGCAATGCCGACGGAAGCACCAGCAGCACCGGCAGCAGTAACGAGGAGTGTGCGCCGGTGACCGTAGAGGCCCCGCCGACCAAGAAGCCGAGGTTTCGCAGGATACGGGTCAAGAACAGGTGGCGAGCGTCAAGCTGAAGAATACCGCACTTACGGGACTGGGTGTACGGCGCACGTCTTTGAGCACACACGCGACGCGACACATTGACTTTCAAGGGGGCAGGCGTATCCAAGGGAAATTGTCAGGCAGCATTTCGCCGTTCTGGGAAGCCAGTCATTGGCATGGGCGTTATATATGTACAGTCTCTATAATCACGTTGTTGCTCATATATGCAGAACGGTCTGTGCTGAATTCGATCGTACTTCTGGGAATCTTCCGTTTTCTTTACATACATTCGAATTATCCGGTCTCCCGGGTCTCGGAAGCTGACTTGTCAAGATTGACTAAAAAAGATGTCGACCTTCCGGCCGACCAGCGCAACCCCGAAATACTTTGAATAGACCCTATTAGACACGCCTTGCCCGTGGAACAATAGCCGTGAGCCCAAGTCCCCCGTTTAAAGAACAAAAGCAAGCACACCGGCAGCCACACCAGCGATGCCTAGGCCGTTGGCGTTGGCCGCGCCAGTAGAAACGGGAGCGGCGCTTCCCGAGGCCGAAGTGGCCCCAGCCGTTCCAGAGGCGGTCATGGTCATGGATCCAGTCGCGGTCATGGAGCCAGACATGGTCATGGAGCCAGACATGGTGCCAGTGGGCATCATGGTTCCAGACATGGAAGCCATGGAGCTAGCCTTGGACGGTATCGACGCCTTGTCATACTTATCGCAAGTGGCGTTCTTGGCCTGCGTGCAGTCGTCGGCAATGCAGATGCTCTGGAGCTCGGCCGAGGTATTTTTGAGAACGGGCATGGCCGCGCCGCACTTGACGTTGAAGATGGAGTTGAGGGCATCGGCCGCAGCGGTAATGTCCTCCTTGGCAACACCGAAAGAGGCCGCAGCAAGGCCAACCTGGGTGACAAAGTACGTCACCTGCGCACTGTCGAGGTCCATGAACTTGTGCACCTATACCTGCTTGTCAACGGCTGCGTCATGTACAGAGAATGCTTTGAACAACTCACCTCGTACATGGATGTGCGCCCGTCATAGGCATCGAAGCCCGTCATACCCTGCATGGTGCAGCCGAGGAGACCTCCAAAGAATTCGTACAGATGCGTCAAAAGGAAGCTACACAAGGTCAACGGTCAGCAACAATCGGGGATACGTGACTGTTTTATGAAGCAAAGCGGAGGTAGAGCTCTTTCCGGCGCGGTCAAGTTCAGCTTTCAACGCCTGCACGGCCTCGCCCTCCCCCAACTTCACCCAGTGCGAACAGTCCAGCCATATAAGCGACCAACCGCCAGCGCAGGTCTAGAGGGATTGCATTCGCGGCAAAGACGGCGGTTTTGACCAATGGGAAAAGGCACTCACTATTGCTTCGACGTCTTGTCGTTGGCGGGCATGTTCTTCTTCAGAGGCTCGGCACCGCCGCCATCTAGAAAGTTGACGGCTTGAGCCTTGCCGCCTACGTTGGTCGACTCCAGTCCACCACTGAAGTAAGGCGCAAGGTTGACCTTGACTCCATTGACTTCGCCGGGCGCTAGGATACCAGGCACAGCGTTCTTGTTGGGCGTCGTGTCTAAGGCATGTCGTGTAAGTCGGCGGCATCGATAATGGGAAGTCAGGGCCAGACTGACAGTTACCAATGACAACGGTGTTGACAAGCAGGGTCAGGAGGGTAGCTTGGTTCGCGGCAGTGTTCTCCTTGAGCAGCGCCTTGGTGTAGTAGTCGCAGATGGGAACGTCACTGGGACGCTGGGCGTTGGCTACAGCAGCCGCGGCAACGGCGAGGGTGGTTGAGAAACGCATCTTGGTGCACCTAAGCAAAGGCAGGTTTCGAAGAGGTCGAGAGGATTCAGAATCGAATTTCAATATCGGTGAATATCCCCACGATGTGGCTCTTTGACGGGAACGATCAATAAGAAACAACAATGACGGGAAGCACACTCGGGCTGCTGCAACTTATGAGAGATGTTCGCATTGCCTCGCGGCCTATCCCCTCCCACCAGCCCCTGTCTTGGATCGTAATGAGCGTCCGGATCACTCAGCCTCCGGGCGAAGCCACAGCTAGGATCCACGATAGTGTACCGAGTGGTACCTACTACTACGCGAAAGGCGGCACACCACGCGCAGTAGTGACAGGGCAGCCGCTGCAGGCCCGCTGCCCAACGCTAACAACGCAACGGATACGGAATAGCTCATACTTGACAAGCCCGGCATAGCCTATCATGCCGGTACCAAAGATCGGGAAGTGGCCAATTGTGGGTTTAAATTAGTCCTCTGAAGTTGGCGGGACGCAGTCGTGTCGACTTGTAGGGGAGCAGCCCTGATTCGGCGTCTTCACGGCCACGGTTCAACGTTTTCGGGGTGAACATGTCCCCATACTGTACCTGCTGGTCGAGGATTAGCTTGGAAAAGTGTTCAGTACTGGTGCCTATTGGGTCAATGCGGCGGCCACGTTGGATTGTCCCCGGTTGTTCCATGGCCAACACGACGATGGGCATGTCCGGAGGAACTGGACCAACGGCTTCTGGATCACAGCATCTCGAGTTATGCGGTTAGCATCCCTAGAATACCTCTTCTATGTTATCAGGTAACTCCCATCGTTTCTGTCTCGAAAACGGGAGGATGGAGGTATGAACATGTCTACATCGGGCAGTCGGGCAGAGCCGCTGGCGTACCGCGACATGCAGATGAACCTGTGGCCCAGGACGGGCGTGGTTGTAGCGTGAGCTGAGCCACTCGGGGAAAATTGATTCCAAAGCAGAGGGCTCATCCCGGCGGCTTTAGCTGCATGGCTAGAGGAGCCGCCCGCAGCTCAAGTCGACTCTTGGGTGGCGTGGGAAGCTTGGACCCTGGAGGAGGCCACGACGTCTCGAACGCGCTGTCGAGAGCCAAGAGTTGATGCATTTGCTCCTTGCTGCAATTCTTTTGTCATCGTGCTCGGTTACTTCCATTTGCTCGTCGCTGCTTTTTCTTGCCTTTTCCATGGCCATGTCGTCGCTCTTGTTTGCCCATCATCAACGCAACTTGCAAGTTACAACAATCGACGTCTAAGCCAAGCCCCCGATCGACAAGCGTGCAATTAACCCTGCGCGCTGGTCCCGCTTCCCCACATCAAATGTTCCTCTGATCAGCGGCAGACACTCTTGCCAGGGGCCAGGGCGCATTAGCGGTGCTCCGTAGCCAATGACCTTGGGCGAGTTCGCAATAACCGCAATCTCACTGCCCTGAATGACATCAAGACTTTCGGCGTGGCTTCCAGAGACACCGACCACCCGCTAGCCGCTCGGATGGGTCGCTGGCCGCCCTGCAGCTAGCCTATGCTCGCCGGATCAGGAGGCTTCCGGCGGCTCTTCTCGTACCCGAGCAGGCTAGTTCTGGCTTGCCCTTCTTTCTTTTTCCCGATCCAATGCTCGCTTGCAGCTTGGATTGACTGCGACGCGGTTGCTAGAGATGGAGAGCATTTGGCGGCGTTGCGGAGGTCGTCTTGTCGATACCGAGGCGCGGCACTACGGGCCTAGATTAAACGCGTTTCTCTGGGGTGTCGCGGGCATATCCTCCTTGTCCTGCCAAAGATGTTTGACGCCAAGGATAAACACGTGTGGTAATTGCGGAAACGCCACCATTGGAGGGATGGAGAGCATGACACGCGAATTGCGCTATAGTCGTGGGCAAGAGCTGCATCTCTGTCAAATGGCTCTCGTTCGCCGTTTGACGCCCGTCACCAGCTGGTAATTGCGCGACGGAACCGTCGTGGAACTGAGTCCATCGGAAACACGCGTGCGGGAACATCTTTCTCTGAACTCGGGTTGCTAGACCCAGGTAGACGCCATCTAGGGCAGCAATAATATGCGTTGCTGGTATATTCCGCCTCCTGAGCACTTGGATTGGACCTGCTCGTTCAAGCCAGCTCGTCCAAGCCACATTATCATTCATTCGATACGAGCACTCATACATGTACTTGATCGTACTCGGGCAGCACCATCGACCGAAGAATCAAAATCTACCGCGCTGCCTGTTGTCGTACTCGAAAACACGAGTCGAACACGCCTCGTGGAACATTTGAAGGACGCGCTACTCCGACGTGACTGGCCTACCAAAGACGAATACTTTTTCAAGTTTGTGAAGCCATCGGCATGACTCTCCCCGGTGGCTTAGATAGGACGGGATCAATTCGTTCACATCTTCATGTGTCTTTGTCGATTGCTCACTTTACGGGACTGCGCTCCAGCAAGCCTGCTAGCCTCCAAGCTGGGCGTTCGAATTCGATCCGGCAGAGCTTAGCGAAAGGGCCGGACAGTCAGCTGAGTGATCAGCGACGTCTTCGAAAGTTCTGAGCAAGGCACATTCGGAAATGTTGAATAGAATAGACGCTTCGTTGCATCATGGACCTTTTTCTTTTTCGCCTATAACAGAGCACGGCCGTACGTCGCGGACGAGGCGTAGATCAGTATATCTTGCACAGCCGGCCATCGCCCCGTTGCTTCCAGCCCTCGCTCCCCACACACGGGAAGCACCACAGTGTATCCTCTGGGTCCACCGTTTTCTTTATACTGAGCAGGCGTTGGTAGTGGCTGCCCCAGAATATCTTTTGCCAGTCCTTTTCGCCGAGCCATCCCTACACAATCGATGTTAGAGCGTACAGCTTGATGGTATCGTGACTTGCGTACCTCGTTGATGTATGACCCCATACCGGGCGTCAGCTTCTTCAGCAGCTTGAAGCCGTCGCCCAACGCATTGAGTGCGTCGTTCTCGGCTGTTTTATTGAATGGTGCAAACGGCACTCCAGTCACTGGGCACAGCCGTTAGCCACGATGTGAGGACAGGCGCTGAACGCGAACTTACAAGACTGGATATATGCCCGCCTCCACGCTGGGTTCACGGCGTTACCACCACCTCTTGGCTTCGCATCTCGGACACCCTTGCCGGCAACCATGTAAGCCGTGACGGCGCCTCCAGCTTGAGCTGCCGACTTGTACGCCTTTGCCAGGGCCTGAACATCGTGGGTCAGGGCTTCTCTGTCGACTAATCGTGACGCTCTGTGAAGGTCGAGCCCCGCAACACCCTGGTCAAAGTTGACATTGAGCCAGTCCAAGAATGAACCGTACAAGGCTGTTTGTTGCAGGACCCTCACTGTACCAGGCCATCGCTCATGAATAGTGTCGTTGAGCGGCTTCAGGAGCTTTTCCAGCGCAGCTCCGTCTTCGACGTCCTGCATCATGAAGCCTCCCATGACCCCAGCAACTTCATCGGGCTCACCCGGGCCAGGAACAGGATTAGGCGCCGCACTCGCTAGATAGTGATAGCCAGTGATTCCTTTATCCATCAGATCTGGGAACTGAGAGAGGACGTATGCGACGACGTCAAATGCAGCAGGCGAGTCTTTTGCGGTGGTCGCAAACCACATGACAGTGGCGATCTTGGGTGACGGATGAGTGCTCAAGGTGGCCGAGGTGATGACTCCAAACGTCGATCCGCCTCCCTGCGAATTCTGTTAGTTGTACTGACAACTTGCGGCAGATGGACGAGCCTACCCCACGCATAGCCCAGAACAGGTCAGTGTTCTGGTCTTCATTGACGGTGATGATGTCCCCGTTGGGAGTGACAATGTCCATTTCGAGAACATTGTCGGCTCCCAGTCCGTATCGGGAAGAAAGAATGCTGTGACCACCCCCTGTCAGGTAGCCAGAAACTCCAACACTCTTTCCCCCACCGCCCACGGTAACCTGGCCATGCTTTGCGGTTGCAGCGTAAATATCATACATATGAGTGCCACCACCGACGGTGACTGCGTTGCCTGCAATTTCCTTGCCGGACCCGGCAAGTTTGAACTTATTTGGGTGGTAGACAATCTTATTCATGTGGTGAGTCCAGATTGAAAGGGCGCCGGGGGCAGTGGAACGGCCAATATCATCATGCCCCGTGCTCTTGATAACAACTCTGACGTTATGCTCGCGGGCTGTTAAGTCTTGGTTATTTACTCTGCGTATTATTGAATTGGACGGAAATGAGAGTTTACCGAATTTTAGGGCTGTTTGAACATGCTCAGGTGTAGTGCTGTTGACCACAAAGGGCGGATAGCCCGAGGAGGTGCAAGGATACTGAGGATCGGGGAGGCAAGTGTCGTTGGTGAATTGTTCCCACATGACGGACACGGGATTTGAGGCATGGTACTCAAACGAGCTCCAATCTGCGCCCAGCTTCGTGCATTGTTCGGCATCGTACGTGAGCTGCCCCTTGTGGCAGACGGCTGCCGGCGGCGCTGGACTCAGCAGCTGCCCGCCAAGAGTCGAGTTGAGGTGTTGCCAGGTCTCTGTGGAAGGCCAGCCTTCTGATCCTGGGTACGCTTTACAGCCCTGACCCGAGGCAGTGCCGCCAATTGCCGTAAGAGAAGCCAACAGGCCCCTTATCGACAAAAGCGACGGCATTTCCAAGTTGGAGTAAAAGTCCATGGCGACGGGACATTACCAAATACTCAACACATCCGAGAAAGGAAAAGCACTCGCGAAACTAGAGCTGTTTTTAACATGGAATGCACGGGTACAGTCATTCGGGACGCTTTGACTAGGTAGCCATTGGCGAGGTTGCGGCTTACTGTCCGCCAGGCGAGGTGCCCAACGTGACCGTGTATACATCACGTTATGAAAGCACCCACCTGATCACGTTAAATTTCATCTGCTGCTTCATAAAACTATGTAAACTCATTCGCAGCATAATGGCCGTACAGAAGGCTTCAAGCGACAAGGATGGAGAATTTCAAAGTTGCTGGGACCAAGGTTCGAATTCCGCTACCTCGTCTGCGAAGCGAAATGCCTGCTACACCCAAAAGCCAGATTGGAGTTCTTCCAAGTTCCGCAACTGGAAACAGTTACCGAGAAGAGCGAATGTTTATCGTCTTTGCATAGGAGACTTTCGAAAGTCTTCCTGTTGCATCCTCCACAATCTGCATCTGGACAAGTAATGTTCAAAGGTCTCTGGTGGACGCCTTCGCCGACTGCCTCGCACACTGCCACGATGCCTGCCGCTCATGTGCCGGCAACGGCAGCAGCTGGCACCACCGAAGCCCTGTTCGAAACCTCCCTCCCACGTTCAGCTCAAGATCGAGCAAGCTATACGGCCATGCGGGGGAAAATGAATACGGCACACTTTTTGCGTTAACGACCGCAGATTTGCCCAAAGTGGTGCCGTGAATATTTCCCCCGCATGGACGGTCTCTGGTCTGAGATGGTGGACCTTGGCCAGCGCCGCACGCTCTTGAGCTTGTCATCTCGCATCGACCGCGGCATCCGATTGTGGCCGACGACTGCCTTCGAGGCCCAGTACCGAAGCTGCGTCTCTTTCCATCAGTTTGAGGACATCCTTGACCACGCCGGCTAATCGGCCCCCGACCTTCCCCCACTCGATGATGGCTGGAGACGATCAACGCATCCCTCGCCCAGCCTGCCGCCCATGGCGAGCATCGTCGCCAACCGCGGGCGGTGATTGAGGAAGGCGTTGGCGACGAGGTTGCGCCATGACGCCGTGAAGGAAGCAGGTAATCAGGGCGGACGATGCCGCAATCGGCATTCCCAGGAGAGGACCATTTCTCCGTACAGTCAGTGAAGATGCCCTACTCAATTCGCTGACTCATTACATACATGAAGAATAAACCCTACCATGTCCCGTCTCGTTGATCGCGGGCCACTCCTACCACCCTCATCTCAGGTCCGCACAGAGCGGCAGGTTCCTCGAACTGCTTCCCACCCACACCTTCTTGGGCTCACCCGTAACCACCCAGTTCTGCGCCGCGACATCCCAGTTGCTCACGTCTCTCCTCGTCAGCTCCGCCTTGAACTGGACCGACTGGCCCGGCGCGATGCGCTCGAGGCGCTCGAAGCCGCGCAGCACGCGCACGGGCTCGCCGTCGCCGCCGAGGCCCACGTACAGCTGCGGCACCTCGTCGGTGGTGCGGTGCCCCGTGTTGGTGATGGTGCACGTCACCGTGTACAGCACGTCCCACAGCTGGCTGTTGCCGCCCGGCTGGCCCGACGCCGCCTGCCGGGGCTGGGGCGAGCCGTCGGTCGCGTTGGGCGGGAGGAACTGCGCCGCCGTCTGGCCGTAGTGCGGGTCGGCCGAGGCCGCTTCGCCCGACGTAGTGGTGTTGAGCCACGGGTAGATCCACTGGTAGATGTAGCGGATGCCCGGCGGGAACGCGTAGTCGTCGAGGTTCCTGCTGAAGTTGCCCAGGACGGGCGCGGCAATGGTCTGGCCCTTGAGTGGCGCGCACGGCCGCACGTTGTGCTTCTTGACGTTGAGGTTCGAGTAGGAAAAGGTGGACCACGACAGGCCAAAGCCAAACTCGAAGATCGGTGCGCCGTCGTCGCCGGCCTTGCCAGGTGCCACGCTGTCAAAGTGTCTGTAGTCAATGAAGACGCCTTCGCTAAATGCTTGCTGCGGCGCCCCGTCTCCGTCGTTGGGCTCGTACAAGACGTCGGTGCCGTAGCTCTCGCGCGTCGGCCCCCAGGTAAATGGCGAGCGTCCAGGACTCGTCTTGCCGTAGAGGATGTCGGTGAGTGAGTTGCCGCTCTCCTGTCCCGGGGCGCCGGCCCAGACGATGGCCGTGATGTTGGGGTTCGCGTACCAGTCCGTCACCAGCACGGGGCCGATGGTGTGCAGGACGACAATGGTGTTGGGGTTCACGGCCGAGACGTTCTTGATGAGATCGTCGCCGTTCTTCCACAGCGTTAGGTTCTTGCGGTCGCCCGCGTTGCCATCCACCTCGATGTAGCCCTCGCCACCAGCCACGTTTGCAAAGACAATGGCCGTGACGTTGGGTTGCGTGACGAGTGCCTGCGTCTGCTCCCACGCGTAGTTGCTCAGCACGCTCTCGTAGCGAGTGCCGTCGTCGATGGCTTGTCGCTGCAGCGCGCTGTCAGGGGTGATGAGGTAAGGGAAGTTGGACGTGCCAGAGCCCCAGATCATGGCCATGGTGCCGTCGTCGCAGCCGCGGTCCGAGCAGCCATTGGGTCCCTTTGGGTTCGGCCCGGCATCCTCGCCAATGACGGCAACAAATTTGGGCTTGTTCAAGGGCAGCGAGCCCGTATTCTTGAGGATGACGGTGCCCTTGGCGGCCGATTCGCGGATGTGGTTCGCATGGTTGGCGCGCACGTCGACCTGGTGATTGATGTGCTCCCAGTTTTCCTTGGCCGCCTGGTCCGCGTAGCCATAGGTGTCGCGCGTCCACGAATTGAAGTTGGTCGGGATCTGATTCTCAATCGTGTTGCCCACCTTGAAGAAGGCCGCCATGATGCGCATGGCCATGTCGTCGACGCGCCACTCGGGCACGGTGCCATTCACAACAGCCAGCGTCAGGTTGCCGCCCCAGAAGCTGAGCCCCGTGTTGAAGGCCGTGTCGCCCGGCATCGTCATGTCGAGCCCGGCCACGGCCGTGGCGGCGCCGGCGTGCTGCGCCGTCCAGTCGCTCATGACGAAGCCCTGGAAGCCCATCTCGCCCTTGAGCACGCCGTTGAGTAGCTTCGAGTTCTGGCAGGCGTACGAGTTGTTGATCTGGTTGTACGAGCACATGACGGATCCGAGGCCCGCCTTGACGGCGTCGGCAAATGGCCAGGCGTAGAGCTCGTGCAGCGTCTTGTCGTCGAGGTTGGACGACAGCGACTCGGTAATGTTGAAGCCGCGTCCCTGGGATTCGCCCGACTGCCTAAAGTGTTCTGCGGAGCCGTCATGTCAGCGTCTGCAGCCGTTTTCCCGTTCGCCCGAGCTCACCTTGCTCGTTGGCAATGTAGTGCTTGGCGCAGGCGATGACACCCGCCTCCTGGATGCCCTCGGTCGTCATGGCCAGTCCATGGCCCTGCAGGTAGGGATCAGACCCGAAGCCTTCGGCGTTGCGGCCGCCCTCGGGAGCACGTCCCAGCGGCCCAGCTACGGGCCCGAGGAGGACGGTGATGCCCTTGCCCTTGGCTTCGGACCCCATGGCCTTGCCGCGGTCCCTCCACAGGTGCCGGCTCCAGCTCGCGCCGGCCGTCAGGGCAACAGGGAACGCGCTGTTGTAATCAGACAGGCGAATGCCCAGCGGACCGTCCTGCATGCACAGCGGTTTGAGTCCCAAGCGCGGGACGGAGCCAACATTGCCGACACACTGACCGCTCATCCAGCTGGTCGACGTCGGGGTTAGTCGATTTACACGCAGCAGTTGCAGTCCGATGGAAACGTACCCCGTGCCCGTGGTTATATTGACCTTTTCCAGCAGCGTCAGCTGCGAGACAAACGCCTTGGCCTTTGCATAGGCGTCCTCCCAGCCCTTGGCCTCGGGGTCCATCCATGGTGACGGGTAGTGCGGCGGCGAAAAGGCCAAGCCGTCCCTGGCATCGAGCTGCAGCGGAAACTGAGCATCAGCATTTGCACCTTCAAAGCCAGTAGCAGCCGCCACGAGAAGCAACGACGCCAATGCGACCTTCATGGCGAGCAGCGCGTTATGCCGTCATGGCCAGCTGCATTCCACCGACGGACAGCACAGGTTGGGTGGATTGGGGTGAAGGTAGGGGCCGGGCTTAGTAGTAAGCCACAGCCAGGACGATCCAGGGCGATCTATCTGCACCATGTGGGCCCGGGTCCCTGCCGTCCCCAGCTGCATTGTTTGTGGCACGCGGTGGAGAACGAGGTAAAGTTAAACAATGGTGGTCGTGACGCGCAGAGGAAAGGAGGCCCGCCCGCCTGACGTGACATCAATCGCGTTGCATACCTTGTGCTCTGGCGGTGCTACGGCAGTGGCATCAACCACGGCTGCCAGCAGCGCCGCCGCGACAATCGACAGCGGCTTCATGGCGGCGAGACAGCAGATGCGCGGTGCTGTGCCTCCCTGTCGCGTGTATCGCTGTGCTCTTCCTGTCGGTTGCCGTCGGCCGGTTCGTGCAATGATGCTTCAGTCGGCGAAGCGCGTGTAAGAGGATCCCGCCGGGAGGAGGGGTCAGCAGGCGAGACAGACGACAATAGAGTCGCGCACGAAAGAGAGAAGGATGCAGAGGGCGAGAAACAAGTACATTGAGGCAGGCGAGGCCGCGCTTGATATAATAATCTCAGCGTCTCGGCGAGATCATCGAGCAAGACGCGCCCGCTACAGACCACCTTTCGGGTGGGCCGGCCCATCTCCCTGCCCATCCATGCCATCGTCAATGTAAAGTGAGCTGCCAGGGAACGAAGCTGCAGCTCCCTTCGGCTGCGAGCTTAATCAGGTCAATCATCATTCCCCCGCACGCCAGTGGGGGGTCACCAGGACAGGCACACCCGACCGGTCTCGCAACGATTACAGTACCTTGGATCCGTAGCGGCTCTGTCCAGCGCGTGTGAGCTCCACGCGTCGACTCGCACATCACCCGGACGTGGTCGGATCAAAGGTTCACTCACGTCTTGCAAACAGGCAGAATAGACCCTGGCGCCCCAAACAAGCTTCCTCTTCTCCACGGTGTTCGCGGCCCCCCACGGATGAAGCGACGGGGAATGCGCCGCCTACAATGCGTTCAAGGACCTAGCGTCTCCCCGCCGGAACGGAGGCCCGGCCTCGCTGCAGCAAGCTGCGGGGAGACGAAGACGAGGCCAGCTTCCGAAGTGCCTAGGCCAACGACAGGCGGCGAACCCAAAAAGAAGGGCCGATCAATTGCAGCCTTTTTACCTGTTTCCTTGGTCCTTTCCCTCTCTGGTCGTCGTCGAGCTCTCGGATCGGCCCAGCCATCCCACGAGGTGAAGCCATCGTGGGCTGGCGCGACGCCAGACAAGACCGATCCCGCCCGTCGCTTCTGCAGAAGCCGTTGCGCCATCTGTCGCAATGAACGAGGTTGCATCCGTCCATGATGCACAGATCGGTGCTGGGGCCTGATGGCCCGATGGAGGGTCTGCGTGACAGGCTGACAGCCGGCCCAATGTCTTGCAGCCACGCGCAATGCTTCTCTACATCCGGTCGCGATGCGACGTGTTCCCCACAGGGAGCGCCCGACTCCTGGGCACACCCGTGGCATCGTCTCTTGGGGACGTCCATCGGGCCCAGAACAGGTGTGAGTGGAGGGGCGTCTCGCATCTGCTTTGGAAACAGCGGCCATGTGCTCAATACCCCGGAACCGTGAGCGTACACGCAGGAGCCATGGTGCCGAGATATATTGGGTATTTGGCTGCTCCTTGATCCGACGTGACAGCTACCTATCGTGAGTCTGCAATTGTCCGACTCTCATTACTACTCGTATTCTCCGGGGGCAGGCAGACACCTCCAGCGTAGACCCCTCGACATTATTCTTCTCCCACATCATCTTCTTCATCTTCTTCTCTTCAACTCAACTCCTTCATCACACCGCTAGCAAGTCTTCGACAACGCAAGTTGTCGCCCCGTGTGCGGCGCCTACTCCATCACCACAGCGCAACAGTCACTTACACAACTCGCGGCCTTTCCCCATGAACCCCATCCCGTTCCCCGCATCTCGCCCACGCTCCACACGGCCCCTGTTACTAGCCTACAATAGCATCGCATTCAAGGTTTCTAGCGTAAACTCTTTTCGGGCCGTTTTCACGCCCCTGTGCTCCGTCGCGTCGGGGAATCTCGCCTCGGCCGCAAGTGCCGCCGGCTCTGGCAGAGGTACCCGTACACCTTGGGGTCCTTGGCGCAGCCGAACTTTACGCGAAGAGTGCTTAAATGATGATGTTGCAAGTGCCCATGCTTTTCTCCGCCGCTGGGGCATGCCGTCTGCGGATGGGTGTCCACATGGTCCGGGATGGATTTCGCGCCGTGACTCCGTCATCCCGGCAATCAGCGCCCCCCCGTCGGCGAGGCGCTCGGCAAGACTTTTGCGGTTCCTCTGTCGACTTGCAGCTCGTGCAGTGCTCGTTGAATGCGGAGAACATCGTTCGACTGCCCGGCTATGGAACCTGGGCTGGATCATCCCGTTGGAGTCTCCATGATCATTGGACTCCACGGCTAGGCCGCTGCTTTCCATCGCTTAGCCCGAGGCTTCTCCGGGACCTACACGCTCAACGTGAGTCTAAAACGGCTTGCAGACGGGCAGCCATGTTTATTCAGCCGGATTCCAAGTTCGGTGTTGTTGTGTATTCCGACGTTCTTGTCACTTCGAGATCAGTCTTACAAGTTCGGTGTTATTGTACATTCCGACCTTCTTGTCACTTCGAGATCAGTCTTACAAGTACGGGCATTACAAACAGGCGAGGCTATCCCCCGTCCCAAGATCGAGCCATCGTTCGACAGCCACCCACTTTTGCATCACATCCGGCTTAGTCAGTACCATCATCTCCTGCTCGGCCTTGTTGTCCAGCTAGTAGATCCCGGGAAGTATCCTCCACCGAACAACCTTCTTGTACTGCTCCCAGTCCGCACCGTACTTGCGATGGCACTTTTCGTCATCGCGACGGTCTCGGTGGATGAGCAAAATGGCGAAATAGACGACGTAAAAGTACGTGAAGAGCATGCCCCAGCCCCTGGCCTCGCCCTGCACCACCTCTCTGCCGTCGCTCATCACGAACGCGCCCGGTGCGCCCGTGCCAGCAGCGAGGATTTGGTAGCCTGCCAGGCCCGTAGGCAAGCTGTACGGCCAGGACTGGATCCAGTCGCCGAGGTAGTTGATGTGGCGGGCGATTCCCCACCAGCCCGTCGTCAGGAGCTTGCTCCCGGTCTTGGTCTGGATGTACTTGAGGTGAGAAACGCTGGGGTCGGTGGGGTTCGTCCGGAATGCATTCTTCTGGCTGTTGGCAGAGCGGAAGATGTAGAAGCCGAGGCCGATGAGCGACAGCATGGCCACCAGCCCGACAGGGCCCAGAGATTGCGGGTGCACGGAGAGGTAGCGCGTCTGCATAGAGTACATAAATGGCAGCCAGACGAGATCGCCAAACGCCAGCATCATGCCGAAGCCGTCGGTGGTAATGTCCATGGTGGTCAAAATGGCCGGCTCGTTCCACCACGAGTCCACCGTGTACAGCGCCTGCACAACCGTGATGCACACAATGCTGTCCGTGAGGAAGCCGTAGTTGCGGTACTGCCGAGCACACCAGGCGCAGTTGAGGATGATCCAGCCCATCATGCCCGGCCGGAGCTCGCACCACTCCTTGAGGTCCACCTCGCCAATCAGCGGGATGGTGACGCGGGGGTTGAGCTCCCGCCCAATGAACCAGTCGTACAGCAGGTTGCCACTATGACCACCGGCGGCCAGCTCGCGGTTTTCCTTGTTGCCCGGTTTCACGCTGAAGCTGCGGACGTACACGAAGGTGGAGATGGCGTACGAGATGGCAACGTTGGCGGTCAAGATTTGAACGTAATGTTCGTCAATGAACGTCCAGACGGGGAATTCGGCGCCTTGGGCAACGGTCCCGGCGGCGAGCGCGGCGAGGGTCACGGTGTTGGAGTACAGGGCTGGTTCGGTCAGAGGACAGCTTGTCAAGGTTGAGGGTGGAGGAGAGGCGCTCACTGTTGAACCTGTAACGGAGACGTCCACCGGAGGCCAGGACGGTGCCCTCGGTCTCAGTCGCAGGCAGCACGCGGTAGAGAATTAAATTGACGAGATAGTAACCCAGCACACCGATGCTCGCCCTCCAGCTCGCAAGGCCGCAGATGCCATTCTCAGGCCAGCCCACCTCGAGCTTCAGCTGGCTCAGCGACAGCGTCCGCAGGTGTAGAAATGAAGGGGCGGGGCATCCAGAGATGTCGTTGCAGGCAAAGGCAAAGAGGTAGACCAGGATGGGCAGGCCAAACGAGATGCCAAAGGCGCCGGGAGGCCCAAAGAACTCGTACCCGTGCTGGACCGGCGCGGCGACAGCTTTCGATTTAGGACCCATTGTGAAGCAGCCAGAAACAAGTCCGCAAAAACTCGAGGCGTTGCGCGTGGTGTCGCGAAGGTTGTTGAAGAGTCTGTGGGCGACCTCGCTGTTGATCGGGAAGACGGAGGGCAGCACAGGAAGCCAGTCTGAAGCGTCGCTCGGAGCCAGGGCGATCCGGCTCGTCTCATCGTCATTTAGTTTAGGCTACTTACCTCTCCCAGAGCGGCTAGCCTTCCCGCCCAGGATGCAAGCCAAGGGCGGATAAACAGTTTTGCCGTCCACTTCTTAGCCAGGGGGAACGCCAAGGCGCCCATCCCGTGACCTCATAGCTCGTCAGAGGCCACCTCTGTCAGGCGTCGCAAGCGTGGAGCCGAGCTGCCGAGTCTCAAACTAGGACCTTGCTTATGACTGCAGTACGTTGAAGCTCACCACGCTGTCGAGACGACGCCTGCCGACGAGCTCGTGTCCGAACACCAGCATTCATTTGCAACGACTTGCGGAACAAGTCATTGGATCGACGCCCCAACCTGGTCGCATCGCTCGCCGCAGCGCCTCCAGGCGCATCCGACCTCCTCCGCCAGCATAATCCTCCGCGCGGCCCCTCTCGCCTCGACTTGGCCATTCCGTCGATCACACATACACCATGCGGTTTTCTATACCCGTTGCCCTCCATGCCGCTGCCGTCATGGCCAGCGCGGCAGACGACCCGTCGCCCACGACAAATGCGCCGGCATGCACGGCCACGTCGTCGACCGGCAGCGGGGCCTTCTTCGACCTGCGGCCGGACATGGCCGTGGTCCCGGACAAGGGCAAGCCGCACAAGTCAGCTGTCACCAAGGACTACCACTCCAAAGGCTACGACTACGGCAAGAACTTCACAATGAACATCTGCGGGCCGGTGGTGGACAGCGTTTCCGACGTAGTGGGCCTCGACAAGAAGGCTTGGGCCGACGTCAGCGCCTATTACATGTCCCACGGGAACACTTACTCTATAGGGTCGGTACTGGTAGCGGCTATTGGTTGTTTGTCCATGTGTGCTAATGATACGACAGGTCCCAATCGATGGGATTGCACAGCCGCGGGCGTAAGCTTGTCTTGCAGTACACGGGCGGCTCTCCGTGTGGAACCAAGTCGGGCAAAGAGAGCCGAGACGCGAGCAAGTCCCACGCATACGACGACGAAGACTTGGCCCTCACACCGCACAAGGTCGAGACGCTAGCGGCAAAAGACGATGAGGAGGTCCCTGCGAGACGCAAGTCGACCACCATCTCTTTTCTCTGCGACACGAACCCCGGCAGCAACCAGGCGAGCGTGTCCTTTGTCGGCGTTGACCCCGACGAATGCGCCTACTTCTTCGAAGCCCGCTCCGTCCACGCCTGCGCTCACGCCGAGCCTCACAAGCCCGGCAGCGTCGGCCCCGGGAGCGTCTTCGGCATCATCCTGCTCATCGCCGTCCTCGTCTACGCCCTAGGCGGCGTCTTCTACAACCGCACCGTCGCCCACGCCCGCGGGTGGCGGCAACTGCCCAATTACACCATCTGGGCAGGCATCTGGAGCTTCATCAGCGTGCGTCCCTCCCGGCAGAAGCCGGACCTGCCCTTCCATAAGCATGGGCGCTGACATCCTTCTTTCTCGCTGCGCAGGACATGGCTGTCATCCTCTGCTCCTCGTGCACGCGCTGCCCCCCCGGCAGGAGGGGCTATAGCCACGTCAACTCCAATGCCAGCGCACGCAACAGGGATTCGGATGCCGAGAACCGGCTGATTGACCAGCTAGACGAGGAGTGGGACGACTAGGCGCCCGGACGTGGGCTCTTGTCGCCTTCTTCTTGTCTCTTCGAATCCATGGGGCATTTGTTTTACATTCTACCTGCTGCTTCTCACTCACATTTGCGGGTTGGCATCAACGGCGTTTTGGGGCGGGGTTCTTGGTTTTGCGATGCTGAGTCGAGCTTCAAGCAGCCGGCCAGCCAAGCTGTTTCTTACTGCCATCACAATTCACCGTAATTGGCTGACGAATCCGCGTGTAGAGCTTCGAAAATCCGGGCACAAAACTTGACCGGATTTGACAGAAATAAGCAGTGGCAAGATGATTTGGGGCGTTGCTATGAATCATGCTACCCTTGACGTCCGCTCCCGTGCCGGGTCAAAGTGATGTCAAGTTTCGTTCTGTTCTGGGTTCAGCATCTCGTATGATGACAGCCTGCCATTTGTTCAAGCCGACAAAGTTGCCACACAGCCCGGACCATGCACTCGCGTTCCATCCCATCCCGTCACGTCACTTCATCCCGCCCCGAGCAATATACTCTGCCTCCCTGCCAGCAAGCCTCATCCCTATGCCATTAGCCGAAGAGCGCTTCTAGAAGAGCCCAGTCGTTGGGGCACAAGCGGGCCCCCCAATCTGCAGCCGGAAACGGATCCGGCAAGCCAGCCATGCAGCTTGGCGGCAGCAACGAAGACCCCTCCTTTGACGTGGACGTCGGTTTGCTGCCTCCTGCAGCGGGCAGTCGTGAACAAACAGGGTTTTGCGCTCTGCAAGGTGCTAGAATATGCGTTGGTTTGTTCGTGAGCACTGCGTGTCGTTCATGCAGCTGTATCAGCTCGTGGATGTTGGGGTTCAGGAGGTTGATTCTTCTTTGGTAAGAGGTTGATTTCGTTCAGCGGAACTGCGAGCACATGGAGGAGAGATGAAGACAAGCTAGACTCGACATACCAGACGCACCAGCCGCGCTGTGGCTGCAGGGCCGTTGGGCCGTGATGTCGCGCAAACGGAGACAGCATCAGCGCTCTCTTTTGCCCATCCCATCAACCACGCATGGACCCCCGCTGCGCCCTCCCGCTGCCAGAATCGCCTCCTCAGACACTTAACTCCAGCTCACCTCATAGGCCTTCCCGAAGCGGTAGAGAAAACGCCACTTGGCCGTTGTTGACGTTTTCGACGAGTCGTGCACGAGTGCCCCGGCAGAGTCCACACGCATGGCCCTCGTTAGCGGAGCAGCCGACCCGGCGGACCCGGGTGTCTGGTAACGAGGCAGCTGCAGTCAGATCTAAGAAGGGCAAATGTAGTCGTTTCGAGCGCGGTGCAAGACTCCATCCAGTCCCGCCGCGCTGGGGCCGTGTCTGTCTTGCAGTTGGAGCTGGGATCTCGTTGGGGCAGCGAGATTTCTTGCATGGCGTAAGAGGAAGGGGCAGCGGTGGGCGGGAGAGGGATCAAACAGCGACACTTGGGTGATCTTTCTTCTTCTGACCTTGGTATAACAGCCGTGTGACGTGAATCTCTCAAGTTGGGGGATTGTTGGGTGCTGGAAAATCATGGAGAAACCCATGCAGTTGGGAGTTGGGACCCGGTCGAAACGGCGGCTGTTGACCGCATCTCGCATCGCGGCAACCGATGCTGCACGCCTCATGCACGCCATTTATATGTGACAGATGATGCACTCTCACCACATGAGCATCCTCCCGAGCTAGATCCCGGGGCGGCCGCGTCGTACTCTTATACGTAACAACCTGATGCACACCACCATCTCTACGCCAGAGTGCATCGACCCCAGGCCAAACGACCTGTTCCCCCTTTTTCCGTCCGAGCAGTCTGAGCCAGGGCGGAAGAGATGGCCCCTGTGTCTAATAACTATGGGGGTTCACCAAGGTGTCGGTGACATCCCAACAGACACACCTGGGCGGGACAGCTTCATTCCTTCTTACATTCTATATTGAGATATGGTACCTGCCTTCCGTCACTCTCTCCTCGTAGGCGTGCTCTATGGCGTAGATTGTTAATCGTAGGCTTGTCTGTAGTCTGTAAACTCTCTGTTCATTCGCCATAGTATCGTATTTTCTTTTCCCAACAGCCTGCCAGCTTGCATTCGCAAGCAGGCATGCTTTTCTTGGTGGCTGCAAGAGCTTGTTGAGCTATCAACATTATATTGCGAGAGCTATGCACTGCGTTGACCTTGACATTATGTTGAGGTCCCAAAGTACTAACGTGTACAGCGCCATCTCTCGCCCTGACTATACTAGAGCCACGACGGCCGATATGTCCACAATAAATTGGAAGGTGATACACCCTGTCGACGTATGATCAGGCTTTGGCCTACTTCCTGCAGCCTTAACAGTACTTTACCATTGGCCATGCCTTCACAACCATATTAGCTGCAAAAAGTGTTACACAACTTGAAGCTCGGCTAGACAGCCAGGGTGACGGGTAAGGTACGCAGAAGCCCGCACGTCTACCGCTTTCGTACGCCAGTGCTTCTAGAAGCTTACTCTTTCCTCTTCTTTTTTTGGAGTCTGTGCCTTGCCTTGCTTGCTCCCAGCCGTTGGTCCACGCTTGCCAGCGAAGCGAGAATGATCTCAAGAGCCTGAGATGGGAACATTTTGATTTCCTGTCTCGATTCGAACAGTTTGCTCATGACGAAACGCCCATGGCTTTCGGAATCCTCAAAAGCCTAGCCTATACAAGTTGCGGCTGGAGCTGCTAGCTCGCTTGTCCTCTGCGTGGTCTTGCTTGTCCTTGCCGCTGTGAATGGATTATCAAAGACGTCAACTTGTGCCTTGGGTTTATTCATCCAGTTCAGCCCTAAAAAGCGCAGTCACAAGGGTGCAACGTGGCCGCCAGCGGTTGTTGCTATTGTCTCCCGCCCTGGATTACCTCCACAGTCTGCGTCTCTCCTCAACGACAAGCAGTCTTTACTTTTCCTTTCTGATTCACAGCTCTCGCAACCACTTCCAATTTTTCCACTCTTCCCCACTTGCTCCCTCAGCAGCTTTGTCGGCAACCTCGTTCATTTACAACCGCGCATCTCGCAATCCTCATTGCCTTCAGCCTCTTAGCTTCACGCAATCGGGGCCCTGCTTGGTACCTGCATGCTTTGCCCGAATTCACTCCCTTCATTCGGCGCCCGCAACACCGCGATCCTGGGATTCCCAAGCGCGAACCCACATCCAGCCCTTTAAAACCGGGAACCTGCAGCCGCCTGGTGCTGTCTTCCAGAAATAACGAGACGACAACCGAGCCATTACAGAGCACTCAGTCAACAACAGCGGTGAAGAGAGACCTCCCAAGGAAATCAAGGGCTGGATTGCCACGTCGTGACTGTTGTGCTTGCGGCAACTTGCTGCAGGGGGGCAAAATCCGGGTTGGCCATGCTCGCCAACCCGGCTAGCCAGGCCTTCTTTCCCAGCCATGACGGAGACACTACGTTGCTGAGCATTCCTGATTTTGCCGAGAACTATTATGTTGTAAGTTGTTTTTATTCGAGCTTTTTTATCCACCTTTCATCTTACCGGCACGTATTCTTGACGATCTTCCTAGAAAGGCTTTGCACGAGAGACCGTCATTATGGCAGAGTCGTCGCGGATTCAATGTATTTTCGACTATGAGGTTTGTCGCAAGTATCCAAGGCGATTGGCAGGTTGGTTAGGGTGCGTATGCTAAGCTGACGTCCATAATTAGGACGAACCATTGCTCGCGAACCATGCCTTGGTCGACAGCGCCGTCTCCCGTCAGCTCGCCAAGCCAGAACATTATGGACAGCAATCCTATGACCCCGACAACTCAGCCTGGCAAGATGAAATTCCTGGCGCCACCAGGGTCCGGAATCTGCCAGCCATTGGCTATCCTCAACAGCACGAGCTGGGCGCCACCCCATGGGCCAGCAGCCAGTTCCATCTCTCAACACTGAACAGCCTCGCAGACGCAGACTACTCCGAGCTATGTGCTTTTCCACAAGACCTCTTTTCACGATATCAAGCCACGAGTCCTACCGTGGCCTTTGGAATAGAACCGACATTCGCACCATCTACTTGGTCCCCGGGAGGCTCTATCTCTGACGGAATCCTCAGTGTCGACAGCCCTCCATACATCCAAAGGGCACTTCCATACTTTGCTCCGGAAGACGGCCTCAGTGACTTCACGTATGAGGCCCAGTACCTTGAGAGCCAGGTTAAGAGCTTGTTCTCGAACGCTATCGACTCTTTCGTGCTGCCTCAGGCTGTGTCCCAGCCCGCGGTCCCGGAACCATCGTTGGCATCGACGCCCTCCTTTCAAGACCTGTCCTCTGTGGATTCAATAGCAGACGTCTTTGAAATTCCTGACGCCAACATGGCATCTTCGGTCAGCTCGTCCTCGTCAAGGGCGTCAGAATCGTCTGAAAGCCATGCTTCAGAAGACTCCTCCCCCGCGAAGAGCGGAGAGGTGATCCCTGCCAAGGACAAAGCGCCCGATACCAAGAGTCGAGCCACTGGGCAGCGAAATCATCTCTCGAGGGAGGCCCAGATTGCCTTGTCTCCCTCATCTACGGCGTCCACCGTGTGCGTATCGACAGTGTCCACGGGCAAGAAGCAAAGACGAGCCGCATCAACCATGGGGAGATCTCCAGTCACCAAAAGAGCACCGTACCGCCGCATTCAGGACATGGATCCTGCCAGTCGCGCTGAGCTCGACGGCCTCCTTGTCGCCTGCCGGGCCGGCGGAATGCCTTACAAGGTGATCATGGACAGACTCAAGCACATCTACCTCGGCAACTCCAACACACTACGGGGCCGACTCCGCACGCTGACTTTGTCACCCCAGATGCGCATACGGAACCCCGTGTGGGAAGAAAACCATGTAAGTTACTATGTGACCTCTCCTAGTGGCTTCACTGGTCCATTGAGCTGATTCTCTACAGATCCAACTACTCAAGGAAGCGGTCGCCCATGAAGACTGCAAGCATCCCAGCACACACAAGACCTCGTGGACCCGAGTCAGCGAGTACATGCACAGAAAGACGGGCCCTGGTTCTTACAAATTCAGTGTGACAGCCTGCAGTCGCAAGTGGCAGGACCTTGTTGGCGCAGACGACGAAGACTGAGAATTGCACGGCCCCACGGCCCCAATAATGGATTTCTTTTTAGCAAGCAATGAGCAAAGCGGACACGTAACCCTAAGGACAGGTCGAGGAGCACAACATTTGGGGCCGTGGAAGTTCACGCGGCAAACAGGATAGGGGTTCATCAGCTGGCGAAATCGGCGCCGGGAGGTTATGCGTCTGGTATGGTTGGGTCGAGCATCTCGAGAAAAATCAGGGATAACGGATTGTTGTATGGCAGCTGGTTGATGCGTTGACGCTGTATTGTGTCTGGTTCTAATGATAGATGGCCTGCCAGCATAACTGTCAATGAATCTCTTTTCACGCCATGCTCTGTTCCAAGTGACCACGTAGTTACAGGCCCGCACTCTTGCTCAAGGTCGCTCTCGGCACTCCAATCGCCCTCAGCGCATCTTCCAAGCCCCGCGGATCTTCTCTTAATGCTTCCCATTCTGCCTTGTTCTTGACCAGCGCTGTGCCCGCCAGCACGGTCCCGTTGAGCGCCAGCCGCCCCACCGCCTCGCCGCCCTTGAGCACCGCCTTGCCCTCGGACAGACGCGGGCAGACGGCCAACGTGCTGCTCGTCATGGCCATGTTATAGCTGATTGGCGTCTCGCCCTCAGCGGGGGCGTCCTTGACGGCAGGGGTGCCAGCGTTGGTAGCAACAGCCCGACAAGCCTGCCGATAGAGACGCAGGTACGCAGCGTGAAGGTCTGTACTCGACATCTCCATGGTGATGCGCTCGGAGAATATCACAAACGGCGCGCTGTCGAAATCCATCCTCTTGGCCAGCACATCCCACGCACCGGGATCCTCCAGCCCATCCCTCATCTTTGCCACCGGCAGCAGCTGGATATGCCTATGCGCCTGGCTCGCGCCAGAATGCTCCCCGCAGTTGAAAAACGCAAACAATTCGTCGTCGGCGGCCTCGTACGCTCGGATACACGCCCGCGTGGCGTCCAAGTCGGCAGCCTCGAGCACGTGCGTCTGCGGCTGGAACGACTTCGTCGCGAGGATAACGTGCTCTGGCACGACGGCGAACTTGTTGAGCACGAGATAGTGCGCGGGGCCGACATCTGCGACGAAGAGGCCCGGCGGCGGGTTGGCAAAGGGGTCAAACGGCTTCTGAGGCTGCGACGAAACATTGTCTGGCGGGGGAGCCTTGGGTTTGTTGGCGAGGGCTGGGGAGAAGCGAAGTTGGAACTAGTCATGTCAATGGGCCGTTGACTCCAGTAAATGCCAATTTCGGTCGCAGCTGTACTCATGAGTGAGCATCTGAGGTCACGTACCGGAAGAGATCCAACCCGAAGAATCGTGACTTGCGTGGGAAAGTAGTGAAGCTGCTCCTCCGCGCGCGCCTTTGCAAACGTTGTCCTCACCAATTCCGGCAGGTTCACGGGAGCTTTGATCCGCGCCATCATGGTGGCTCTAGCTTCCGGAGGCTTCGCACGAGTCGCAGAGGGTGTGATGATGTGTGAGATGAGTGATGTGGTGATATGGTGGGGATGACTAACCCCAGGTTTTCGGGTGATGCTTAAGACTTCCCGAACCTGCTGCGGATTCATACTCGCCAGTATATCACTTTTCAACTCCCGTGCCCTGCCACAAAGTGTACGCCTTCAACTGCCGACCTACTCAATACTGGACTGAGAACGACTTTGAGGTGCACACTTCCTCACGGTGAAAGGCTCGAATCGCGTTAATGTACTAGGGGAATTGAGGGACCGAAACTCAATTCTGCCGTACCGACGTCGCGTCACTGACGTCAAATAGCCACAAAAAAAACCCCAATAGTATCGAGGTTTTTGCTTTAATTCTCTTTTGTCTTTAATACTAGAAGCACCTCGGTGCTGTCCCCTGGAGAATCGCATTGCCTAGTTTGAACATTCGTGGCCAAGGTACAGCCTTGAATCAGCAGGCTGAGGCAGCGCATGTTTAACGCCCCCAGTCTCACATACTTCCCAACCACACCCTAGGTACCTATAAGCCCTTCCGACACTCTGTCCACGTCTGTATTCTTGGGTATCATGTGATCGCCATATCCCGTAATGTTTATATTCCCGGCATCCCCACAATGCTTCGCAGCGCCGGCACAAACCGAGGCACGACATACACCGCATACACGCCCACCATGGCCGTCAAGAGCCCCGTAAGCTATAACTTTGTCAGCCAGAGCGCCAGCAACATGGACACGCGCGTTTCCTGTTCACTTACCTTTTCGAACCACGTGTGAAAGTAAATCGCCGTCATCAGCAGCATCCAAACGTTGAGACCCACGATCGCCAGCGCCGTCTTACCCCCCACCCCCAGCGCAACGCTCCCGTCGCCCTGTCCCGCAGGCGTCTCGGCCTCGACGTTGGCACTCTTGAGCGCCCCGTCGGGCATGACGACGCACCGCTCCTCGCGCAGGCCGCTGCTCCACCGCAGGATCGGCCAGCCCACCTCTTGCATCAAAAAGGCCGTGCCGAGGACCAGCAGAAAGACGTGCCCCGAGATGTCGTGCCCGCCCTTCCACCGCCCGCCAGACGCCTTGCACGCCACCGCCGTGAGCATCTCGCCGACGCCCGGGTCCGCCCCTATAGCCACCTCTCGCTCAGCGAGCTCGCACTTGCCACCCGTCCAGCGGAATCCGCGGTCGATGATGGGCGGGCCAAAGCACCACTGGGTGACGAGGAACCACCACGCCGTCACGATAGCCCAGCGCAGCCCGGCCCTAAGCCGCCTTGGCGTGAGGTCGAAGCCGCTGCGGCCGCCGCTCGGGTGCGTGAGCAGGAAAAAGACAAAGGCAAACGTCGTCCATCCCCAGCCGCGCTTCACAAAGATGACATTGAACAGGTTGCTTTTGCGCGCAAAGTAGCTCGGGGCGGCACCGTCCTGCGAGTGCGCCTGCGCGACGGGGTCGTAGGCCGAAGCGCGCGTCTGCGGCGAGAGCACGGAGAAGATGGTCCCAAAAACAAGGATGACGGGGAAGAGGGCGAGGGCCAGCCGTTCGAGCGGCGTGGGTAGATGCGCCGGGGTGCGCGGCGTCGCAGCCGACATTCGTGGTGCTTTGGTGTCCGTGGCGTTGGTGTCGGTCATCGCGCCGTACGGGAGGTTGGCGCTGCGGCGTGTCGTTACCATTTGAGCGTAGGGAGAAGGCGTGCTCGGGTCGTGTGCTGCTCAATTGGTGTCTTGCGCATCGATTTGCGGTTGAAAGGTGATGGTGAATTGAGGGACAAGTTGTGAGGGTCTCGTTGGCCTCCCTGCTGGTGCTGGCGGAGTGACGTAGCCGGAAGTCGTGAATTCTTGGAAGCCGATGACGCCACACGAGCGCCACAGCAACGGGCGCGCCTAGAAACTTCTCTGGACAGATTTGCGCCGGCAAGAAACAACTGCCACGTTTTGACATTGTTCTCATGCTGCTAGACGTTGGCACTCATCAACTCGCTGCAGTACATCAATTTCACCTGGTGGTACCAACAAACCAGACCGCACCCATCCATCTATCAGCGAAGTACGGGTAACCCACCCATCTATCAGCGAAGTACGGGTAACCCACCCATCTCCCAGCGAAGTACGGGTAACTGCACACAATCTCGCGGTGAGGCACGTCAACTCGTCTTTCCCGACGGCTGGATGGCTCTTCGGGGCCTTCACTTTCGCCCTCTGCGGCGTCTGCCTTTTGGTCGGCGCGGGAGAGTCTGCGGTCGACTCCAGGTCCGGCACGTAGCTTCGCTGCTACACGACGCTCGCGTTAATGATACAACGTCCTCTCAATTCTTTATCTAAGAAGATGATCCCTGCTCGTTTTGTCTTGTAGCCTGTCCCCGAGTCTGCGACGTCCCCATTCGGCACGCCGACGCCGGGCAATGCGAGGCATCCAAACGCACCGGCACCCTCCCGTCCCCTTGTTAGCCAGAACAGCACACCTCATTCCAGCGAAGTAGCGAAAACCCCATCGATTACGCTGATGTTCCAATCTCGTCAGAGCCTTTGCTTTTTGCTCTGCGTCCTGGTCGCGAGTTCGACTCCCTCCGTAGCGCTCTGAAAGCCACCCTCCAGGGCATCAAGACTTGCGCCCATGAGCGCACAGGATTGTTCCAGCCGTGTTGTACACTTTTGTTCCATTTTTTAATAATATAAAAAAAACTCCATATATACATTGCAGACGCGCTTCGACTTAATTTACGTGGTCGCATGTTGTCTGTGTGTCCCGCAAACTGCTCCCGTTCATGGCGCCGACGAGGCAGACGCGGCCACCCCTCCATCTGCGCACCGCCAGCACGGCACCATCAACCAGCCGCACTTCCTTGTCCTCATAACTCAAATTCCGGCAGCACAGTTCAGCGAGTAGCTGCACATTCGCAAGGAATAAAGTCACAATCTTCTGCCCGCAAGAGCCTTCGCTTGTTTGCTCCGGTGGGTAAGGTGCCGGGTTCGACTCCCATCCGTAGCTCGCATTGTTTCCGCCATGTCTTTCCCTTATCTTAGGCCCTTCGACTTCAATGTTTGTTCCCTTGAACTTATTGTTTTGGGAGTTTTATGCTTTGCATTCCCAGTAAAGACTCCAACAAATGGCCCTTGGGGCATCTGGTCCAGCTCCTCTCACGGTACTGCATCGTCCACCAGGTTCGTGTTGCTCACCCTCCCGTCTTTGTGCCGGCCTTGCCAAAGCTGCAAGGGTAGCATGCACCCATGCTCAAGGCACCAGCCAGCCCCTGTCGCAATTTACAGCTTTATAAGCCAAAATATTGCATCACCTTCTCAGCGAAGTAGCTGCAAATAGCCTCGGCTCCTTAAATGGATACATGCTCGAAAGAGCCTTCGCTTTTTGTCAGTTGAGCGAAGTCCAGAGGTCCGCGGTTCGATCGGGTAAGTATGCACGTATTGGAGGAAACATTGGCTATTACTGCTTTCTTTCAAGTCCGGCCCCCTTTTTTTTTTTCAACGAAGAGGGTCTTTCGATTTTTCGGCCTTGTCATTCATTACGCCTTGTATAGCGCTCACAGCTTTTCCGTCCCAGCCGCGTCGACAGGCAGCCACGCAAGTCCAAGCAGTCACCACATGCAAGCTTTCCCTCATAAGGCAAATTAAATCCAGTCACATTAGCGAAGTAGCTGAAAATCATACAACAGGTACAACTACGCTCTCCGGAGCCTTCGCTTTTTGCTAGTCGCCTGTTCGACTCGAGGTCGTGGTAGGGCATACCGCGTGTCATTATTCATTGAGATGGAGATGCCACCTCTACCGGTCACTCTTTTTTTGTCCTTCTCGGTTTTACATTTTTGTCTTCAATGAGTGCAGAATATCAAACAGTGCTTCATGTCAAGGTATTGCTCGACTCAGATCGCAATCCTACACGGTCTCGTCGCGCAACATCTTGGTGGGCGCCTGATGTCGCCCATGGCGTTGACTCACACGCCGTCGAGCCCCACTAACACCGTCGACCAACACCACCGATCGTACCCGCAGGCCTACAGAGTAATTCCTCCTTACGTTAAAAGGTATGGCCTCAACTCACGTCCTGCCGTTCGCCAATGTTGAAGTGGAGCCTTTACTCTTTGTCTCTGGAAGTCCAGCTCATTTCTTCTCACGTACTTTGCAAGCTGTGCAGCATGGCAGGGTAGTATTTCTTCAATGCTAGGATGAATGGTCGACATGGATACCTGTACATCAATCTCCTAGTCAGTCGACACATTGTCCTCGACCTTCACTTGGGCGGCGTGCTACCAATCGCAAATATGTATTTGTCTTATATTTTGGAGCTGTCTAAAAAGGCTGCTTCAACCCTTTGATCGCTTCTTGCGTCGCTCGTTCGAAAAGCAATGTTCCAGCCAAGCATATCCGTCTGTTGCGCTACATCTCAAAAGTTAAGTGGATTGCCCAGATGCCTCTCGTGGCCCATCATGTAGATGAATACTAAGAGCAAAACGGAAAGTCGAGTGCAGAGAACCATGTGGTAAGACAAGACCAACGTGCCCAAGCTTCACCTTCCTCATTTCTCTCATATATGTACTGTAATTCGTATGTTCAGGGAATTGAACCGGCCATGACAGACAATGTTGTCGTCGCAGTTACGGTCGTCACGATGCCGCAAGGCAACGGCGCGTCATCCCTTGACAAAGAAGGGAGTGGGAGAGGCAAGTTCTCGATACCGGTGCGTGTCGACGGCTCCCCCATCGAAGTGCGACCATCTCCTGGCAGCGCCTCGTCACCTCTCTAGGATGAAAAAGCTGCAATGGCGGCACAAAAGTTATTCCGGTTGTCTGCGTCCTTTGCTGCCGCCTGGCCGTTGAGAGTAACCATGGCGACGCTGGCCTTGGTGCTAATGCCAAACAGCTGCACGCTAGAGTTGTCAATGGCCACCATGTTGTCTTGGCAGTTATTGTTATTCACGCACTGCTGCGCGTAGTTGTTGTAGAAGCTGTACATTCCACCGCCATAGACCAAAATATTCTGGGAATTGCTAACGCGCAGGCCCCAGGTTCGCGCGCACGTGGGGCCGATGCACTTGGAAAAGTCGGGATCGGCATACTTGACGTTGGTCGTAAAGGGCACCTTCGCATCGGGGTTCCCCTGCATGTAGGCAGTCTCGGTCTGAATGAGTGCCATGTACACGTTCTGCGCCTTGTTAAGC
This sequence comes from Tolypocladium pustulatum, assembly GCA_024340155.1. Lineage (NCBI taxonomy): Eukaryota > Fungi > Ascomycota > Sordariomycetes > Hypocreales > Ophiocordycipitaceae > Tolypocladium > Tolypocladium pustulatum. Next base: position 265,499 of record JALHBY010000184.1, on the reverse strand, counting down.
TGGTAGTTGGACAGCACGCTGTGCTCAGAGGATGTACCCCATAGCCAGGAGCCCTTGGTGCTCTCAATCAAGATGCCACGGCCATTGTAGATGTTGATCTGGTTGTGGTCGGCAAGATCGAGCTCGTGGTCGGCCACCCACAGCCACACATTCTCCAGATAGGCGCTGGCGGAAGCCGTGACGTGCATGAGCATGAAGGCGCCCATGCACTCGGGCTTCGGGCTGGTCTGTACGTTGGGCGTCTTAACACAAGTATCGGACTGCAGCTGCGTGCCAGCGGAACCTCCAACGCGGAAGTGCACGTCCCACATACCCGCGGAACCCTGCGTCGTTCCCGCAACGTTGAACTCGATAAGAATTGCACCAGGCTGAGGGCCTTGCGTCTCGAATATGAGGTCCTGAATTTCGACGCAGCCGACATCGCCTGGCTGGCCGACCTGGAAAACAGGCTTCGGGTTGTTCTGGTCCTTGAAGTTCTTGTTTCCGCCTGCCATGATGAGTGGCCAGATCTCACCAACAATCCTGACGTTCTTGGGAACCATGACGGTGTCGGTGATGATATAGGCGCCGTGATCGAAGTAGACAATCTGGTCGGCGCCGATGCTGTTGAAAACGGCCTGAATGGCTGCGGTGTCATCGGTCTTGCCGTCACCCTTGGCGCCCTTGGACTTGACCGAGATGAAGTTGGAGGCGGACACGTCCTTGTACTGAGGCTTGCTCTTGGTGAAGATTCTGCCGCTGCTGTCCGTCAGCGCAGCCGGCTTAGCCACGGGGGTCCTCGAGCCCTGGCCGGCCGCACCTGCGGCTCCCTTGTACGAGCGTCCTTGGGCCCATGAGGCAATGAGGGCGTTTCCCTTGAGAATTGTCTGCTTGCTCGCGCCATTCTGGACCGCAATTGGAACATTCGACGTCATATCAACGTTGTCGAGGATGAGGGTACCGTTGGTGCCAGACTGCTGAGGGCTGTAGATGGTGGTAATACCGATGGGCGTGTTGGCGATGGTACTGTCGAGAAGCAAGATGGAACCCACAGTCTGGGACGAGCCGCCGCCGGTCTGCGTCATTTCGATACCAATGCCGCAGTTGTTGATGGACACGCCGTGAAAGGTCCAGACCCAGTTCCAGTTCATGTAGATGGCAGTGTTGCAGTTGTTGAACACGAGGTTGCGCGTGGTGAACTGCTGGTTCCCAAAGAAGGCGCCGTATCGACCCCCATTGAAAGTAAGGCCACTCATGAAGCCTCCAGAACCGTTGTCCATGAAAATGCCTTGCTGGGCGTTGTCCTTGCTCCGGTCCTGGACCATGTTGAACACGATGTTTTGTAGAGAGGTAGCCTGAGCGACCTGCCAGTGAATACCGGTGCCCGTAGTCTTGGGCAGGCCCGTGAGGTCAATGTTGAAGTTGCGTATCTGGCGGAAGAAATTGTTCTGGTTGGTGTACCAGTTGTTTCCGTTGTTGTCGTAGGGGTCAGAGTCAATGACAGCAATGCCGACAAAGTTGCTGGCCGCCTTGAGGGTAGGGAGATTGACAACATCGCCGATGAGCTGAGTGTAATAGTAGGAGACAATGGGCTTGGAGACGACATAGGTACCGGGCGGGAAGTAGATGATAGCCGGCGTGATGGTGCTCGAGTCGCACCCTTGGCCACACCGGTTGCCGTCGGTGATGGCGGCATTGATGGCAGCTGTATCGTCGGTGCTCCCGTCGCCCTTGGCACCGTAGTCCTTGACGCTGCGAAATACCTTGTAGTTGGCTTGGGAGCCAAAGGCGACGGTGCCCTGACGCGCAATGGTGGACATCCACCAGCTCGAGGCGGCGGTGTTCGCAACATTACTCACGGCGGCAGGAGCCGGCGCTGGCGATGCATCAGCGGGGAGAGAGAAGAGGCGTAACGCCAGCACAGAGGCTGTAAGAATCGTCGACAGCCCCATGGCGAAGAAGAACCACGTGCTTCTTTTGGAAGTTTCAAGGAAAGGTCTGGACTGATATGTAGTCTATGAGATAAGAGTCAGCTACTGATGAGGTCGTTCGAGTGTTGTCGCATATAATATGTACAGACACCAACCAACGACACGAAAGAGATAAGGACGAGACAAGGGAAAACCATTTGATTAAAGCGTGCAGGTGGCCAGCGTTTTAAGTATTGTCATGCGCAGTGAATCCACGAGCGCAGAGACATGTGGTGATGGTGTAGCGAGCAGGACCGACTAACAGCAAGCCACGCCGACGTCCCGCCCAGCCTGCCGCACGGGATCACGGCGCGGGCTTGTAGAGCCGAGTCAAACGCCACTGCTCACCACGGAAGCCCCGTCAGGCTCAAGGCCGACGTCTGGCCTTGCAGACGATCGACTAGGCTCAGACTCGAGCGAGGGCAGGAGAAAAGGGGTGGCATGCCATGAGGCACGCGCGCGCAGGCAAACATGACACTCCACGCTGCAAGGTAGCGTTGCATTCACTCACCACCAGCTGGAAAGGAAGCTTTCGGAGACCCGCGCACAAAGTAGTCACGGCCCTGCCAAACTAATGTGCACTCAACGAGGTATGGCGTGGCTCGGTGAAGCCGAGGCGAGGGAGCCGAGAAGAACGCGAAAGAGTTGCAAACGACGGCGCCGCGAAGTCGAAGGGAGCGAAACAACCCGCTGGGAACGAGGCGTAAACGAGCGCAGGCGCGTGCAGTTCTGTGACAAGAGTGATGGTGTTGCTGAAAACTGACGATTGTCGTGATGGTGCAAAACGAGGCGCAACAACCAGCGACGAAGGAGAGAGGAAGAGAGTGAGCTGGGAAGAGAAGGAGAAAGGCAGAAGGGAATAGTGAGGGTGAGGTAACAAGGTCCTGGCACGGCAGGTGATGGTCAATAAGGTACGAAGAGCTGCTCAACAATGCCCCGATCAGGAACCGAACAGCAGGAGGCAGGCGCAAATGCGAACAAGAAAGGGCAACGGCAGGCGCAGGCACAGGCACAGTTGCCGGCAAAGGCAGCAGGTGCAATTATACTCCGTACCCCCGTTGCTTTTGTCCCATCCGCCCTGACGCAGCATTCTTTCACGTTTCCTTCTCGTACTCAGACCTGCACTCGCACGTACCTCTGCTGGTATTGTCAAGGCGCGACGCCGCCCGTCAATGGCAATCTGTTCGTCGCAATAGTAGCCGCCATAGCCTGGTGGGGCGGCGTCCTCATTGGCTGTCGTTGAGCGTGGCGAGCCCGTTTCAGACATGGCGGACATGGGATGCGACAAGAGGCCTCGATGGCCTCGTGGGTGGGTTGTCTCCGGAGTCTCGTCTATTCTGGCGCTGAACGTCTTGCCAGGACTGGCTGGTCTGTTTTCTTCGTCTGTCAGCTGGCCGGGGCCCCCTCGCCCCGTTGTGTCTTGCGCGACTCGCGCCTAGATCTTCCTCAAGAAACATCCACGATCCACGCCGGCGAGAGTCTCGATCGGTTCGGCCTCCCGTCAACGGCCGTCTCTATCCGTCGACTGGGGCGTTTTGGATAGGCGAAGAGGCGCGCAGCACAAGTCTGGACTATCCGGAGCAGCGCCGGCGCGAGCGCAGCAAGGATGACACCAGCACGAAAGCAAAGCCAGAGGAAGTGGCAGTCCTCGGCTCAACGCACTCGTTCGGGATGCGAGACGACGTAGATGGGCCTGGTGCTTGGCAGTCGGGCCGCTCTCGACAAATCACCAAAACCCGCCACAGTTGAGGTCGAACGTGGCTCCACCAGCATCGGCATCGTGGGCAGAAATGGGTTGTGGTTGTCAGGAGAGGGCAGAGATGCGCCAAGCCTGGCATGATGGGCCCTGGACAGCCAATCTACGGTTAGCGCCGTTTCGCCGGCGCCATCTTGAGAGTGCCTGGGTGGCATGCGGGTCGCAAAATAAACGCCCCCATACCCCAAAACATTGGTGGTAAGTTTGGTGTATGGGGGGGCGTTTATTTTGCGACCCGCATGGGTGGCTGCGGGGCGCCGCTCGGGGTCCTCGGGGCTATTGCAGTACCGCCATCGCGGTGTCGAGGGTCTGCAGAGGCGCTTGGGTGCCGACGATGCGGACGCTCCCTTGCTCCAACGGAGTCGATCCCCACTTGCCCCAAAGGGCCTCAGTGCCTTGCAGCCAGCTACGGGGTGATGGGGTCACGTCACTCCCGTCGTAACACTACCAGAGTGGAGTGGTGATTGGGTGCAGGATGGCAGGGTCAGGATGCCAGGGAGGTGACCATTCCTCCCTTGTCGCAGTACGCGCGCCGCGGTAGCCCGATGTTGTTGCTGCTGCTGCAGACATGATCGAATCGGCGCGGAAGCCAAAGTGGGATTCGCCGTTGACGACCACATGCCAGCGGCCGGCCAGTCGCCGGCATGGCAGCATGGGCATGGCAGCCCTGCGCTCGAAATCCTCGTCCGAGCTCACCCAACGAACAGCGTCAATGCTTCCAGCCCAACTGCGCCGCGACGAGCCGACCCCGGCAGATCGATGCATGGATCCCCCCGCGCCTGTATTGGCGCGCCGAACCGGTCGTCGTCGACGCCTCCATAATGTCCTTGGCTGAGCTTCAGACAAGCATCATTTCAAGCCCGTCGCTCATCCTTTCAAAGCACGTCTCGTGCTTCGCATCAACAGCTGTGTGCGACGATGAAAAGCTTAAAGTTTATCTCCAAGAACGGCAACACGAGCCCGGGTACCTCCGCGGTCAGTCAAAAAAACATTTGTCTCGGCTGCCTGCTGTACCACGAGGTTGGCTTTACATGGCACGGGGGCAGTCCCAGGCAATTTTGACGTGTCTCGATGCCACAGAAGGCATCTGGAAGACTCGGGTCGACATCGCCACATTGTTTCGTCTCTTCATGGCCCTCTGCCAGCTGAGTTTCGTTTGTTTCCCAACTCCCTGTCCTGGCGCCTGCTTGTTCCTTTCTCGCTGCTAGCCTCTCATTCCGAAACGCGCGTTACAACCCGCAGGCTCGGCCTGGCCAACCATAGCTGATGGCAGGGCCCGGAGCAGCAACTTGCTCGGAAGCCTGGCGAGCAGCTTACTTGTCGCTTTGGAGTCTTTCACTTGCGCTGGTCGTGTGCCTCGTGCGCGGTCCACGTGTCTGTCTGGGTTAGATGGGGCTACGACGAGTAAGACGCAGCAGCCAACAGCAGCGTAAGCTTGGCTGGTACATCCGCATCGCCATCCAAACCGCCACGGAGTTCAAGATCAGCATTCTCAAGGCCCAAAAGAGCACGACGCAGACTTCGCATCATCGCCGCAAGGCTCTTGTGCTACCCACCTCGCGTAGCTCCTGGACAAGCCAAGCTATCGTCTCCTCAAAGGGTTCAAACCGTCAAGCTCATGCTACCCCCTTGGAATCCACCTTGAATCTGAGCTGGCTGATGACCGCACCTCGTACCGAACTTCTTCGCGGGGCGCACAACCGACGTGTCGGTTTTATCTTAATTTGCACACCACTCAACAAGAGTCTTAGCCTTGGTACTCGAAACCTCCCATCTCCATCCACAGGTCAGCCCGCCCTACCCACCAGTCTCTCCTCCTCCTCCTCCTTGGCTGTGCATCCCCAATCAACACACATGACCCTATCCATCCCTCTCCGCGGCCCATCTCGGCCAAACCCCCCGCGATGCCCAGCTTGTTCGGCCACCTTTATCTCCATCACCCGGCACCGTCAGCAGGTCCCCCTCCGAATCCGTCATCTGCTCCGTTGCGTCGGAGTGCATCTCGGCCAATATTCCGCAGATTGCATGCGGAGATGTAAGTGATGCACATCCGTATGTGGACCTGGGTTGGGCATCTTCGTTAGCAACGTTGCAGCACTTGCAAGCCATGTCTCTCGCTCGAGGCGAAATGCTCTACTGGGAATTCACGGGCAAAGACGCGCAAGGCTCGTCGTAAAACAGCCTACACAGGCTGAAGATATTCATAATGTTGCTCCCTGTATGAAAAACATGTCTCAAGACAAACGCTTCTAGTAACACGTCCGTGGAAATGAACCAAACCGCTACCCAATCTATACCCATGCCGTTGTAAAAGAAAAAGAAGAAAATAAGGAGGGCCAAGACAAGTTCTCCGCCGATTCTCGCAAGGCAGGCTATTCGTGGCCGATGCTGTGCGTATCCAAAACAAGTCGTTCCTCTCGAAAACATTACCAACTCCAGACCCAGGAGGGCTCAACCGTGGTCCGGTACGAGCGCGAAGAAAACAAATACAAAAAGAATCTCGCACATAGCGACCCATCAGAGTCGCTAATGTAATTCGCCGTTGGAAAACGCAGCACACCGCGGCCGCGAGCGAGCCACTACAATGCTCAATCAGCCAGGAGAGAGCACATTAGATGAAGCCGCTCTCGCCCATGGCAGCCGCAACATCTCTGCTTTCCAACATGTCAATCCCCTCCACGTCGGCGCCGAAATCCATTATCAAAATCTTGGGGTCTTGCCCCGTGCTCACGATGCGCCTGTAATCGCTCTTGGCACTGAGAACCCAGCTGGCGTGCCACCGCGGAAAGTCAAGCAACTGGTTGCCCGTCTCCATGTCCCACACCTTGATATCCGTGTCGTAGCTGCCGCTGATGAGCCGTCCGCTCACGCTGTCGATATGCAGGCTTCGCACAAGATTGTCATGGGCTCTCATCTCGCGAACGCATTCGCCCGTATTGGCGTCCCAAATCCGAATTACTTTGTCGTTACCCGCCGACGCCACGTACCGCCCATCCTCAGAGAACTGCGAGCAAGCCAATCCCTTGGTGTGCCCAACAAACTCGCGAATATTCTTACCCGTGTCAATGTTCCACAGCTTGACGCGAAAGTCCCCGGAGCACGACACAATGGTGTTGCCACGCATCTGCACCGCGTTGACCGGGCCAGTGTGGCCACGCAGCTGACGCACAAGCGCCCCCGTCTCACGATCCCAGACACAGATGCTAATATCCTTGCTGCAGGTCACAATATGCTTCTTGTCAAAGGCCAGGTCCAGGACGGCTGCGGTATGGTGAGCAAGCCTGCGAATCGGTCGGTACCCAGCCTTGATGTCGTACACGATGCAGCTGGCATCCGAAGATCCCGTTGCCAAAATGTCGTCGTCGTACTGGAGGCATAGGATGGACGCTTTGTGGTGCTCGGGGAAGGACACCACATTTGGCATCGAGTGGGCTGTTCTCCGGTTATCAGGACCCGAGGCGCAATGAGCCGCGTCGCCATCCTCGTCCAGGAGGAGGGTCTCGTCACAAACAACTTCGGGGGGGCCTATGACCAGACGACACTCCAGGGTATGCATATCCCAGACGCGAATGGTCTTGTCGCGAGAGCCAGAGATGATTTTATGCCTGTACACCGTTAGCCGAGCGCGCCGACACAAGAAAACACTAGGATCTGAGACTTACTCGTCAAACTGCAGGCAGTAGATGCTATCCGTGTGCCCGTTGAGATAGACTGGCCGCGCCTTGCCGCACTTCCACCTCTGATTCAGCTCTTGCTTCGTCTTGTAAATCCTTCTCCAGTCAGTGCTGGGCATCACGGGAGGGATTCCTAGGCCGGTGCCAGGCTTGACAGGTCCGCTAGTTGCGTATGTCGTTGTCGTCTCTCGCAGACAAGACTCTCTCCAAATGTGCTGGTTTTTGATGATTCGGCCCCAGTCACTGGACACAGTACTGGCTTTGGCCAAAGCCGCGGCATCCAAATAAGCCAAGACATGAATTGCCAGCTCGAACGGAAGCTTTGTGACAAAGTCCAGCCGGCTAATGTTGGCATCCTGAGGGGGCACAGCGTCTTCCTCATCGAGGTCATCGTCTTCAATGGATGGCACCGTCACGGCGATACCAATGCCGCTTTCGCGATCGTTGCCGTCGTCCTCACTGGATGAGGCACCCAACCACGTATGCTGCTGCAGGCTTTGCATTGCAAATAGTTCGTTCTGCATGGCCGCTGCGGCCTTGGCGGCCCCACCCGTATGTGTCGGGATGATAGGAGGTTCGCTGCCCATGGCCGGTACGGGCACGTTTGGCGGGTAATGGGGTATGTGCAGAGTGTCTTGAGGTGAGTCCAGGTAAAATGATCGCGAGTGTCGAAAGCTCGTAGCCTGTCGCAAACGGTTCCAAGCGGCATGAGAAGTCGTAGGTCGCGTCGGGGATGTGTTTTGCTCGTAGATGGTTTCATCAGCCGTGAGAGACTGCCGTCGGTGGACGATGCCCTTGAGTGACAGCGATGCCCGGCGAATAATGCCCCTCAGGCTCCCCGGGACGCTGTGGCCCTGTGTAGGTGCAGTGCCATTTGCTGGTTCGGTGTCTGGGAAGTCGTCGACGGCGTGGTCATTCATATTCGAAGAAGAATTCTGCAGGTCGGCAGGAACAAACAGCGACGACTTTGGGCGACGCCAGGGCAGGGACAGGCTCAGGCTTCGCAAACGAGTTGTGCCGTGGGGGGTGGTAGGCGCGGCAGAGCCTCGTCGATACGCCGGATCAGCCGACGAGGGCTCCAGGGCGTCACCAACAGTGACCTGCTGCGCAGGCACGTGTTCGGTGACGGGGACAATTGCCTTCGTCATGGTCCAAAAGCAACAGAACTCTGCTCGTGAAGAGACCTTCTCGCTGACAGGGCAGCACAGTGGGTGGGAGCTCGCCGTTGGTATGGGCAGCACAAAGGGCCGGTACCAACCAACAAACGTCTGAAAACGGAGGCCTGCTGGCGAAGTCTGCAGGTGAGGATTCGCAGTGGTGTGAGGTGAAAAGAGACCAAGAGCAGTGGAACCGTAGCGAGTGTTCTAGAGAAATTTGATGATAGCGACGTCGTCCTCGTGGGAAAGGGGCATCAAGCTGGACGTTAAATGCAGGGAAAATGAGCGTCGAGGAAGGCCTCCCAAAGAAACGAATAGGTCCTCGGTGCGCCTGGACCCTACTTTTCAACAGGGCAATTCAAACGCAGAGGTTCTGCGAGCAGGGTTCAAGCAGCCACGAAAAGGTCGAATGATGAAAGCAAGGAATGCGGGAGCGCTTGGCGTGCAGACAAGATACGACTAGTTGAGAGCCGCGCCGATGGAAGCGCCGTGCCACGCAGCCATATACTCTCGAGTCGGTCGTGCCTCGAGCTCGATGTCGGACAGTCGCTCGCGCTGGCCGTGCCTCGCTAGGTCGTAGTGATGGTGGTGATGATGCCGACAGAGATGGCAACGGTGTGCGTCTCGTGCCTTGCTGTCAGGTGGACTGGGTCGCCGGTCTACTCGTTGGCGTCGCGGGCTGCTTCTGGACGAAAGCAAGGGTATCAGCGCTGCCGGTCGAGGGACGGTCGGGCGGATTGAATGATGATGCAGCGGCGGGAGGAGGAGGAGGAGGAGAGAAGAGCCGGGTAGGTTCAGCCTGGATTATCACGGCCAAAGTACGAGAAGGGGCAGCGATTTAGATGCTGCGGCAGTCGGGTACGTACTTATGAGGTCAGGTACCTTAAGGTAGCCACTGCGGGCTTGGATCCAGTCAAATTTTTAGGGGGCCCGAGCCACTGATACGCCACCACTAACACGCTACCCCATGGAGGTTTGGCAACTCAACGGGTCCGGAGACAGCGTCTTCATGGCACTTTGAATGGGTCGGATATTTTCGGCGCTCTCTCCACCGTGCCTACTGTACTCCGTCTGTACGGTGGTCCATGTGTACATGCTGGCCGCTAGCAGCAGCCTGCCGACTGGAGATCTGGGGCATTGCCTTGACATTGGGGAAGCAACAGGCACAACGCGAAATGCAAACCCAAGGTAGTGATCACGCCGACTTTCGCCTCACAGCTAGCAGCATTATTCCGCTCATGACCGCCTCCCGTCGCTACCAGCCTAGTATTCTAAACCGATGGTCAGGCACTACGACACCTCCTGGCACACACCACTTCGTCCAGTACCTGAGCCAAATGATGCACTCCTCCTGTACGTGCCACGCCCGGACAAGGCGATGAAAGGGAGGGAAACTCTAAAACTCTGATGATTGGTGACGAACCGCCCGTTAGCCGACGCGCGTGTGCCGCCTGCAAGTCACTAACACGGTGTGCAACAAAGTTTGCGCCCCGGCTGTCGATCGCCAGCGCGGAGACGCCGAGCTGTCAAACGCCACCAGGACTACCATCGCCCACCCGCTTGGTTCCCGCTGGCGTTAGGATCAGTTTTATTGAGAAACGATTTTTTTTTTGCCGTGCCCCTGTTTTTATTTCGCGAAACGTTCCATGGGTGCCGGCTTTGGTTGGCCACCTGCTTCAACAAGCGGAGGATGGGAGGCTATGCTGTTAAGACGCTTCGTATTGCACGGCGGTCCGGCTGCTTGCAAGATCTGGAGGCCGTCTTGGGACGATTGGCGTGCACTGGTGCCTCGAGCCCGTTTTCTACCCGGAATTGTCATCGACCCGCCGGCTGGCCGTTGATAGAGCTCGCAACGGCCTGGCATTGCCACTTGTCTTTGTAGAGCTGGGATCCTCGACGGACTGATAGGTTAATGCGGAAGGCGGGGCAATAGATGTTATACATGATACGAGTAGGTATCCAGGCCGTGCCTCAACTGAGGCATCCCTTAAGTCTTGGCATGATCGACAGTGCCCTTCAGCTGACGACGGTACTCCGGCCGACTTCCTGTCTGCCATTTCCTCCATCAGGGCCCGCGTATCATTGTTCTTCAGCCATTTTGCACCATATCTCGCCCGCGTTGGAACGCTTTCTGGAATTGCTGGTGTGCCTCCTTCAGCTCAGCGTCTGCACTGCTGACCAGAGTCCGAAAAGCTTCGACTGGGTCACACATCAGCAGTGTTATTGAGCGCTTCTGCCTTCTCATGTCATTCAACGCAAGTGCAGACAATAGGAGTAGTAGAGTAGCACAAATCAGGGCAGCAAGTGCACCGACACTCTTTTGTTGATGTATCTTGCATACATTCTACAGAGAACAAAAACGGAACTGAAGATCGTGATCATCGCATGCTTTAGGTCGAGCTGACTGGACCTGGTTTTCCCGCATCTGTATGCCTGGAAAATGAATTCACATCTTAAAAGAATTCGAGATTTATCGTAGTCACCCGACATATTGTTCGCAGTCTGGAACCTGAAAGGTGTAACTTTTACATCAGAGACGTCTGGGCCTACCGCGATCGGACATCGGAAGGCGATAAGTACATTATGACCTCGGAAACTATGGCGACGTGCAAGAGTCAATAGGGCGGAAGGGCCACTTCTGTGCTTTGATTCGCTTCCTTGTGCACTGTCTGTACCAGCCGATGCAACTTACGTTTTCCTTCCTGCTGTATACCTTGGGTATCGTTCAGTTGTCGCAAGTTGACGTACAGGTATAGGGTAGGCCGGCCAGTACCAAAATCCGCTGGATCAAGGTTTTTCCTATTCTTGACACCTGCACGCTGGCAAGAGCCTCTTCCAACCCCCAACCGACTTCAGCGTGCCCTCGTCTGGTTTTCTCTCATCTGTTGAGCTCAGCGATAGTCAGCATGGCACCCCAGCGCGTCGGATTCCGGCTCCCTGCCGCATACCGCGCCTTCTTCCTGCTCCTCGAGCCGCTGTCGGCCCTCCTCGGAGCCTTCTACAACCACTTCCGCCAGAAGCGCTATCTTGAGCTGCTCAACGCCGCGTCCGCGCCGTCGGACGTGTCTTTGGGCACGTCGGTGGCTATGTCCCAGCTCGCCAACATGTATCTGTTCTTCGCGCTCAACGAGGCGCTTGTCCTGCGCTCGACGTGGGACCTGCGCGTCTGGCGCACGGTGCTGCTGGTGCTGCTCATCGCCGATGTTGGCCACTTGTACTCCATGTGGGAGCTTGGGCCGGGAATATACTGCAACGTCCTGGGCTGGAACATCGGTGATTGGGGTAACATCCCGTGGGTCTATGCTGGCGCGACTATGAGAATCTGCTTCCTCGCCGGCGTCGGCCTGCAAGACTCGAAGCGGTCTCAGAAGCAGCAATAAGTAAAGCAAGCTCCCCTGACACCGGCCGTCCGGGCCGAACTCCTCACGACGCCCGGAGACCATCTCAACGGCTACCGGTCCACGGAGCGCTCTCTTTGGTGGAAATAATGCGCCGTCGTTACCAGCGAATCACGTCCCTCAAAGCTTACCCCGAAGGTTTGCCTACTGAAGCTCCTCCCCACACCATTACTGGTGGGGTGAGGCAGCTATTCATGATCCGTCTGCAATGGAAAGGGTGGCTGTCACCCTTTGCTGGCGATAATTTCGATGACGCAGCTGGGATCCTAAGCGCATTGCGGTACTGCGGTCCCGCATCAACGCCTCGGGCCAAGGGCGTGGGGGAAGCGGTCAAAAGCACATCTTTAGCCGCCTGCGCTCTGCCGCTCTTCTCTTCTCTTCTTCACCCGCTTCTTTACCTGTCATTGTCTACTTCGTCTCGCATCGGACTCGTCGCTCGTATACCATCGCCCTACATTACGTACCAATTGAATTGAGACCCGGGCATCTGCGCCATGTCTTACCCTGAAAAGTTCACCGGCTTCCAGTCGCCCAGCGCAGACAAGTGGCTCGAGTTCGACAAGAATTCGTGGGACCCGCGGCCATTTGGCGACCATGACGTCGACCTCAAGATTGAATGCTGCGGCGTGTGCGCCAGCGACAGGCACACCATCAGCGGCGACTGGGGCGGCTGCCCGTACCCTCTGGCCGTCGGGCACGAGATGGTCGGCAAGGTGCTCAAGGTCGGCCCCAAAGTGACGCTGGCCAGAGTCGGCCAGCGTGTTGGCGTCGGTGCCCAGATCTACTCGTGTGGCGACTGTCGCCAGTGCAAGAACGACAACGAGACGTACTGCAAGCACATGATTGACACGTACGGTGCCGAGTACCTCGACACGGGCCATACCACCCAGGGCGGCTACTCTTCGCACGCCCGCATCCACGAGTACTGGTAGGCAGCCTGGCTGAAAAACCTCCTGGTGTACCTTGCTGATGTGTCCAGGGTTTACCCCATCCCCGATAGCATCCGCAGCTCCGACGCGGCGCCGATGCTCTGCGCCGGCATCACGGTGTACAGTCCGCTCAGGCGCTTCGGAGCGGGCCCTGGCAAGAAGGTGGGCATCGTGGGCATCGGCGGGCTGGGCCACTACGGGGTGATGTTTGCAAAGGCGCTCGGGGCCGAGGTGTGGGCCATCTCGCGGTCGCGGGCCAAGGAGGCCGACGCCATGAAGATGGGTGCCGACGGGTTCATCGCGACGGGCGACAAGGGCTGGGACGAGCCGCACAAGTTGACGTTTGACCTGATTGTCAACACGGCCAATGGATCAGAAGGCTTCGAACTTGGCCGGTACCTCGGCTTGCTGGACGTGCACGGGCGCTGGAATTCGGTTGGCCTGCCGGGCGGCGACGGCTTCACCGTCAAGAACTCCGACTTTATCGAAAACGGGTGCTTCATTGGCGCGAGTCACCTGGGCAGCCGGCGGGAGATGCTGGAGATGTTTGACCTGGTGGCGGCTAAGGGCATCTCGTCGTGGGTCGAAGAGATTCCCATCTCACGCGCGGGGCTGCAAAAGGCCATGGAGAAGCTGGAGAAGAGCAGCGTGCGGTATCGGTCATGCATGATTGGATACGAAGACGCTTTTGGGGCGTAGGTGGACGGAAAAAATGTAATGAGAATGGAGGATGGAGCAGAGTGACTTTTGTAGTTGGGTGCGGTTGTTGGTTATGTATTGCAAACATACCTAATGAGAGAACCTTGATAGCCAGGCTGGTGAACTCTTCAGTGACGTGATGCGTAGGAGGCTGCTGTCAAAACAACAACGAGACTCCCTCCGCAATCGGGCATTGGCCAGTCACCTCCCCGTCTGGGGCTGGCCATGACCGCCCCGCTTACATGCACACATCGGAACAGCCACTAATCCCAATCAGTCTCGCCGAAGCCCCCCAGCTCGTGTTTTCCGCTAAGGCTTGGGATTCCCTCACGGCCTCCGTGAGTCAGGCGGAACGACAGGGCATTTACACGGGACTTCGAATGAACTTTTGGAGCTTCTCCCAAGAGCCTGGCCGTTATAGAGCTCTGTCATGTCTCGGCGAGACGAACTGGGAATTGTGGCTTGCGGCGTAGGGCATGGTTTAGGGTGCTAACAGCCAGAACGACGGCCAGCTCCGTCTGACGGCCCTTGGAAGACTCTGTTGCCCTCGCCTTGGGTTTGCAACCGGCGAAGGGAAAAGACGTAACTGTTAAGCAGGTTAATGAGAGGCCCGCTATTGTCACGCTACCCAGCGCCCCACTGCGCTCTGCTTATGCTTCCCAACCACGCGTGAGGGCATCGCGAGTGTCCAGGCGCGATGGCGGTTGGGCGATACCGGTCGCGGGCGGCGAGATGACTAGCTGTGCCGCTGGTGGCCTGTCCTTTTGGCTCATTCCTTGGCGGCGCGGCAGGATGTGATCACTGGTTTGGACATCGGGACTCGGGGCTTAAGAGGAGAGGGTGCCCGCTTGATCTGGATGGGACGCGATGAGATGAGACGGGGAACCAAACAAACCAAACAAACAGCGAACATCAAGGTCAACGAGATCACTCTCAGCAACATCGTTTTCAGCGTCGCCGCCATCACCATCATCTGCCATTCTGTCCCGTCAGCTCGTGGCACCAGCACCTGCCCTTGACTCACAACACCTCCTTTCTAAACTCTAATTACGACCACTTGGGAGATACTTCTTCACGAGATATTCCAGTACAATAATGAGCTCACGTCTCACCGCCACCAAAATGCAAGTTCAAAGACAGGTTCCCCGTTAGACACATTTACTTACCAGACATTAGGTCATCGAACTCGCTCGACGACACCCCCTTGGCCCTCCTCTCCCTCTCTCTTCGCTACCGCCGCGCTTGTTCCAAGACAGAAATCACGTCCGTCGGCATCTCGCCCTCATCGGAGTCTGCCTTTGCCACATACATCGCCTCGCAGGCGGCTCAGCCCTGGATTGACTTCTTCGACCTCGCCTCCCAGCGAGGGTGCACCAAGGCTGGCGGCTCGCACGCCGTCTTCAGCCCGTCGGGCTCAGGCAGGGGCAGCAGCCTCGTTGCGACTTTGCGAGTCTGGACGGTGCAGCTTGGCCAGGGCGTCGAGTATCGCCACGGCAGCACCGTCTTGGTGCGCGACTTCGCTACGGGCAAGACGGCCGTTGAGCTCAAGGACGCAACCTCAGGCCCCGTCGCCTGGAGCCGGGACGGGGGCGCGTTGGCAGCGGGCGAGGGCAGGAATCGGGTTGGCGTGTGGGATGTGCGCTCGGGGGCGCAACTGGGGAGGGTGGTCGGGCACATTGACGAGGTCACGCACGCGGCATTTACTCCGAATCGCATGCTCGTGACGCTCTCGCGGGATGGGACGGTGCGACTCACGGACCCACGGACGGCACGCACTCTGAGCAAGCTTGAGATCGAAGGCTCATCAACAAATCCGCGCGCGCTGGCCGTGTCTCCTGATGGGCGCTCTATCATCTCGCTCTGGGGCACGACCGTGCACGTCTGGCTCCCGCAAGCAAGTCACCTGACGTCGTACGACCTGCGCACAACACGCCGCACCGAGGGCTGGCCGCTGGCGATGTCTCCCGACGGGCGCTGGATGGCGAACCGCACCGAGGAGGGCTTCGACGTGGTGGATGTATCGTCGGGGTGCGTGGTCTGGGAACGCATCGAGGGCAAGGATACGTACGCGAGTGGAATGGTAACCGCAGCGGCGTTTTCGAGCGATGGGAGGGTGTTGCTCGTCGGAAGGATGAATGGCACCGTGGAGGTGTGGGATGTCCAGGAGAAGACGGGCTGAGAATGAGAAGTCCCGGCTATTATGACGAGGACGACCAGTTACGACGCTATGCTTGGCATTTGCCGACGGGCAGCCATGGTGAAGACAAAAGGGGATGAGGGTAGACTCAGGGCACGGGATGTATACAGATGTGGCTTTGCTTTATATAGGTTTGCTCGACCACTATAGCTGGTGAAACCACGTTAAGCCGTGCTTAAATAGTCAGCAAGCTAAAGTCATGTACAAATAGTCAGTAAGCTAATTTAATGTCCTGCAAATTTGTTCAGGCATGTCGAAGCCAAAGAGCGCAAATGGGGGATGCAACTTGAGCTTTGGCTCGTAAAGAAACACGCGAAAGGAGCAGGCGCCTGTGAAGCAATGTTGAGATGTACCAGAGTGACATGGGAGGGAGTGCTTCAGGTTTGGCAATTATCAGAGTCGCCAGCTACATCGTCGAAGGTCGAGAGCCTGGTAATTTGGCTGGCATACGACTTGGCTAAACAAACGCCAGTTGGCGAGAGGTCCTGGCCGAAGTCGAGGGCAGGAATTTTCTAGTCCAAGGAATCCAAAATCTTGCTTCCATTACTCAATACTTTAAGAACTTCATAGGCAATCGGAGCTCAATGCAAGACCGGCAGTCAGTCAATATCGGTCTCCGGCCTTCGGTTCCCCCGTCCAAGCCTTTAGCCAAAAGCGGGTGGGAGGGGCGCAGGCGCAGTGTCTAGCGGCGCGAACAAGCAGGAGAACCTTGCCATCTTGTCAAACCGGGAAGCTCCCCTTCCTCTACATGAGACCTTGCGTTTGCATCCCGTGCATCCCATGCTCTCCGTGTTGGAAGCTTCTGACCCCTGTGTAGTCGCTTTCCCGTTTAGGTAATCGCCGAGTTGTGGGTATGTACAAGCCCGCGAGCGTGGCGATGAAGTAGCTAGGTAGCAGTCTACCGGTACTCGTGACATGGCAATCTAGGGAAATGCAGCCACGTATTTTACATGCTCTGGATAGATAGGTTACTCAAAGCCTTCCAGAAGAGTCGGCTAGGAAGTTATAGGGACAGAAGCAACCTCGTTCTCACGGGTGAGAATACCAGCCCCTCGCTGCAAAGTCGCCGAGCTGTCCCAGCCAACAAACAGCGCAACGTACGCTCAATGCATGTGGCCAAGATGCCTTCCTTTCGGTGCTCTTGACCAATGGGCTTTCACCAGACTACTGTACGGGGCATCCAGCGCGTATCAAAGTTCCGTGCTGCTCATGCTGCTTGCCTCTCTTGTCGAGGAGCGGTGCGTTATGCCGTTGGTTCCTCATCTGTGCCACCACCAACATCGTTTGATAGGGCCATGATAAAGTTGAGCCGCACTTGCATTAACCGTGACGCAGTCTCAGTGCTTGTTAAAAATGCCAATCGTTGCTTCTGTGCCGTCCCTTTCTTGGTTGGGCCTTCAATTTCATGCCTCACCAGACGCCATAAACCGGCTTGCGATTGAAGGTGCGGAGTTCTTGGGCCGGGTCCGCTGACGGTCTAGAAACAGGGCACCACGACTTCGTCTAATAGGTTGATCTCATACCCAGGGTCGATGTTCTTCAGCAGTCATCAAAACAGCAAAATCGAGCTCTCAAAATCAGCCAGCCGTTCCCCCCCCTCCAAAGCATATTTACCCTCGACGTCCTCGTCATGTACGCAATCAATCACCGCCGTGGGCTTAGCAGTTTATGTCCGAACCGACGGAATCTCAGGGTGTTGCAGTACGTACATGTACTTATCATGCACGCAAAAGCAGAACCAACCGCATAGTAAACAAGGAATCGGACTGCGTAGAGCCATCTGGGCAGGAAAGAAAGTACTCGATGCCAGGCCATGAAACATGCTGTTGGCTATAGGACTGCAGGCACCGGTTGGTATGATGAGGCTTAATGCTACGGCCTGTAAGCCCAGCTTGTCATAGTCTATGCTGTTGGTTCTGGCTCCGTCACTACACGAATCTCATTTGGAAGCTGCGATACGCAGGCTATCATCGGTTCGGGAAGGTTGGTAGACCGCCGGGATGGGCAAGAATAAAACGGTGGACATGTCCTCACTATACTCCTTTTTTGCTATACAAAACTTGAGTCGCCGACACCTCTATCAATACCATTTGTCCACATTGCCGCCATTCTCGATCCATATTTCAGACCTTGCAATTCGATTCAAAATGAAGGCATTCACTTTGCTGCTACTTTCATCTGTCGCCCTTGTGGCGGCCTTTCCATCCCTAGATTATGCGACTGGAGACAGGGCAATGACTCAAGAAGAGAAAGAAGTATTTTGTGTAAGTGCTCGCGCATGATTAGAGGGCAGCCTAAGCAATGAACTAATGTGACTGGCAATGGCAGGGTGGTTGTCAGAAGTGTGTTTATGTCTGCCAACTATATGGTGTAAGTTCCTCAGCGCTTGATAAAGGCCCCGGCTGTCACGCATGAGAATATGCTCAACATCAGCAATGATAGTGCTGCTAAGCTCGACCGTCTACTGGGGGCATGAAAAGGTCATCGGATGTCCTAATGACGAGGGATAAACTCTCCGGCTTTGCTCAGAGATTTGGTTCGCATTTAATCCGAGATTGACTGATCCCACGAGCTGTTGTCTGGTATAGGCCGACAAGCAAATTTACCTGTTGAATAAACAGTGGCGTGATAGTATTTTTGTTTGATACCACGGCTGAAGAAAGGTGTCACAAGCTCACAAAGAATGCCCGCCATATAACTCTTCTGACGACTCATTCTCTCCAACTACCTGCTGATAGCAGTATGTATGTGCTCTTCAAGAAGGGCCTCGGATCCTGTCGCACGCTACGAATGCTATCGTCACCGAGCCTTTCCGGTTCAACACAAGGGCAATGTTTCATTCCAGTCTAGATCCAACGACTTCCCGTGAATATACGTATCTATGTGGCATCATAGCCTCTAGTGGTCCTGCGTAGACCGCGGGAATCGATTCCACACGGCGCCTTGCTTGCGCTTCTGGCCAACAGGACTCACGGAATTCGTCTCGACTAAAAACTTATCGGCTTGCAACGGGGCATGGTAGGCTTGCAGTCTACACGTTAGCAGAGTTGCTAGTTGCCGATGCGCTAAGAAGTGTGTCTTGTCCTGAACAATGCGCCAGGTTTGACGCATATCGGTAATGCCTCGACTTGTGGAGACAGGTTGGGAATAAATAATAATTACCACGAGCCTCATGCGAGTAGTAAGTTAGTGCACACCCGTCCGGTCGACATCATGCAAGCCCCATGGCAGTCGCAAATAATTGAGGGTACATGGGTGGTACGCGTCTCCGCCGATGGATCAATTGGATGGGTACCTGGTCGGTTCTGGCTCCCTCATTGGCGTTGTTATGGCTGCCGACCGCCTTCCTGCTCGTATCTGCAGTCTAGTATTATCCGTACCCCGTACTCGTATCCACGCCTATATTGAGCGTTAGGATACGTGCCAGTACGTCCCAAAAGGGTTGCTCCAATTTGCAGTGTTTTTGGAGCCGAGGCCTCGCAACAGCTGCTCAAGCCCTCACTCCCACGGGTGCCACCCTACGCGAAGGCTTGCCCGAGGAACCCGGCGCCACTGACAGGACGCCTGCCGAATCAGCGATGGCGCATACCGACGGAACGGTCCGCAAGAAAGGACTCACCAAAGCCGGTTTGTGTCCCGTGGAGCCCTGCGGCCGGCCAGGTTGTGGTGATTCCATGCCCGCGAGCGACTGATTGGATGAGCTGGACGTGCCCGTTGGTCTCTTGTGGCGCAGCTTTTCCGTCCCCTGGCTTTGTTTTCGCGCCGTACGAGTAGTCCAATTCTCTTGCGGTCATTCACTCCCTCTTTTCCCTTTCTCTCTCCACTTGGATACTGGCTTTCCAAGTCGCAAGCGACAAGACACACAGGGTCAGTCCACCAACACGCACCTCTAGGGATTTCCCTGTTTCCGCGCGCCTTTACGTTCGTTCAACTGATACTAACTCACGCTAATCAGCACATCTTCTCACCCCGTACCCAACCAGGGACGAATTGACTCGCGACGGTATCCTCGCGCGCGCCGCACCGGTCGCTCTCACCAGGCGCGTTGACTGAAGCGGGGCGCTTCGCAGGACAACGCCCGTGCCCAGGCATGGGGCTTGGTGGAAACACAACCCATCCTTTCGAGAAAGCAGTTCTCTGAACTGCCCGACAATCGAAACTCCGCCAGGATGCGATCCGTCTTCAAAGCGCCGTTGGTGCTGCTCGCCTCGATGGCGGCGATGATTTCGCCTGCCTCGGGCGAGAGGCTACTCATGTCCACCGCGCTCAACACCTGCCAGCAGGAAAACAGCTTCATGGCCTCGCTCTTCAATGTCGTCTACACCCCTAGCAACAATTCGGCTACAGTCTCAATGTCAATCACGTCGTCTATACAGGGCAAGGTGGTTTTCGACATTCGCATTTCAGCCTACGGCTACCAGTTCTTGCGCCGAACTCTCAACCCGTGTGAGATGAAAATTGCCGGTCTCTGCCCTATGATTACAGGCAAAAACGCATTTACCTTTAGCCTTGACGTGGGAAAGGAAGCAGCCAGCAACATCCCCAGCATCGCCTATAACATTCCCGACCTCGATGCTGGCGTTCGAGTTTACGTTAACATGACTTCGACTGGCGAGAGCGTGGCCTGCCTCGAGGCCGAGATCTCCAACGGAAAGACGGTCAATCTATTGGGCATCAAGTGGGCTACCGCTATAATCGCCGGTCTAACACTTCTGTCGTCTGCCGTGATCAACGGGTTTGGCTACTCCAACACGGCCGCCCACATCGCCGTCAACTCTCTCTCACTTTTTGGCTACTTTCAGGCTCAGGCCATGGTCGGTCTTACCGGCATCCGTCTGCCGCCTATTGTCCAGGCCTGGGTTTTAAACTTCCAGTGGTCAATGGGCATCATCCGCGCTGGCTTTTTGCAAGACATTTTCACCTGGTACCAGCGCTCCACAGGCGGTACCGCGTCCCGAATCTTCGAGTCTCTCACCTCTGTTTCCGTGCAGATCGCCAAGCGGTCCCTCGACTACGCCGGCAATACTGGACGCAGCTTACTCGACCTCAAGACGGCCAAGGAGACCCTAAGTGCTGGGACCGAGTTAATGAAGCGTGACAACGTTAAAACGGACTCTGGCGCCTATATCGTCTACGGCATACAGCGGGTCGCCTTTCAATCTAATATTGAGACGACTAATCTGTTCTTGACTGGGCTCACCTCCTTATACGTTGTTGTCGTCTTCACTATTCTCGCCGTCGCCGCCTTCAAGGGAATCTGCGAGCTCTGCGTTAGGCAAAAGTGGATGGGTAATGAAACCTTTCTAGACTTCCGGAACGGCTGGCTGGTTATCCTCAAAGGCATTCTTTTTCGCATCGCCCTCCTGAGCTTCCCCGCGATAAGTATTCTCTGCCTCTGGGAGTTTACACAAAGCGACTCCGCCGCTCTAGTCATCCTTGCCGCTTTCTTTTTCTTTGGCCTTATCTTTACCCTCGCCTGGGGCGCCAGTAAGGTTATTCGCATTGCCCGCCGCTCCATCGCCTTGCATAGGAGTCCGGTTTATATCCTCTTCGCGGATCAACAGACTCTAAACAAATGGGGTTTCCTCTACATACAGTTTCGTGCCTCGGCCTACTACTTTATTGTTCCTGCCCTCGGCTATACCCTGGTCAAGGCTATACTTATCGCATTGGTTCAGAAGAGCGGTACCGTTCAGGCAATCGGCTTCGTTATCATTGAGGCTGCTGCTCTAATTACCGCCTCAGTCATGCGTCCTTGGATGGATAAGAGTACTAACTCGTTTAACATTACTATCTGCGTCGTCAACTTCCTTAACGCCATCTTCCTTCTTATTTTCTCTAATATGTTTGGCGCACCTGTAATTGTCGCTGGTATTGTCGGGGTCGTTCTTTTTATTCTCAATGCCGCCTTCTCACTCATCTTCCTCCTTATGGTTATCATCTCGACAATAGTCACCTTCTTTCGCAAGAATCCCGACGCTCGCTACCGTTACATGGCCGACGACCGTACTTCATTCATGAAGTCACAGAGCCACCTGGCCACTACGACGGAGCTTGATGCCCTAGCAGCTACGGCTCGCGGCGACAATGCGGGCCATAACTCGTATCTTGAGCTCAACGACAACGATTCGGTCACTTCTCATGATCTCCACCGTCGAACAGGTCATAGCGATGCGTCCTCGGGTTTTGGAACGCGGCACCAGTACCACAGAGCAGATGGGCCGCAATTCCCCGTTCAGCCATCAACGCCCCTCTTCCCGGCTTCTGGTCAGCAATCAGAAAGCCCGTCCCACCGCACCTAGCCAAGCCAATATAGACATTCATGATTTGCCTTCTGCTGCCTTCCAGTCTTGATTAGTGCATCGTGAGTCTGCGCGTCAGAACGGTACTAAGGAAATGCAATACTAAATACTAGGAATTAGTGACCAGCAGTTTGGAGTTACCCATCAGTAAAGGCGAATATGTCTACAAGGTGTGAGTTTTTAGGATGTTTGGGGGCAATCATACCTACCCGCATACTCAGTGCCGCGTAGCATCACGTCCACACGACGAAGGCTAGTATTCTAGCCAAGACGAGACAACAACCATTCCCAGCCTACACATGCCTTGCCTCTACTCTTCAGTAGTCCAGTGCACAATACATGGGAAGGCTGGCTGGGATCAATGTGCCATGATGGGAGCGCAACCATAATGGCTTGGGATGGGACATGTCGAAACTGCTCAATTATATATCAGATCCATTATTCTAGACCCGCCATGACTCGTAGGCCGGGATTACTCATAGTACCGATGGCGGATATTCAGCGTTTGTAGGAGTAATGGCAATCGTATCACCATTCCACCTACCTCCCAGAACGCATGCTCTAGAAGATGACGTATGGTAAAGCGTGGATGGCGAGCATTGAGTGCGCGCTTGAGAGCATGGCTGACTGAGTCTCCGATGAACCATACATTAACTACCTGGCTAAGTGGCACTGCGAGGCCGGCAAATGGTCAAGTTAAACTCGAGACGTATCTCGTATCCTTCTGTGCGAAGGAATTTGGTGACGCTTTTTTGTGTCCAGAATGTCGATTAGAGCGCCTGCCCTTTTACGCTCACCCTATCCCCATCTTTTCCCTGCATTGGACGCTCATAGAAGTAAAACTTTGAGGAGCGAGAGTTGAAGGGTGGCAAACAGGTTGAGGCCATGGGCGACGCGCGCCGGGGGCCCGCCAAGACCGGAAAGTCCAGCGGGAAGTCTGGGCAGCGTGACTGATGTTTTGGATCTGATCATAACTCTGGGGCTCAATATCTATATGTTCTGCTGTCTGGTGGCGAGTCTCGCGTTTCGGCATTTAAACTTCGGATCGCCAGTGTTTGTATTCCCAAGTAGGTAAGTGGGCCGTCGGCCGCCGGCCCGCCGCTCGGGCTGGTCCGTGTCGGTGCTTTTGGTGTCGAACAATTACCATCCCTCGGCACTACTATGGGCGTACCCGACATTCACCACGTCCAGGCCCCGTTATGGATGCACGATGGACAAGACCAGCCCGTGTTTGAACCTCTAGTGAGCGAGGCTTGGTTCAAATAACCGCAGTAAGACCGCTATCATAAGCGAGAGTCTTACGATGATAAGGAGAGTCTTACGATAATAAGGGAGTCGAATGGCAGACGATCTACACCAACTGGGAGGCAATAGAACGGGCATGTCTAGGGCTCAATCAGCAGCTCAATAGGCGCTCTGAGATCCTTGTTCTCCTCGGCGAAGCAAATACTTGCCTCAAATCACTGCCTACGCCGCGGCGGGGAAACTCCAAAGCCACTGACTGCGTGCTGGGACCGGAGTGCGTGAATGGCACTTGCGAGACGCAGTCAGTCATTCGAACCGGGGCACGGTCTTGGACCGACGCTATTATACCCAGGCAACAATCTCCAGTCAGCTTGCGTCACTAATTACTAGTTGCTATTCGACAGAGTGGGGGTGGGACCGCGCTTCAGAGCACGTTGCGACATATAACAGCCATCTGCTCCATGACATGATCTACGTAAAGAGGGCTAATGCTTCGATGTGCTTATTCCAAATACAGGCGAAGCGCTCACATACTCTCGTCGGGGAAGCACACTATGGGTGATTGGGATGTATCCTGCGCCCTTTGCGGCGTCATCTTTTCTCCCGACCTGGTCGAAATTGAGTCCGACAACGGCCCTGCACCAGAAGGCAAGTCCTCGACGCAATCGCCCATCACGGGCGCCGAGACTGACACGTCGTCAGGACCCGAATTCGCGCGCGGGTATCGCTACGACAAGACTAGAGTGACCAAGTCCGACTTGCAGTGGCTGCCGGAAAATAATGCACTGGGGCTGTGGCCAGAGTCTCCCAGAGACTCAAAGTCGGTCGCATCACAGAACCTTGCGACTTGCGCTTTCCCTGACACCCCCTGCACAGAGCATTCTTCACCGGCAAGTTCTTTGGGTCAGATTATGTGCGAGGAAGCTTGAGTCCAACTGTTCGGTGACGGCTTGCTGACGTGTGCGACAAGGGATCCGTCACACTTCTCGAAGACATGGACGGTGCGCTGGCTGCACCCCGACTCTTGAGATGAAGGTTCTAATCCGTGGGCATAGAACTGCCATCTTTTATTCAGGAAATCGAACAGGAACTGGTCACGTGAGTCTGCCACTCGGCTCATTGTGTTTGTGCTGACTCTTCGTAGATACCCGTGTATGCTGGGAGGGGTCTCTGTCTTTCCCTTTCACAATGCTTGCTATGAGCTCCTCAACAAGGCGATGAGAAACAAATCTCAAGGGCCCATAGATGAAGAGATACTATACTCTGCATTTGTGGAACTGGCAGATTCGCAAATGACCTGGCATCTGGATATAGACTACGGCAGCCCGCCGCCGAGAGACAACCGCCAGTGGTTATCGAATGCCGGACATGAGGTAACGCCGCATCGATTGGATCACTGTCGGCAGCGCGCTGACATGTTCCTCCTATAGCTGTTGGTCAAGAGCCCCCTGGGGAAGGCCGATCTGACTCCCTACTTCGTACAGCAGTCGAGACCCTCACCTACGACGACACAGCCGTGGCGCATTCTGAACGACCCCTTTGGCCAAGTCCCTGGCGAGATCCGGCAGCTGATTCTCGAGCTGCTGCCACTTCAAGATCTGGCAGCTCTCAGGACAGCGTCTTATCCAATGCACACCACTATGCCTACGAAGGCGACCTGGGCCGGAGTGTTCTCGGAGGCCATGCCGTGGCTTTGGGAGGTGGGCGACAGTCTGAGTCGGGGCGAGCATGGAGGGCTCGATTTGTTTGGCACACTCCGAGAGGTGCAGATCCGAACTTATGAGGACTACGCCGCTCCGGAAGATATTTGTCTAACGCTCGCCAATCGACGGCGCGTGTGGTCCGTCTGCATGACGGTCGTTGATGTGTATAGGGAGCTATTGGAGGGTACCGGCCCGACGCGGGCATGGACCAAGACAGAAGAGGGCTGCTTCGAGCTCGATGAGCAGTAGCCACAGTGGTCTGAACTTTGTTGCCATTTGTTCGGACAGGTTCCATTCAAGCATTGGCTACTTAGATTGGCCGGGCAATCAAACGCTGCTTAGCTTGCGAATCCTGAGCTCTCACGCTCAATTGCAACCACCTCAAATGCCTGTGCATCACGCAGAGTTCTTGAAGACCCCCTTCTCAAGGTGCAAGCTGCAGTTGCAAACGCCAGAGGAGACCAGAGCCGAACAACCCCTCCTTTGGGGAATCGAAATGAAGAAATTCAGATTCGCGCCAGCTATGGCTCCTTGCACAAAACTTTCCTTGGGAACGGATCCGTTTCTTGCAGTCTACATAGCCAAGAAAAGCTATTGAACAGCGAAATGAACGAGTAGAGAAGGAAAGCTGCAAACGGATTCACATTCGCACGAACAAGTGAACCTGTCAACACAAGCCAAGCCACGGCTTTTATCGGTCCCTCAAAACGCCATATTTATGGGATGCAAGCCATATTATTTCGCAACACGAAGCACCAAAGCCTGTCCAAGGCATACACATCCACTTAGAAGCCCATGCCCTCGTCGCGGAGCTTATATCCCTCCCCATTCAGTATTCTCTCCTCCTGCTTCACCAGCGCCTTGGGCAACGCCATGCCCACACCAAAGAAGACGAAAAAGGCCCACTTCCAGCGGAAGGGGTTGATGGTGACGCAAAAAACGAACCACCACACCAGCTCGAGGTACGTGAAGAAGTCAAAGGCGCCCGTCGGGCTGCTCTGCTTGAAGAACTTAGTCATGTCGATCCAGCGCTCCATCCAAAAGGAGCTCGGGCGCGTGAGCGGGTCGACGAGGAACATGAGCAGGATGCGCGTGTAGATGCCAATGTGCCAGTTGCCCACGGAGCCAATGGCCGCCACGTACGTGCAGTTGATGGCCGACACGGACGGGTGCTGGGGCGGGAACGTCTGCAGGTACCAGTTGGGCGCGCCGTACGGCTCCTTGAAGCAGTCGTCGGGCAAAAAGGACAGCGGCGGGCGCTTGAAGCCAGTGGCCATGACGACAATGTCGGCGTCGATGACCTCCTCGTGCCCGGGACCGCCCTTGGGGACGCCCTTGGCGCGGCGGTTCATCAGCACGCCGCCCTCGACGAAGCCCTCAATGTCGCCGCGCACCCACTCGGCCTTGCCGCGGCGCAGCTTGTCCATGACGTCCGAGTTGACCATGGGCGTGTCGGTGAAGAGGCCCTTGTCGGTGGGCGCGATGGGCTCCAGGTCGCGGTAGAAGAACTTGCGCAGCAGCGTCTCGGGAATAAAAGACAGCCTCGTCTCCTGGCCAAAGACGTTGAAGCTGAGCAGCGAGTCGACGAGAATGTTGCGCGGGATGATCCACTTGTCGGAGCGGGAGAGGATGGAAATCTTGGCCGCCTCGGCGGCGCTGGCAAACTCGAGGGCTTCGACGGCAGAGGCGCCACCGCCGATGATGGCGATGTGCTTGCCCTTGGCGTCCTTGCTGCTTGACCGTTAGGAACGCTCAAGTTCGTCTGCATGGGCTGGGCTCCAATCCAACTTACCCAGTCAGTTGGCTCGAGTGGTAAATCTCGCCCTTGAACTTTTCCATGCCCTCGATGTGCGGCATCTTGGGCTCGCCGCAGGTGCCCACGGCCGCAATCAGGCCCTCGAAGCGGCCGTGCCGGGGGTCGTTGATGATCCACCGGCCGCGGTCGTCCTGGTACGTCTTGTTGACCTTGAAATTGAAGCGCGTCTTGCTCTGCAGCCCGTAGCGCTTCCAGAGCAGCTTGACCTGGCTGAGGATCTGCTGGCGGTTCGGGTAGCCGCCCTTCCATTGCACCGCTGGGTGGAAGCGGTACATGATGGAGTGGATCTGCAGGCCCGACGTCTCGTTGACTCTCTGTTCCCCCTCAAGTCAGCTCGCGCTCGTTCCACGTCGGTGGCAGGGGGGGTACGAACGCTCCAGATACCACCAAGCTGCTCCTCGTTTCCGGCCTCGAAGATGACCACGTCAAACCCGTGGCCGACGCAGTGCGCTGCCGACGTGATGCCCGTGATGCCGGCGCCGATGATGGCAATCTTGGGCCGCCGCAGCTGGTCGCCTGCCTTGGGCGGGCTCGGCGACAGTGCCTTTGCGATGATCCATTGGATGATCTGGTAGATGAACAGCAACGGGTGCAGAAGCGGATTCGACAGTCCCGACTCGGACGCCATGGCTGATTCGGGTGGGCAACGGTTGCCTCGAAGAATTGAAAGACGAACCCCGAATGCTACCAGCAGTCAATTAGCTCTACTGGAGATGGCACCAAGGAGAAGACTCCAGGAACGGTCGGAGCTCTATTAAAGAGCGCCCAGGGCACGGCACGTCTATGCATCGAAGACGGAACCCACGGAGGCACAGTGACGTCAGCCCGTCCACTCTGACATGTGAAAGCTGCATCCCTCGTCCCACTGCGGACTAGTCGATGACGGCAGCGCGTTGCAGCTTGCCAGAAAGCTACCCATCGAGTTGCATTTCACGGCACCATCCATGCATGCCATGAGCGTATTCAGGTTTCTTATCTTTGCTGCAAAGTTTGTTTACATGTGATGTTGCCTGACGCTGCTATTTCCCTCGTGGGTCCCGGCATGCGTGGCATCTGAATCGGAAACACCAACAGGCCAACCACCGTCTCCGCCGCCATCGAACCCAGAGCTCGCTGAAACTCTCACAATTGGCATCAATTCAATTTCCCCGTATTCAATTTCACCTTCAAGATGGAGCATCCAGGTACCTACTTTCATTCGCATCGCGTAGCGACGGTCGGTCGACTGAATGGATGGACCGCTAACTCGTCTCCTCAGTCAGAGAGATCGCGGGTGTCATCACGACCCTCACCACCGGCAGCCCGCAGGAGCAGCAAGACGCCCTCAACACATATTTCCTTCCCGAGGCCTCCTTTACGCATCCCTTTTGCCGCGTGCCGTCTTTTTCCAAGGGCGCTCTGCCGTTCGCCCGAGGCGTCGACTCGCGCTGGGTGCTGCTCTGCATCTACCGCTGGTACCGCACGTTGAGCCCCGACATTGACATCACCATTGACTCTGCGGGTGAGTTGGACGAACTGTGTCTGGCGTCGTGCAGCTTTGGCAGTTCCAGCTATGTTGGCGCGCATGCTAACACGGATGTCAAGTCTTCGATCAGCGCTCCGGCCAGCTCTTCGTCTCCATCCGCCAGGTCTTTTCCGTCTGGTTCATTCCCTTCTACAAGGCCCCTGTGCGCCTGACCACCGTCCTCCAGCTCACCCAGCGCACCTCCTGGGACGCCGCCGAGACCGTCGCCCGTGGTGGCGTCACCGAGGGTCGTGAGCCCGCCGCCCTGGCCGGCCCGGGCCAAGAGCGCGCGCGCTACTTCATCGCCCGCCAGGAGGACCTCTACCAGTTCAACGAATGTGTTCAGTTCCTAGCCCCAGGCTTGGGCCCGCTTCTGTGGTCCCTGTGGCAGCTCTGGAGCACGGCGCTGTGCGTTGCGGGTTCGCTCTTGCTGCTGCCGCTGTACCTGCTGCTCAATCGGGGGACTGTCGCCAAGAAGGTGCAGTAGTGAAGCAGCTACAGACGTTTTGTCCAGGAATGTGTATTTCAAGCTTCAACAAGGCCAATTGGGAGTTTGTGGTGTCAAATGCTGTTTGAATAGAATTTCGCGGAGCTTGAATTTAAAGACCAAACTCGGCCATCTCTTGATATGCAACACCTCCCTCATCCAAGCAAGGGCTGCAAGCGCCATTCAGCATGCCAACGCTTCGATAGTCTATTTCGTCTTGAATATAGATGCGCTACGCTCTACCAATCCGTGTTCCGTATGATCGCTTCGTCCATCCCGCCTCTACCCTGATGAAGGCTCACTTCCTCCTCTGCATCCTCTGCTCATCCTCCCTCTCCATCTCCTCCAGCGCCCGCTTCACAATGGCCACCGCCACGACGCAGACGTCCTGCCCTCTTCGCCAAGTATACAGCGCCACGCCCTGCTGGTCGAGCAGCTCATGAGACCGCGCCAGCCGCCGCCTCCACAGCTCCAGCTTCTTGTTCACGCCCTGCGCGCCCAGCGTGGGGGACCCGGCACCCGAGGGTGTGTTCGTGCCGCTCGACCTCGAGCCGGAGCGAGGGTAGTTGAGTGACGGCGGGGCCGCCGCGGACGGGGGCAGGGGGTCAAAGTCGATGTCTGAGTTGGACGATGGGCCGCGCCCGTGGCCGAAGATGCGCGGGCTGAGATTCTTTAGCGAAGCGGCCGCGCGACGTCGAGGCAGCGGAGGTGGTGGCGAGTTCGCCGCTTGAGGATCCTTTGCTGGCGCGGCTGTTGCCTTGGGTGTAGCGTTGGCGCTCACGACCGTCTGCTGCGATGAATTCTGCATCTGCGACAGGGGATGAAGCGGCGCTCCGGCCCCAACTGCTCTCCGCGGGGGAGGCGGTGGCGGTTTCATGCTGCTCGCGGGCGTGTGGTCCATTAAGCCCAACCCGACTGCCGGGCCACCAGTCTCCGCAGTCGACGACGATGTGCTCCTCAAGGCCGCTGGCTTCACCGGCCGCGGCGGCGGAGGCTTACGCGCAGAAAGCAGGTCGGTGGCGCTGGCTGCCTTGTTCGGATTCGACTTTTTGATCTGCTCGAGAGCGGCCAGATGGTCCAGCTTGACTTCCTCTGGTTCCTCGGAGAAGTCTATAAGCGTCCCCATCGCCGGCCCTGGGGGCGTCTTGTCGTCGAGCGGCGTGATGGGGGCAGAGTTCTGTCGGAAAGGCCCTGCTCCGTTTGATGACCTCCCGTCGTCGTCCAGATTTAGGCTCGACGTCTTGCGTCGGATCGTGTCAAATGACGAGTCAAAATAGGGCAATCTTTCGGGTGTTGTCACATCGCGGATGAATACAGCCAATATTCGACCAGGGTTCGCCAGGGCCAGCTCAGTATACACTTCGAGATCAGCCTCGCCGCTGTCTCCCACGAGAATGAACTTTCTCTGTGGAAAGTCCCTCATCAAGCGATTCAGCGTCGTCTTCTTCCTCTCTGCGACGGGTTCGAAAATGCCCTGCAACATGCCAGAATACTGTTTCAGATGCAGCGACCCCGGCGGCAGACCATTTTGCTTGAAGAAGCTCGCGAGGACAGGGAACAGCTGCCAGGGGCTGTTGGAGCAGTAGTGCATGCTGACGCCAAGGTCGTGCATCTCGGTGTACCACTCCTTGACGCCGTCGACGGTGAGATCCCCCAGCTCTCGCACAAAGGTATTACGAAAGATCTCCCGGGCTCCGGCCGAGATGTTCGAATGCTTGATGGTGTCGTCGACGTCGCTGATGAGGCTCACGCCGTGCGGCTCGGTGACCTGGATCTCCTGCGTGGCCGACAGCTTTTCGTTTGCTAGCACCCTGACGTTTGTTGGGATGAATTCGAGAGGCGCGCGCACAATAAAATGACCCGCGTCGTTTGTCAGGACCGTTCGTGACTGAGACTGCGTCTCGTTGTAGAAGAAGATGGTAATGGGCAAAGCCACCTGAGGATTCGTCATGAAAGGCGCCACGCGGGCCATCAAGTTGGCGTTTGCGACGACAAGCTCCGCCTCGGTAAGCTCGTTGAGATTAGAGCTTTGCCTGGCCGAGAGTACGGGACTACCGGGCGTCGAGCGCGGCGTCTGGCTCTCTCGACGAACAGCCCGGTATGGTAACATGGTTTCGGTTCCGGGGACGTTCTCCTGAGGCGTCTCGCTGTAGCCACCGCTGTATGCCACCTGCTTCTCCTCTTGGCCCCGACGCTCGATAAGGGCCGCTTCTTGGGCAATCTTCTCCTGTTCGCGCATCTCTTCGCTCATCGGTTGGTTGTTCTGTGACTGCTCAGGAGCCACGGGATTGGAGCTCTGGTTGGGCCGTGGTATTCCGCTGAGTTGGCGAGCCAATCCGATCAGTATGCGGTTGCGCCTCGTCATCGGCCCGACGTGGGGAGTGTATATCCAGCCCCTCACATCAACGTCGACAATGGCCTTTGCATCCTCGTTCTTCTCCCACTCCCGGCGCCAGTACTCTTCATCTCTTGCGCCTGTCTGTGGTAATGGCGGCGTGTTGGCTTGTATCTGACTCCAATCCTTCCTGACGTGCCTTTTGGCGTACGAGGGGAACAGCACCATCTGCTCGTCGCCCTGCGAGGTGATGGCCACGTCTGGAAAGGCGCCAGGAATGTGGGTGCTGCCCTGGACGGCCTCGTCGTCCATCCCCCCTGCTCGTGTCTGCGCGTATGTTCCCCTCATCTCGGTCACTGCTTGCTGCCCGCTCCTGTACAAGTTGCCGGCCATGGCAGCGAGCTTTCGTCGTCTGTAGCCTCTCTCCCCCCTCTCGGTCCCGTCCTGCGACGCATCGGTTGCGCCTGGCGTGTAGCCGGGCGTCAAGCCTCCGACTGTAGGCATATTGTTCTGACCTTGCATTCGCAGTCGCTGCTTCGCATCCTTGGTCGGCCTGCGCCTTAGTGGTGGTGGATCCAGCAGCAATCGTCGGCCGTGCCTGGCGACGAGATCGAGGATGCGGCTCTGGTCCGCGCGCCTGCGTTGGCGCCCAAGGATGTAGCGGTGGATGCGAGCCTGGACACCGTGCTTGAGGAGCGGCAGGGTGTCGAGGCGGAAATTCAGCAGTCGCTCGCGGTATTGATGCCGGACGGCCGAGGGGAGCAGATATCGCAGGAGACTCTGCCCGTGGTGGGGATGAGGATGCTGATCCAGGCGGCCAGGGCCAGGGCGGGAGAAGAATCTGAACGGCGCCAGCTTGACAGTGTGTCCCCCTCAGTGACTTCCGGAGCCCGCAAATGGCGCAAGTGTTTTATACGGCGGCAGATGTCAGAGCAGTAGCGAGGCAACGCCGTTACTGACCCCAGCCTGCTGCGGGTCCGCGAGCGTGAGGCCGTCTTCTGACAGCCGCGGCCTGGCTTCGCGTAGTGGTCAGTAGCTGGGTAGGGCTGCGCTCCGCTGGCGCAGGCGACGTGGGTCGCTGATGCAGGCACCTGACGTGCAGGCGTCGCAAGGTCGGTCTTTTCGCTGCGCTGCAATTGCTGGCCCAGAGACAATGGAGAGCTGGGGCTCGTGATCGCCGGCAAGCGGACGAGGCGTGTAGTCGCTCTGTCTTATGTCATCACGTCGAGGAAGGGTCAGCCAGCCACCAAGCCAAACAACAATTCGTGCGTGGGCCTGCCATCCAGCGAAGATCTAGTCCGAGTGAAGAATACGTATTTTGTACATCCGTTGTTCTGCAATTAACTTCTTGAGTCATTGGCCTCGAGCCATCGCCTTTATCCTAGCGATGATTCGGGATTAAGTCGAAACGAACAAGAGCTACATGCGTCGCGGGAGTAGATTCAAAGTCGAAGACCAGGCAGCAGATATGAGTAGAAGTTTCGCTCACAAGTCGAGCAGGAGCCCATGGTAATATCAGGAAGAAAGGCAAGAAGTATTACGTCGGTAACGAATGGGGAACCACGGGGTGGAACCATCACGACCAGGTTCAGACTGCATACCAGGGGCTGGTGGTAAGCTGGAAATACATTATGCTCGCCTTCAGCCAAAACGCCATCAACCCCCTCTATCACCTTCCTCGACCCCTACCCCTCGAGCTTCCACCTCCCCTGCCCCTCGAGCTGGCACCTCCCCTGCCTGCAGACTTTTTACCCGCGCCCTTGGCAGGCTCGCTGTTCTTGCCCTTCTTCCAAAGACTTCCTTCAGACCTCAGAGCCTTTGCGTCCAGTTTCTTCATGTCCTTGTTGCTCAGCTTGCCGCTGCCGCCCTTCTTCTTCTTCGCCTCGCGCACGCCGTTCAGCTCCTCTCGGCCGGCCCGCTTCGCCTTTCCCTTTTCGTGCTGCGTCTCGAACCACGTTCTCTTGGGTCGTGCCTTGATCTCCGCCTCGTGTTGGATCATGTTCTCACCCTTCTTGACCTGCATCTCTGCGCCAGCAAGCTGTTTCTCCTCCCTTTCCTCGCGTATAACCTCGCCAATCTCATCGTCCATCTCGTCGATTTGGTCTTGCCATTTGTCGGCCTCGGCCATCGGGATATTGAGTTGGACAATCTTGGCTCCTTGAGCCTTGCCCGCCTTTACGGCAGCCTTGACCACTTTTCGATCCGTCTCAGCTGCCAGCGTCACAGCAACACCTTGCCGGCCAGCACGAGCCGTTCGGCCAACGCGATGCACGTAGATCTCCTGCGACTGTGGCGCTTCGTAGTTGATGACGGTGTCGACTCCCTTGATATCCAAGCCACGAGAAGCCAGATCAGTAGCCAACAGGAAAGATACCTTGCCGTCTCGGAAGGCCTCGACACTTTCGATACGCTAGAGGACATTAGCAAAATACAAACTGTGATTGCGCTGTGACTCACCATTGTCTGATTCATGCTGCCGTGCAGCTCGGCGGCGGACATGTCGAGCAGGCCAAAGACGATGCGCGCCTGGTGAGCCACCTTCTTCTGCCGAAAGAAGATGATGACCCTCTCTCTGTACATTTCCTTGCACAGGTGAACCAAGTAGCCCATTCGCTTCTCCTCACGGCCAGGACGCAGCCGGACAAACTGTTGCACCAGGGTTCCCACCGTCTTCTTCTGAGCATCCACCATGAGTCTTACGGGCTTGTCCAGACCAACCCGAATGAGCCGATCGACAGTGGACGTCATGGTGGCGGAGAAGAGCATCGTCTGGCGCGACTTGGGCAGGGTGGTGAGGATCTCGTTTAGCTCGTCGGCAAAACCATCTTCCAGCATGCGATCGGCTTCGTCGAGCACCAGAATCTCGACAGTGTCGACATTGAAGCTGGCCGAGTTCCTCATGTGGTCGATGAATCTACCAGGCGTTCCAATGACAACATCGGGTCGGCGCCGCAGCTCCGCCTCTTGCACCTTCAAGCTCAACCCACCAACGGCCAAGGAGAACTTGATGTCGGTGTGCGAAGCCAGCTTCGTGGCCACAGAGTAACATTGCATGGCGAGTTCTCGTGTAGGCGTGAGGACCACAACTCGCGTCGTAGCGACCTTGTTCGGTCGGTAGAGCAGGCGCTCCAAAATGGGAATCATAAAGGCTCCAGTCTTGCCGGAGCCAGTGACGGCACCACCGACGAGATCCTTACCCATGAGGGCAATAGGTATCGTCTTGGACTGAATTGGCGTTGGCTTCGAAAAACCGAGAGCGGCAAGGCCTCTGAGAATGGGACGCGACAGCGACAGGGCCATGAAGGAAGATACATCCGTCTTCTGGCCGGGCTGTTGCTTTTCCTCCGCTGCGAAAAAGGCATCACGCTTGGCTTGCTCCTCAGGATCCTCGTCTTGCTCATTGTCGCTGGCACCGGACGTGTCGTCCTCGGGATGGCCGACGGGTGTGGCCACGGAGTCGTCATTGGAGGCCGGCTCGTCGTCGTCGTCGTCGTCGTCGGAGACCTCGTCAGACCCATCGGCCTCGTCGTCACCCTTGTTCTCAAGCTCCTCATCCTCATCCGAGTCGGCATTCATACCAAACGCGCCGTCTGCCAAGACCTCATCGTCGTCGTCGTCCATGTCGACGTTGATGCCGTCGTGGGCCTCGTCGTCGTCAGCAGCATCGTCGTCCTTCTCGGGTGCCTCGCCACCATCCTTGCCGTTTTTCCTTTCCCTTCGTCGGCGGATGATGTCGTCAATATCGACGCCTTTGCTGCCCAGAGTTACGCCGTTCTTGGCGCTCTCAAAGCCCCAGCCCGCAAACTCTTCCTCGTCGCCAGAGTCATCTTGCTCGGCTACGAACTCGAATTCGGAGTCCATGGCACCATCGTCCTCATCCTTTTGTCCCCAAACACCAAGTGCCTCTTCGGCCTCGTCGTCCTCCTCTAGATCGTCATCTTTGATGGCTTTCTTCCCCTTCTTCGCGGCCTTGGGCTTCTTGGTCGTCTTTGCCTTTTTTTTGGGCGGCTGCGTCGCCAGGGCCTCGGTCTCAATTGGGTCCAAGGGAGCGTCCTCGTTGTCCGAGAGCGTGTAGACGAACTCGTCGACCGGCTTTCTCTTGTTCGGCGCCATCGTCAAAGGCCGCTTTGTGACTTGTGTTGGCTGGGTTGGGCCTTGCGCGTGGGGCCGTTGGAGTCGTTCATCAGAGAAGCAAAATTCCTTGCACGTTGGCGGTGCTCTGCGGTTTTCTGCCGCTTCAAAATTTTGGCGGTGCGTGAAAATTTCCGGATCGGGAGCTGCCACGCCATCTCCTGCGTTCCCCATCATGCCCCACTATTGCGCTCCGCAGCCTCTGTTCCATGCCTCCCCAAAGCTCCCCTCCCGCCGCCAGGCCCAACTTCCAGGGCAGCCTTCCACTGTCCAGGTACCGTGGCAGCGGTGGATGGAGGGCCGCGGTTTTGCCGGACTCAAACCCCTTGCCCCCCTTTGCCCCCCCACCACGGTTGATTGGGCGACCGACATGCTTTGCTCAAACGGCGAACATTCGCAGCAGCTCGTAATTTCTCCAACTCCTTATCCTCATTGACTTGACATTTCATTCTCGATACCCGCTGCTTTCGCCGCCGTCCTCCGTTCTTTCCTCTGCGCGTGCGTTCTTTCTCGAGCGTTGCATCTCCACCGAGCATCTGTAGCATCGCGTTTCCATCTGCGCCACGCGCGTCTACGACAAGAGTCAACACCATGGGCGAGTCACGGTTCGTACTTCTCTCGCGGCGCCGTTTCCGCGCTGCTTCGATTAGGATCGGCCCTGACAGTTTCCATCAACAGACAAGAGCTCGTGCAATGGCTTAACAGCCTTCTCCAGCTTAACATTACCAAGGTTGAGCAGTGTGGCACTGGGTGAGTTAGTTGCCTTTACCCCTCCCCCACCCCATGCTCCCGTCGCGATGCGGCCACGACCGTGGGAAACCGTTATCTGATCCACGACTTCGACCATAGAGCCGCCCTCTGCCAGGTATTTGACAGCATATACATGGATGTGCCCATGTCAAAGGTCAAGTTCAACGCGAACGGCGAGTGGGCCTATGTCCAGAACTTCAAGGTCCTCCAAAGTACGAGCTGCCTTGGTCGTGCCCCAATGCCACATGACTGCCTTACTGACGGTTGTGGCAGACATCTTCACCAGGCACCAGATCGAAAAACCCATCCCGGTCGAAGCCTTGATCAAGTGCAAGATGCAGGACAACCTCGAGTTCCTTCAGTGGACAAAGAAATTCTGGGACCTCAACTTCCCCGACCACGACTACGACGCTGTCGCGCGGCGGAAGGGTGGCGCCCTGCCGGCCACTGGTGCTGCTGCTGCGAGAGCACCCCTATCGACGGGTGGCGCCCGGCGAGGAACTACCACGCCCGCCAGTGGTCCACGCATCGCCAAGACCGCCGGTCCAGGCACCGCCGCCCTTCAGCAAGAGAACGCCACCCTCAAAGAGACGGTCACTGGCTTGGAGAGGGAGCGCGATTTCTACTTCAGCAAGCTGCGTGACATCGAGCTGCTGATTCAGCAAGCTTGCGAGGAGGACCCGGAGATTGAGAAACAAGAGGACGGCCTCATCAAGCAGATCCAGACGATTCTGTACTCTACCGAGGAAGGCTTCGAGATTCCTGAAGAGGGGGAGGCACTAGATGACCAAGAGACATTCTAAGAGACCGGTCTCGATGTTGTTTTGGAAGAACCCGTGTTTGGCCCTTGCGCAGCGATTAGGTCAGCTTAGGCGGCGGAGAAGAGGGTGGCCATTTGCGTGGGCCTTATGATGCATAATGAAGGCTTTGAGTTAGTCGGCACAGGCGACGGTGACATGGACTTTGCCTGACAGCCGCCAGAAATCAAATAGAGAACCAAGGACATTGGACATATGTTGACAACCCCTGGCTCGGTCACCGTACTGTTCATTATGAAGTATGGTCGTGATAACGCCATCAAAGCAGGAAGGATGAGAGTAACACTGGACACAGTGTTAGTGTGGCGGCTATACTACTAAGCCATAACCAAAAAGGAATATACGAGAATATCGAATCTGTTCGATATTCCATGCATAGTGGTATATATTCATTAACCGGGCAGAGGGTCCGTCACATTGAGTGGTCGTGGTGTAGGGTAGGTCTCTTGATTGAGACGGTGATGATTCAACAGCACAGTTGTCGCGCAGCCAACATGAATGATGAGATGGAATGACACAAAGTACACTGGCAATTGGGTCCAAGAATTAAAGTGAACCGCATTCTTAGTCTCGCCAAGTCGTTGCGTGCATCCTACGACTCGGTAGTGGCGCGTGGCCAATACGGTATGCCCAGTACGAGATGTCCAGGTTCTGGGGCACCGATCGCGTGGAGGCCCGGTGACAGACTGGCACATGCTCGGGTATCCCCCAGGAACCTTGACTTCTACGGTTGTTGGGGAGTTGCCGTTCAAGCGGCGCATGCCAGCAGCCTGACCGTAGGGTGAGGTCACCTGGCATGACGGGTAAGGCCCCGGCAGCCACAAGCGGCTACCTTAATGATGCGCCGCCTCCACCGCGCTCGCTGAACTACGAGGGCCCGCAGGCAGCGCTCGCTGCTCTTGCATCATCAGCTTCATCATCAGCACATGCGTGCACCGCTGCCTGGCGAACCTGCATCCCGACTATCAGCAAATCCGTCTCCGATTTCCCGCCTCGGGCCAATAAATCAAACCAACGTCCAATCTTTTTCTATTGAATTTCGAGCTTGCGCCGAAACCCAGCTGAAGGACGAGCTTGGAGATGGCTCCGCCACCAGAGATCGCCATACCGTCGACGAGCGTGTCCGACGAGGGCTCGTCCAAGCCGTATACGCTCTACAACATCACTCTCCGACTACCCCTGCGGTCTTACGTCGTGCAGAAGCGCTACTCCGATTTCGCCAAGCTCCACAGCACTTTGGTCGACCAGGTCGGCGCCTCGCCGCCGACGTCACTGCCGGGCAAGCACTGGCTCAAGTCGACGGTCAAGTCGGCCGATCTGACGAACGAACGACAGATCGGGCTGGAGAAATACCTCAAGACAATCGCGGAGACGCCCGACCGGCGCTGGCGGGACACGTCAGCCTGGAGGGCATTTCTGAACTTGCCCAGCTCCAGCCCGACCAGTTCCGCTGTGTCGGCGGCGGGCCGGGTATCTAATGTGGCAGCCGGGGCGGCAGACCCGGCGACGTGGCTGGAAATGCACAGGGAGATGAAGCAGTGTCTGCACGAAGCGAGGCAGTGCCTGTCGAGGAGAGACGCAGCCGCAGACGGCGGCAATAACACAGCTGCGGCCGAGGCTGGGTCGGCGGCCAAGCGAGTCATCGTCAAGGCGGGGACTTTGATTGCCACCCTGTCAGACGGCCTTCGCAGGATGCAGGAGTCCAGCAGACTGGGCGACGGAGAGCTACGACGGCGGCGAGATCTGGTCGCTGCGGCTCGCATGGAGCGCGAGGGTCTGGAGAAGCTTTCCAACAGCATGCCCAGCTCATCTTCGGGCCCGGACCGTGGAGGCGGCGGCCAAGGACAGGCCTCCGCGTTGGAGAAAGCCGCGCTGCTGCAGGGAGGCAAGCCGGGTGGTCGTGTGCTGGGCGCCCCTTTGCCCGAGACGGAACGAACAAGAGAGTTGGACAACCAAGGAGTCTTGATGCTCCAGAAACAGGAAATGCAAGCGCAGGACGATCAAGTGGAGCAGCTGGCGGCAATCATCCGGAGGCAAAAGGAGATTGGGCTCAAGATCAACGAGGAGGTGGAGGCACAGAGCGAGATGCTGGACCGGCTGGGCGACGACACGACGCGGGTACAGGGCAAGATCAAGGTAGCCAACAACCGCATCCGGAAGATGTGACTGGCCGTCCTGGCGTCGGCCGTGCGGGCCGTGCTGCTCTCGCTCGAGGTGGTTGTCTGGTGGGTGTGGGTGGCGAAGAGACTGACTGGCGGACTGACTTGGATTGCAGAGCTGGTGTTGCTCATACTGGGTCTGCGACGATGAGTACGGCCACGCAGAGCATGACTTATACCATGAAGACGCGGAAAGGCGGTCACATGTATGCTTTCTTTTGGATTAGCGACGTTTTTGGCTCAGCAAGCAGAGGAGTATCAGGCCGACAACGCGAGGATGTGTACCTATACAGCACACGCCGATAATACGATTAAGACAATATCCCATTAGACTACCCTATGTGAGGCACGACTGGTTGCATGACGAACTCTACGGATTCAAAGGGGCTTTGTAGCGAAAGGAAGACGCGCACCCCGACGCGCAAGCTGTTGCCGAGCGATGTCGCGATAGACGAGCCATGCGGGGCTGGACTGGGGGGTACTATTGATGAAGGCAGGATTCTGCTTGGCTGCAGATAGCTGGAGCCTGCGATCGACATGAAGACTCGTCTCGCTTTTGGGGACACCAAGCTGCCACGAGGCGCACCATTTCCTCTCCCGTAAGGGCGTAGTTGTCAGGGCCCCTGTCGCGGAGCCGGCTGCCCCACGCCTGCTGCGCTACGTCACATGAGACACGCGGTTGCTGAGGCAACGCATTAATGGCCAATTCGAGCCACGCACCACCAGCATGGGCAAATGAAGAGCTTCGAGTTCAATCTTCAGCGATGTTGCGCCATGAGGTCTTGCCGATGTGTGTCAAGAACTTTGTGTCTACGTTACTTATAGATTTGCTTCCCATTCCACCGGCCCAGGCCCAGGCCTGCTGGGGGCGAATCCGTTGACACGCGGCGATTCGCCCACCGGTTCCGGGCTCCTTACTGTGGAGCCCGTTGCTGCAACTCGTTGACCGCCAACTCGGCGCAGAGACGTGGCCTGCCCGCCTATCGGTGGGCATCGAACGAGCGAGTGGTGATTGGGGAGGGAAACGGCGGTTGCGGGTGACGGGAAGTGATGATGGGGCATGGTGGGTGATTGGCGGCGGTTTCCCTTTGCTCTACGAGTGGGCGGACGCAACGCCAGGAGGACATTGCTACCTCGTAATAATGTAGCTCTCGACGGCCAGTGGGCGAGGTCGCATCCTTTCTGAGCGAGCTGCATGCCCACCTCATTCGCGGCCTGAAACGGCCGTGACGCCGTCACCTCGCTGCAGCCGCTATGAACGATGTCCCAGCGGTGTCGGGCGCCCCTCTTGGCGCCTGGGCACCACTGACGGGACCAACCGTCACTGCGCTGGAGCCACTTTACCCCCACCCGGCCCGCACCATGGCAGCTGCAGCACCACGCTTGGATAGCAGGCGACTTTTTCCCGTCCAAGGTAAACAACGACTCAGGGAGCTGCGGCCGGGGTTCGTACAGTAGGGCCTCGATCCGAAGTGGCCTCTTTCCTCTCCATAGTTCGCATTTCTCCTCCTCGCATTCCCTCTCGGCATCCACTAAGCATCACATCGCAAGCGATAGTGCTCCGCAGTCTTGTTTGGCATTGCAGCGTTTTCGTTTTGCTTTGATTAGCTGGAGCCTGGCGTTTGTTTTCTTTGCCCGCCATCGCTCTGCTCGTTCTCTTCTGCGACGGTGAGTCGGCCCAACCATTCCACGGCCACGAGCTTGAGGCCTACCGACATCGACAGCCGTCATGAACCATGCCAGAGAAATGCGATTGCTGACTTGCTTCAGCTCTTCGTCGTGCGCTTCCGACAATTTCATGGCTCCATCGATGTCCCAATAACCCAAGCGAGTCCACCCGTCTCCACCTCGGTCGCCTCTGCCTCGACCTCGCTCGAGCTGTGCTGAGTGACGGAACGGCATGAGTGCGCCGCCGCCGCCTCCGCCGCACGGCGAGGCTCCCAAGTCGTCGGGCCTGCCGCCCGGCAAATACGACATCTTCGTCATACCCGAGCACTCGGCCGGCTCTGGCTTCCTGTACCTGCCGTCGCTGCAGCCAAATGTCAACAGCTTCGCCGCTGGGTTCGCCTCGGCGCTGATACTCGTTGCGCTCTTTCAAAGCATGGCGCCAGCGTTTCGCGTCTGGTGGGAGAGTTTCCAAGGTCTGGGCAACATGGGCATCACGCTGCTGATAGTCGGTGTCGGGTTCGGTGCCTGGGCCCTGGGACGCACGCAAAAGGATGGCCCAGCTTCCAATTACGGCCCCAATCCGTCATCTGGCGGCGCAGGTCGAGGAGAAGGGTTTGCAGGAGGTTCGACGAGTTCGGCGCCGCCTCCCCATGCCGGCGGCCCTCCGCCCCCGCCGCACAGTAGTGCTCCTCCTCCGCCACCTCCCCCTCCCCCTCCCCCTTCTGGAGGCGCTCCCCCGCCGCCCCAGCAAGAGAAGCCGAAATCGTCATGGCAGCGACCGCCTTCACAGCCGGGAACAACACGAGCCGAGACACCAAAGGGATCCTGGGAGAAAGCCCGCGAGGAAACGAGAAGGAAGGAAGAAGAACGCAAGACAAAAGAGGCAGAGCAAAAGAGGCGCGACGAGGCCGTCAAGAGGCTAGCAGAACTGCGCGCCAAGGAAGCAAAAGAGAGGCTGCAGCGAGAAAAGGAAAAAGAGGCCAAAGAAAAGGAGGTCAAGGAACAGAAGGAGCGCGACCTGGCCGAGAAAAGGAAAAAGGACGCTCTGGAGAAGCTGGCGAGAGAAAAGCGGGAGAGAGAAGCCAAGGACAAGGAGAACAAGGAGCGTGAGGCCAAGGAGCGTGAGGCCAAGGAGCGTGAGGCCAAGGCGCATGAGGAGCAGACGAAGAAGCAGACAACGCAAACGAATCGCGTCGGGAGCTCATACGCCTACTCGGGCGTCGGCGAGAAGACGAGCATGTGGCCCAACGGCCGGCCTGCCACATCGCCGTCTGAAGCTGGTTCTGCTGCGAAGAAACCCGAGAGCCCCGATAAGCGACCCCCTCCGCCGACGGCGAGGACATGTGTCACAGACGATGACGGCTTCTCGTTTCGGCCATACGATAAACCGTCAAAGCCGCGGCGCCGGCCCTCCGTCACTTCCATCGGGGAATCCGAATCCTCGTGGGCTCCGTCGCACACGACAGCCCGGACGTCGCCTCCGCCATCTATGCGGGGTCCCTATTCCACAAAGGATCCCGACAAGATTGTCATCGAGGCTGTGTACCTCTTCATGAACCAGTTTGCCAAGACACCGGCCAGCCAGCTCCTATCCGGCGTGGGATCAGTCACGGACGGCCTGATTCTCCGCATCACCACCGAGGGTCTTTTCATCGACGACGACGTCCGCGGTGTGCCGCAGCGCGAATGGGACGTCAAAGCCTGGACCCTGAAACTTGTCGAGGTATGGTGCCCCCCGCACTGCTTGAAGCCTGCTGCGTCTGCTTCGAACCCTGCCGCTGGTGCGAAGAGTGCTCCCCATTTGCTTCACAAGATGGCCACGGCGCGCCGCAACGCCGACCGGGACGCCGCCAAGGCCCTCACCGGCGACGACGCCGACGTGTACCTGACGGATATGTTGCGTGCCTGCAAAGATTGCTGCCGACTTGGCTTGTGCGACCGAACGTTCAAAAATACTAACATTCAATCCCCATCCGGCCAGACGGGAGAGTGGAAGACCAAGGGGCTGCACGTGCTCCGCGCGACAGTCCGCGACCAGGAGGGCAAGCGATACATATTTGTGCTGGACGAGACGGAGGCCTGGAAGGTGGCTGTCGGGCTCCAGCGCCTGCGGCGCGGTACGCAGGTTCGGCAGCTGGGCGTGAGCGGCATGTCGCCCTCTGAGGCACGGGGGACGCTGGAGATGCTGGGCTGGTCAGGCTAGGGTGCCCTGCTGATGCATGCGACAGAAGCCAGGGGATGGTACATACGGAGAGTGAGGGAGGATGGGCGTATATTTATGGGAAGATGCTGTGGCTGAGGACATGACGACTGGCATTTGCGGTGCGATGGCGTTGGAATGGATGTGTGGAACTGCCATAACTGCATACCTTGCCATCTTACCTAGCATGACTGGAGTTTGGAGGGGTGTGATGATAATACCCGTACCGTCGCTAAAAGTTGCCAACATGTCCCCGGAGTGGGCTTATGTATCCGTACCTTGCCCCATAGTCTTGCACTTTGATGACAGCAATGGTGGCCAAAGTTGCCTCGGGGTTCGCAAAAAACGGCGCCCAATCCGTGCTGCATCGACGCGCCTATCTGCTCCGGGGCGCCCCAATGGCCCGAGACTGTCGCATGGCAGGCGGCCCGCATGCAGCCTGCCGACAGCCGCCACCGGACGTCGGGGCTCGAGGCCCATGCTTGCATTGGCTAGGCTAGAGGGACCATCGAAGCGAACTTGCTTTTGCCCGCTCAAAACGCTCTGCGTTAGCCGTGTTGAACAAACAATGGCAACATCTTGAGAGTCAACATCGTCTCCAGGTACGCCTACAGGGGCTTAGCGGGCCAGGTACGGTGCCCTTGGGGGGGCCTCTGGCACCGTGCCTGCCCCGACATGGAAGTGGAAGCGATGACTAAGGCGCGCCCTCCCGCCGGCCGAAGGCGACATTTGCGGATACTCTCGGCATCGGCGCGGGGCGCAAAAGTTTCTTGACATGCCACCTTGTTGACCTCGCCACCGCCCTGGATACTTGCTGGTCTTCAGTCGCACAGGAGATTCTGCTTCTTGGATTCGTGCAAGCATTCACGCAGACCCAAAGCACGACAGTAATCTCTCCATCATGGCCACCGCGATGCCCCACGTCGGGCGCACGCCCGCAACGGTCCTCTCCGCGACCGAACTCATTGGCAATACCCCTCTCGTGCGCCTCAACAAGGTGCCGCAGTCGCTGGGCATCGAGTGCGAGGTCTACGCCAAGACGGAGCTGTTCAACGCCGGCGGCAGCGTCAAGGACAGAATCGCCCTGAGAATGATTGAAGAGGCCGAGAAGAGCGGCAGGATAAAGCCTGGCGACACCCTCATCGAGCCCACCAGCGGCAACACGTACGTTGACCATGGCTGCTCTGCGTAAGCTCCCGACTAACATCAGCGTCCAGCGGCATCGGCCTGGCCCTCGTCGGCGCCATCAAGGGCTACAAGACCATCATCACCATGCCCGAGAAGATGTCGGCCGAAAAGGTCTCTGTCCTGCGCGCCCTGGGTGCCACCATCATCCGCACCCCTAACCAGGCCGCTTGGGACGCCCCCGAGTCGCACATCGGCGTCGCCCGCCGCCTCGAAAAGGAGATGCCCAACGCCCACATC
This sequence comes from Tolypocladium pustulatum, assembly GCA_024340155.1. Taxonomy (NCBI): domain Eukaryota; kingdom Fungi; phylum Ascomycota; class Sordariomycetes; order Hypocreales; family Ophiocordycipitaceae; genus Tolypocladium; species Tolypocladium pustulatum. The sequence goes on along the minus strand of JALHBY010000184.1, from coordinate 221,197 downwards.
CTTGACCAGTACGGCAACGTCGACAATCCCCTGGCCCACGAGCACGGCACCGCCGAGGAGATCTGGAAGCAGACGGGCGGCAAGATCGACGCCATCGTCGCTGGCGCCGGCACCGGAGGTACCATCAGCGGCCTCGCCAGAGGTCTCAGGAAGCACAACAAGGACATCAAGGTCGTCGCCGCCGACCCCCACGGCAGCATCCTCGCCGTCCCGGAGGACCTCAACAAAGAGCACATGAACGAGCCCTACAAGGTCGAGGGCATCGGGTACGACTTTATTCCCGACGTGCTCGCCCGCGACCTGGTGGACAAGTGGTACAAGACGGACGACCAGGAGTCCTTCTACCTGGCCCGGAGGCTGATTTCGGAAGAGGGCTTGCTCGTCGGTGGCAGCTCCGGCTCCGCCATGGCCGCCGCGCTCAAGGCCGTCAAGGACTTTGGCTTCAAGAAGGGCGATGTCGTCGTCGTCATCCTGCCCGACAGCATCCGAAGCTACCTGTCCAAGTTTGCCGACGACGACTGGCTGGCGGCCAACGGGCTGCTCCCCGTCAACGGCGTCGAGGCCACCGTGGACAAGACGGTCCACGACAAGCAGCCCTCGGACCCCTACGACGGCGCTACCGTAGCCGCGCTCCGCCTCAAGCCAGTCACGTCCGTCTCCGACACAGCCGCGTGCTCCGAGGCCATCGAGACGATGCGCGACAAGGGCTTCGACCAGCTGCCCGTCCTGTCCGCCTCGTCCAAGCTCGTCGGCCTGGTGACGCTGGGCAACCTGCTCAGCTACATCTCGCGCGGCCGCGCCACGGGCCAGAGCCCCGTCAAGGACGTCATGTTCGACTTTAGCCGCCTCGACGAGGTCGTCACGGACCCGCGCCAGCGCGCCACGGGCAAGCCGGAGGGCCCCAAGAGAAAGTTTGTCGAGATTACCCGGGACACGCCGCTGTCGACGCTGAGCAACTTCTTCGAGTGGAACAGCGCGGCCGTGGTGACGGACGGCAGCGGCAACGCCAAGTCGCTGTCCAAGCCCATCGCGGTCGTGACCAAGGTTGACCTCCTGACGTGGATGATCAACAGAAAGGCGTGAGGTGTCGAGCGCAGAGATTACAAGGGCCGGCTTGTGGCTTTTCAACATGATGAATTAAACGTTGGGATGGGCCTGGGCTTTGGGCATTTGCTTTGACGGCCGGCGTTTGTTGTTTAGAAGAGGGGCATAACAAGCACATTCTGAGGGCGGTCTGGTAGACTCAACATCTACGGCGGGACGCATGCATAACGAGGCGATCCAGGCCATAGACGGGAATCATGACATTACTATATGGGAGCCGTTGCTACACTTATTCGTACAGTACACCGTGACCCATGCTCCCAGCTCCAACTTATACCCGCTGTGCAATCCACCACCACCATTTGTCGACGTCGGCGTCGTCGGCCATGACGCTGCCGCCCACCACGTCGACTTCAATGTCAAACTCGCGCATCTGCTGAAACGTGAACTTTTCGGAGCCAAACTCGCCCAGCCACCCATCCTGCTCCTCGGAGCCCATGTCATCCATGCCGACGCCCGAGTCGAGCAGGCCCTTGCTGCGCGAGGCGCGGATGCGAGAGAGCTCGGCCTCGAGGTGGGTTTTGACCATGGCGGCCGGCAGGGCCGTGAAGAGGTCCATCTTGTTGGCGGCGATGAGGATCGGCACCGCCTTGGCCTTGGACTTGGAGCCCTTGGCGCCGGGGCCGCCGCCGGTGGCCATCTTCTGCAGGTACAGCAACACGTCGTAGAGGTACGCGGCCGTGGGAGCGAGGGCGTCGCGCTCGCCGAGGGCCGCGGCGTCGACCATGAAGACGACGGCGCGCAGCTTCTCCGCGCGGGCGAGGCGGCCCATGGCCACGGTGCGCAGCTTGCCGTGGCCGGGGGTGTCGATCATCAGGAACTTCGTGTGCGTGCCCGAGGCGTCGTCGTGGTTGCGAAACGACGTCTTGGAGGCCGAGTCGGTGGAGGCGTTGAGCTCGACAGTGTGGGCGGCTTGCGAGGTGTGCGTCTGGGAGGGGGCGGTGCCGCGCTCGAGGAGGGTCAGAAGAGCTGTCTTGCCGGCGCCCTCGGGGCCGAGGAGGATGGCGACGGGGGGCGTCGTGTAGGTCGACGACGAGGCGAGGATGATGTGCAGCAGGACGGGGGCGCCGAGGATGATGAGGATGCCGATGAGGACCACGGGAATCGAGGGTGTCATGACGACCTCGGCGATGTGGGCAAAGGTGGACATGGTGCTAGGAGGGCCCCTGAGGCTGAGGATGAAGCTATTCGCGGTTGGGTCGTCGGTCGAGGCTCTCGATGCTCGAGGTAGAGAAGAGGGTCAAGTGGCCAGCCTGGCCCGCGGCGTGGAGGCGATGGTGATGCTGAGACACGGAGACGGTGGAGCAAACGTTGGTCGACCAGTGGCGTAGAGTCCGGCTGGCGAGACGCAACGTCGTGTCTCTGGGCAGCTCGCGACGTGTGTCGGCAGAGGTTGCGAGTCGAGAACGAGGTACGGATATCCGAGGTCGTTGACGGGCATCGGGTGTTTTTGCGCCACGATGGAGGGGGGTTTCCAGCCACAGCACCATGGCACGCCAGCTCGGAGCGCTCGCATCGCTCGCGTTAGCAGCTCCAGCTCCCTGTGGCTAGCCCCCTTCAGGCAAGGGTCGCGCTGACCATCCGCCGGCTCAGCCTCGCTCGGCGGCTGAGCCCAGCTTCATCAGCCAGGGATCCGGGGCCGGTACGCAAATTCGACGAAAATACTTGTCATCGTGTCTCTTTTTCTCTTCTCGCTTCGCACATCTCGCACCTCTCTTGCTCGGTGCATTCCATCCCGCTGCGTGCTCGGTGCGACGTCGGCATGCCAGGCCTGTAGCGAGCCCGACATCCACCCTCAGTCTTTGTCTGCACGTTGCGCTCGACGTCGAACCTCGTCCCTTCCTCGGGTCTCGGATCGCCTCCTCCACCATCCATCTCCAGCCTCCCGGCCTCGACCGTCTCGCGTGCAGACCTCCTCCTCTCGTACATGGGGAGCCCGACCCGCCCCAGCAGCATCTCCGCTGCCTCTGGCGCATCCGCGGCCGCCGCCCCCTTGCCCCAGCCGTCGTCCAAGTCGTCCGCCGCCGCTCCCAAGCTCAACAGCGAGATGGAGATGGGCAGTCTGCCCGCCGACGCGGCCGCGCCGCCGCCGCCGGACAACGACATTATGCAGGTGGCCCGCGTCGGTGACATTGCCGCCATGGAGAAGCTGTTCGAGTCGGGCGAGTACGACGCCACGTTTGCCGACGACGAGGGCATCACCCCGTTACATGTGAGTCCGTCCTGACGCAGCCACAGGCCATCGGCGCAGCTCTTCTGACACGTCGCAGTGGGCCGCCATTAACAATCAGTACCCAATGTGCAAGTTCCTCATCGAGCACGGCGCCCAGATCAACAGAAAGGGCGGCGAGTCGGTCGCCACGGCGCTGCAATGGGCCGCCCAGCGCTGCCACTACTACACCGTCAACCTCCTGCTCCAGCACGGCGCCGACCCGCTCATCACCGACGCCCAGGGCTACAACACGCTGCACATCTCCACCTTCAACGGCAACGTGCTGCTCATCGTCCTGCTGCTGCACCAGGGCATCCCCGTCGACGTGCTCGACAGCTACGGCCACACCTCGCTCATGTGGGCCGCCTACAAGGGCTTCCCCCAGTGCGTCGACGTCTTCCTGCGCTGGGGCGCCAGCGTCCACACCACCGACGAGCAGGGCTTCACGGCGCTGCACTGGGCCCTCGTCAAGGGCAACGCCGGCTGCATCCTCAAGCTCATCGAGTACGGCGCCGACCGCTTCGCCAAGACGGCCACGGGTAAGACGCCTGCTGTTACGGCCAGCGAGCTCAACACCCAGGCGGCGTGGCACCGCGCCTTGAAGGAGTGCGGCTACGACGACGACGGCCACGCTGCCACTCCGCCCTGGCCCGGCGCGAGCTACTTCTTGAAGGACAAGCGGACGTTTGCGACCAGGTTCCTGTTCCTCTGGCCCTTTGTGCTCACCACTGCCGTCTTGTTTGTGCTCTCTCACGCACCCGTGTTTCTCGGCCTCCCAATAGCAGCTGGCGTCGTCTTTGGCGTCCTCTGGTGCGCAAGGCAGGTCCTCGAGTATGCCCCGTCGGACATGCGCCACTTTCACAAGACGGTGAGTTTGAGTCGCGAGCCTTGCCCTGCAACGGTCACTGAAGTTCCTGCTAAACCCCTGACAGCCCTGGATGGCGGGCATCTTTGCGGGCTCGCTCTTCCTCGTCGGCCTCAACTGGCTCTTTGTCATTCTGCCCGTCACGATCCGCCCCTCGAGCACGACAGACGCGTCGACGCACTATCTCCTCAACATTGCGTTTGCCGCGCTCTTCTGCCTCACAACGTTCTTCTACGCCGCAAGCATGAGATATGACCCTGGATTCGTGCCCAAGCTGAACGGAATCGCCGAGCAGCGCGCCGTCATCGACGACCTGCTCAAGGAGTGGAAGTACGACGAGGCCAATTTCTGCGTAACCTGCATGATCAGGACGCCTCTCCGAAGCAAGCACTGCCGCAGGTGTCAGCGCTGCGTGGCCAAGCATGACCAGTGAGTGAGCCACGCTTGACCTGCCCTGCCCTGATGTCGACTGACCCGGTTAGTCATTGCCCATGGGTGTACAACTGCGTCGGTATCAACAACCACCGACACTTTTTTCTGTACCTAGTGTGCCTTACCCTTGGCATCTTCGCCTACGACTGGCTGCTGTATTACTGTAGGTTTACTATGGACTAGTGCTGGTCCTTTAGCTAATTCCAGGTAGACTTTGGCAACATTTCAGCCAGTGCCTCGGAGACCTGCAACGTCTTGGGCGCTAGCCTCTGCAAGCTGCTCAACTCGGACTCTTACACGCTCATACTGGCTTGCTGGACTTCGCTGCAACTCGTCTGGGTCACCATGCTCGTCTTCACCCAATTCTTCCAGGTTTCCCGCGCCATGACGACCTACGAGAACATGACCGGCATCCACATCAGCCCGGCAGCCACGGCACTGACGTCGACGGGGACACCACTCGATCCCAGTCTCGCCTCCCTCGCGGCCACGGGCGAAGGAGCTGGCGCCCACGGCAACAAGCACAAGGGCGGCGTGCTCAAGCAGTGGAGCCGGCTGCTCGGCGTCGACCCCTTCATCGAGACCGTCACGGGGCGAGGGGCGGCCACGGGCAAGAGCAAGCGCAAGAAGAAGAACCCGTACAGCCGGGGCTGCCTCTCCAACTGCAAGGACTTCTGGTGCGATCCCGCGCCCGTCTTTGGACAGCGAGAGAACGGCACCGCCGTGCTGGGCGGCGACAAAGTAGACTACACGGCCATGTACGAGAGCCCGACCCTGATGCGACTCACCGGCATCCGGACGCGGGGCGGATACGAGGCGGTGGGAACCGAGGACGTGTAACTGCAGCGAACTCTGTTGTATTCAAAATGCGAGGAGGGCGGCTTGCTTGCCAGGCAGCCGCGGGCACGGGCTACGCAACGAGTTGGATCGACGTTGCACGACGGATAAATCCATGACTGATGACTGTAGAGAGCCAGCAGAGGCGTGTGATACCAGTATAATCTCGCAAAGAAGTTATACGCAAATAGGCTTGTTACCCCCCTGTCACAGCGCTTGTGAGACTGGTGAATTTTCTGAAGATTTTATGGAACACTGTTCCCATAGCAGCGCGGACGCGCCTGATTGCGTTTCCTTTCGGAACGTTGCAAGTCCCACTAGTGCCATTTTCACTGGTAGCTCAGAAGAAAACCGATGAAGTACACGGACGAGCTGCGACGCCGTTTATCAGGTGAATCAAGGCAATGTTTCCTCACTCAGAGACTCTCGGCCGTTCCGTGCGTTGATTGCACTGAACGCGACTGAACTTCACTGAGAAAGAGAACGTCTGGAACACCGGCGAGCAAGCTTGGCGCGCAGAGGATCTTGCAAAAGTGGATGGACAGACGCAGTACGATGGAAAGGAAGCGTACGTGTACAGGAGGCCACACCGTGTCATCACAATTGGGCTTTCTGGGCTTGTCGAAGTCTTTGAATCATGAGGTGTTAACATTGCTCAGAGATGACGAGTAGGGACAAGTAGTAGGGACAGTTGGCGTATCAACTTTTGTTCGCTATGCATCCTCCGCCAAGCATGCGCATGTCTGCGTGATGCATCCAACATGCGACGTGCGCGGCCGCCTCCAGCTCATTCTGGTCCCTTCAGAAGCAATGCTTTGGTACATGGCAACAAACTTCGCTATACATAGACACGCTTCATTTGGACAGGGTTTCTTGGGTTTTCTATCGGGACGGCCCTGTACGTTGGATATGGCGCCCCTCCCGGTATGAGTTCCGCGACACGAGGCGGATACCGCGGCTTCTTGGGTCGTGTCCTGGACGGTAGACTGCCAGAGACCGACGACGAGCGATAGCTGCTGCTATAGCTCTGATAGACGGCCATGCGAGACTTCTTCTTGTTGGCGAAGCAGATGCCGGCGACGATGATGAGGACGACAACGGCGGCGATGGAACCCAGTATCGCGCCGAGCTGCGCGCTGGATAGGCCATGATCGTTGCCGTATACGTCGCCTCCGGGCACGACGAGGCTAGCCGGGGCCTCGGTGCTCGTGGAACCTAGCGTAATGACGGTGACGAGAGTTGTGGCCTGCCGAGCGATGGTTTGCGTGACAACATTGGGCTCTTGCCGGGCCACTTGCGCGACCATAGGTGCGTCATGAACAGATAGAATCATCTGGTCTCATCCGGCCCAAGTGTAGGCATAGCAGGATTAAAGGGGCCGGAGTGCGAATCTTCTGAAGAGTGCATGACTGCCCTCGCGGGCTGCGAGATGGGCACCGTGGCTTTTGAGAGCTGCCAACCGCCGCATCAACGGCGGATGGAAAGCGTTCAAGCAACGAGAATGCATCCATCCCGCAAGACACCCAGTCATATGACGCGAGCATGCGGTTGGTTCTGCCCACACCCCCCCATTCGAGGCCGGGAAGCCCGATTACGCGGTGGCCCAAGCAGGGGACGGGCGGGAACTAGGCCGCAGCTGCGCAAGGCGTCGAGACTACAAGACAGCCGCGACGGCACCAAGCAGGGCTTGGCCAGTCACCACCGTCGCGATGGTGGTGAGGGCGTCGACGTGCATCCGGTGTATCACATGCGAAACGACAGCCCAATGGGAGCGGCAGTTGGAGACGCAGTCAGAGGGCAGGGCAGGGCAGGTTGCGGGGGCTTGGGCTAGTTCCCGATTCTGCACATTCAAGTTGTCTCATTGCACGAAGGTGCTCGTTGGAGAGCAGGCAGCGAAGTTTCGCAAGGTCTCTATCTTGTGGCTACTCTGTACTCGATTTCCGGAGTTGGAGAGACCCAACACGGAACGGCCCGGCCGGAATGCGGTACGGGCCGGGTCTGCTCTTCGGCAGGAGCTCATTTGCAACCTCTCCAAATCGTTGGCCAGGAAGACAAGCGTCATATAAGTGCTTCTGCTTTGGCCGTGAATTACTGTCGTTTCTCACCACCCTTCCCCATCTCCCAAGATGATTCCCCCTTGTCCTGTCCCGTTCCATTTGAAGTCATCAGAGTCACACATTCCCAATAAGGCTTTAAATCTGGAGGAATGCGCCGAGTACTTTATGAGATGTCGTCTGGGGAGTCGATCAGAGGAAAATTTTCCATAGGGCTCAACGCTGGCGGCTGAGATGGGCCATTGCACACGTCACACTACTCTTTGACGGGCCGGTACCAGTTCTCCTCGGGATCACCCAGACACTCACCACGGTGACCAATCTGTAACCGCGCTCTCTCGCCGTATTGACCATGTAAGCCGTCAAATTGGCGACCGTCTGGTAGTGTACATCGTGCGCGAGGACGATGTAGCCGTTCTCGGCTGGATTTTGCGACACATCGTCGCTGAACTGCTTCTTCGACCGTTCAATGAGTGACGCGTCATCATACATGTAGTCCTTGGTGTCGATGTTGGCCGAGACGACGTGATATCCCCATTTGTCCATAAAGTCCTGGCAGCTGCTCGAGCATCGGAGGTAGGGCGGGCGCATGTAAGTGGGGATCCATTCAAATATGTTGCGGCTTGCCATTTCATTAAACTTCATCTCCGTCCTGCGACCCGAGGGACCGAGGTCCTTGTTCACGGGATCATCGTAGCGCATCAGCTGGTCCAGGTCTCGATGTGTCCAGGTGTGGCTTCCGATCTGATGCCCGGCATTGTGCATGCGCCTCAATACTGCGCCGTACTCTGCAGAGACGTCGATACGTTCTTTGCCTCTGTTGTAACCGGAGATGAAGAAGGTGACCGTGGCGTTGAGATCGTCCAAGAGGTCCAGGATTCGGCTGGTGTATTGCCAGGGGCCATCGTCAAACGTGAGGGCCACTGTCCCTGCCGTGATACAGCTACGAATGATGGTACCTGACACCGACACTCTTAGTTCACGAAAGATGTATCATGCAGCTGGAAAAGAAAATACCGTATGGGACGTCTCCGATTTTCGGGCGAGCTACATCAGACGTGTCTGATCCATTGGGACCAAAGCTACGCCGTCTCATGAGCTATTGACCATGATGCATCGAGTTGCGCTCCTACTCACAAGGTATCGCATGAGTCGCTGTACTCGAGCTGGCATCGTGAGTCTTGACAGTACTCGCTGGAGGTACCACAAAAGCCAGTCTCGGAGCAACAGCTGCCGGGACGGCATTTTCCCAGAATACTGCCCAGGCCACACTCTGAAGCAGCACTAGCCACTCCCAAGGCAGCCATGTGTGCTTGTATCCTGAGGATCATCTTATGCCAGAAAGCAAGCAACACAAGTAGAAAGAACATTCTTGCAGCTCCAAAATCCTGGATGGGTGAGTGTGGTGCCGCGCTATGAGGACTGGAGATTGATGGGTGAGGAAATAAGCTGCGAACGAACGGGCAGGCACCTGCGACAGAAGTTTACGTTGCACAATCCCAATTGAGGATCATCGAAGAGTACGGTCAAGGCTTGAAGCAAATCTGTTGTAGAAAGGGGCCAGCGAGCCCTGAAGGTTGTCGTTGTGCACCCATAGCGCGAGGCATAGCGCAGCTCAATTTGACACCGTGTCCGTCAAAACCGCCCCGCGTGCTAGGCTCATCAAGGCCGCAAGTATATGGCGTTTTACGGAGGAGAATCGTGCGACGCGGTCTCCGATCGCCGAGGAGTGCCGTCCCATTTGAGCGGATGTAGACAGCGGCCATGTAGCGGACTGCAAGCATGACTTGGATGACAAGGCATGCAGGCGAGGGCTAGCCCGTGGACGAGTATCCTATGACCAGACGAACACCTAAAACAAAAGCATTTCTCAAGGAAGTAGTTTCCGGTACTCGTATGGCGTGCTACTATCCCTGGACGCAAAATCGGGAATAACCAACGGGGGGTCATGCTGCACACCAACCACGAGATTTTACTCGACGCCATCCTATGTACCGAATCGTGTAGTTTGACGACCTCTACGGAGTTTCGTGTTTCACGGTCCACTTTCGCTGCGTGTCTCGGCTGCCTGCCTCTGTGTTTCGGCGAAGCATGTTTTGGTCGAGAGGAAAGTGACGACGCGAAACGACAACGCTGCCATTACGTGGCAAATGAAGCAGTGCAATGCAAGAAGACGGGCCACAAGGCGCAATTGAACAGATAGAAGTTGCTGATTACGAGCTAATACACTTGTTTGTGATCCCAAGATCTTTTGGGTCAGGTTGGCCACGAGTGCTTTGGCCTGCACGTGGGTTATTCTCAGCAGTATGAAGCAGTCGGCTCGTGCGGCACATTTCGACGGCATACAAAATTCTCCGCAATTTCCATTACCACAACACTTTAAACTACAGGCTCGTAAGGAGCCGGTGAACGAGGTGTGTTGTGGAACGCAGACATGGAAACCATGGCTTTTTGGTACTGCGTCAAATCAGCACCACGATCGACGAGATGAACAACATCGCTGGTATCCAATTTCCCGTCCCATGCTGCGGTAGGTGCATCGAGTTGACTACATGCGGTTCCAGCAGAAATTGGGCATCGGCGGTCACTGTATTCCCGTGAAACTATGCTATCTGCTGGCGGCAATTGGGTTGCAATTGGGTTTCTAGGGCTGCAAGTGCCTGCCGCTTAAAAGACGAGCAGCGGCCCTCCAATCTGGCGGAGGGCATTGTCTGGAACGTGTACGCGGGGGTCACAGGAGTCGTATTCGCCAAGTCTTGTCGTTGGTATCGGTTTCAAGCCTGGCCGGGGGCATGATGCTGGTTCACCGGCCTTGGGCTGGCCCAAAAGTCGGGCTCTCGCGAGCCGTGTAGACGTGACACGAATTGATCCCGTGGTCGCACAGGGCAGCCCAGCAGGTTCCGCGCCTTGAGTGGGCCTGCTCGTCTACTTGGAAATTGTTGCTTTAAGCAAAGCATGAACTTGGTCTGGCCGTGTTGGAGAAGCTCAAAAGCGTGCAGGTCGAGACGTAGGGTCCTCGAGGATGCTGATAAAAGCTTCAAGTTTTCAGCTTGAGCTGTCCTCAAAGATGCACGAATGCCTGCCGATGGACCCTAGGATGGAGATTGATACAATTTTGATACAGTTGATTTTACTCTGCACGACTCGTGTGTCATCTACTCTGCGAAATGTAACCTCAGATTCACGCCATCCCCAGGACAGTTCGTCAACGTCAGGTTATGCTTGACGGGACCCGCTTTCGACCCGTCGATGATGTCGATGCGCTGCATCAGCCGGATGACGACGTACGCAATCTCGGTCAAGGCAAACTGCTGGCCGATGCAGATCCGCGGCCCGCCGTTAAAAGGCAGATAGTCCCATCCGGGTCGACGATGCTCCCACCGTTCCGGCTTGAAGACGTTGGCGTCCTCACCCCAGAGGTCCTTGCGACGCTGCATAACGTGCACCTGCGAATGGTAAAGTCAGCACACATAATATAACAGGAGTCCATCAAGATTGTTCTGGCTTACCGAGTAAGCCACATCCTGTCCTTTCCTGACATAGATCGGGGCTTGGCCGTCTGGACCGCCACCAATGGGCAGGCAAGTATCGACCTGAGCTGTCCGCACGTTGACTGAGACAATGGGGTACATGCGCAGACACTCATTGATGCACCACTGCAGGTACTGGCAGGCCTTCATGCGCTCAAAGGTAATGTCTCTGGGGTTCGAGTATGTGCCAAACTCCTCCAAGACGATGGTCCGCAGCTTCTGGAATACGGGCGCATACTGCGGGTTGGCCATGGTATAAAAGAACCAGCCGAGCGTCGAGGCCGTCGTGTCGCGGCCCGCCAGCAGGATGTTCAATAACTGCCAGCGAAGCTCTTTGGGGTCCTGCGTGTCCCTGGCTAGAGCGTGCAGGAAGACGTACTTTTCCTTTTCGGCGAAGCCCTTCTCCTCGTCTGCCCCTTTCTTCATGGCGACCTGGACAAAGTAGTCGACAAAGGTATGAATCTCTTTGACCATCCTATGGAACTCGGGGGTGTGCACCACGCGCCATGCAGGTCCGATGCGCGCGCCAATGGATAGAGTGTACTGGGCCGAGTCAAAAGCCTTCGCGAAGCCGACGCCCTGTCCCCCGCCGGCGGGACTGGTCTCCTCCTCGAGCTGGCTGTTGACGCTCTCACCGAACAAAAATTCGGTGGCCGAGTCAAAGGTGAGGCGGAAGAAGAGAACCTGCAGGTCGACGAGACTCGTCCAGCGGTCGCTTCCGACGTGGCGCTCGAGCACAGTCATCAAGGCCTTGACGTGGTTCTCCTCGAGGTCAAGGTCACTGACTTGGCTACGGACGAATTGAGGGCGCAGCAGGGCGCGCGAGTGCTCCCATTGCTTTCCGTTGGCAGCAAACTGCCTACGTTAGTTCTGCACCTCGTGAGAAGACGGAACAGTCACTTACAATCCCGTTACCGAGAAGTGGCGCAAAGTTGTCCGTGCGGTTGGGTCCCAACGCAAAGTCCTTGAACTTGGTCGCCAGCACGGCCTGGATGTTCTGCGGGTCGATGGTAAAGATGGTGTCGCTGAAAAAGGGTGTCCGCAGGTTGACGGAGCCGACAAACCGGCCGTGGGCCGCGTTCGTCCGCCCGACCTGTTCCTCTATCCACTCGGGAAAGCGCTTTTGGCGTGATGCCTTGGCACTGCGAAAGGCATTGAGGACTCCCGTGGGATCGGCCGACCGCGTGCGCACAATGGGGCGACAGCCCATAGCACTCGCCCGCGCCGCATGCCGCCGGTTATCGCGAATGGTGTTGATGATGTAGCCGAGGAGGAGAGCCGCCGAGGCGACGGCGACGAGAGCCGTCAACTGCATGTTGCTAGAGTAGGCACCGCAGCAACGAGCATAAGACAGTACTGCTTGACGTACCGTATGCTGCAGCCGACGGCGAATAGCGTCCCGTATTTAACAAATGCGCTGCGACCCAGGGCCAGCCGCACATGCATGAAATCACGCCGCCCGTGGGGAAGACAGACGGAGGTTCGGCTCAACTGCATGCCTGACTCCTCCCACTCACAAAGCGGCCATCGCCTGCGGAACCGGACCCACACCAACCACACGCCCGGGACGGTTCCAATCCTCACACGCGGCTGGAGTTGTCACCAGCGCCCTATTGGACCGACTTTCGTTGGAGCGTCTGGGGTACGCCCACTGTTGGAGCCTGGGTGATGCGCAACGGGTCGGGCCCGGGAGCGGGCCACCGGAGCTTTGACTTTTCCCTGTCGCTCCGAAAGGCCACTTGGATTGCTGTCGGGTGACTTAAAATACTGTTGGTCAGCTCGTGCGCCTTGCCTTGCAGACCCTTTGCGCGGATTTGTTACCTCATCACCGAATCCTGGTGTAAAGGTCATGCCCGTGAAGCAACTTCCAAGTGTATCAGTCATGAGCCGAGAGCAGAGACAGTCGGCAAAGTGCGAGAATAAACGGAAACCCAAAAGACGGGAAGCATTGATTGCGTGAAGTCGTGCGGCTGTCTTGGCTGGCGTGGAGCTTCGCTAAGCGGCGCAGCTGGGACAACTTGGGAGCCATGACGAACGACATGGCGTCGAGTCGAGGCTTTGCTTGAGCCTACGACGGGCCCCATCTCCGTATCGCGTGAAACATCTGGATGGGTGAGCTGATCCTCCAAGCCGGGAAAGGCATAGCAAATCACCAGAAAGAAGGGTGCATTGTGTCTGCCGAACGGCACCCCACCAAAGTTTTGGTGATGGAGGGATGGAGGGTTAGGTGATTTTTTGCGACCCCGCGTGGCGTGAGTCTGTACCTACATACATGAGTGCCGCCCCACCCCACTTCCCCTGCCCCTTCGCAAACGCCACAAAAAGCGTGGACGAGTGGTGAACGGGGTCGTTTAACCACATAGTGCAAGTATACTACTACGCGAGGGAGGGGGACCTGTTTTCAATAGTTTTTGCAATGGGCCAACTTATGTTATCAGTATGTCAGAGAAACAACAGCTGTTGGAGTGCTGTTCGACGTTCGAAATGTGTCGGACATACTGATCACAGCATGTTCAAAGCTGAAAGACTGTTGAAGAACAGGGCCCTCCCGCGTAGTAGTCCCAACGTGCAACTGAACAGAGTAGAGCAGCTCTGTACCGCGTTCTTTCTACCCGTTTGTTTACACGTTCAGGTCTCCGAAGGTCCCTCCAACCGGTACTCTGTAGCTGGACCTCGTTTGCCTACATCATTCACCTTCTGCCAAACACCATCTGACATGCAAAAGCCCACAACACATCATTCACCTTCCTACCAAGGCCATCGACTTGCAAAAGCCCACAACATGAGTGACCAAGATGTATCTGAAGAGGAGCTCATTTCTCGCCTCTCCTATCGAGTGCCCCAGGACGGGGAAATGATCACTATTTCTGATCCGCCCAAGCCCATGGAAGCAGCCCCCCAGAACCGCCCCTCGTCCCTCGGCATTCTCGACAGGCTGCCAACCGAATTGGCTCACGAGGTGCTCAGCAAGCTCGATTTCCAGTCCATTGCTCGATTTTCACGCGTTTCGGTTCACGGCAAGAACATGGTGCAGTCTCTGCCCGCATATAGAGATTTGATGAACCATGCACCACACGCGTTGGCAGCCCTGGGCCGAACGAGGCTTATCCATCTGCATCTGGCATCTGAGCTTCTCACTGCTCTTCGCACCGAGCGCTGTGCGACGTGTTCAGAATATGGCGAAGTTCTTTTTCTTCCGACCTGCGAAAGATGTTGCTGGCATTGTCTGCACTATAATCCAACGCGACGGGTGATTAGCTTGACAGCGGCCGGCAGACTTTTCGCGCTCTCGCCCAAGAAGGTCCAGCAATTGCCGGTCGTGCATAGCATCCCTGGCACTTACATACATGGAGCCCATCGTACGCCTGTGGAAAAATCATACAAGCTTGTCAGCGTAAGCGCTGCCAAGACGCTCGCCATGTCAATCTACGGGTCTGAGGAAAATCTTACAGAAGCGGTTATGCGCCGAAAACTCAACAGGGAGGCTGCCTGGGTAGCTCGGCTCTTGCAAGCTGCATTTCAGGACACGACAGGTTTGGATCCAATTATGATACCAGATCCAGGGTTTATTGGAGACGACCGTTACTCTGGCATGGCATCCATCCCATTTCCCTCGCTTACCGCTCCAGACGTTGTGGAGAATGGTCTTTGGTGCAAGGGTTGCAAATGGAGCTGGGGCAAATGGAGCTGGAGCAAATGGAGCTGGAGCAAATGGAGCTGGAGCAAATGGAGAAAATGGACAGACGGACATGGTGAAGGGAAACCGGCTCACGTCTGCGCCAATATGACGCCAGTGATACTGCTCGGATTGACCTTCCGAACTCGCTCAAGGATTGGATTTTTGGCGCACATTCGACATTGCTACGGCGCGCAGCATTTGCTTGCTAATGGACGGTGGAGGGTGATTGGAGCTGATGGAGAGTGGGAGAGGTTCGGATGAGCATCGTTGACTTTGCCACGTTATGATGGCACAAGCTGTACGGAGTAATAATTAATACCGCATGTAGCAAGCCCTTCAATCTACTGTACATGAATTTGCCCCAACTGGATCAACCGCTCCGCGCCCGCCAACAGTATGTCCACAGTCAATTGGTCCACTGATTAGTAGATCTCCCTGCCTCCCTCGATTTGTCTACCTTGATCTACCTGTACTACGGAGTACCCGTCCCGCAAAACACTACCTTACCTTACTTACTGCGTCATTCTTGCTACCGAGCGACTAACTCTATAGTTTTACCTTTAATAGATCCGTTCTTCGGGGGGTGGGCACCTTCCAGGAATCAGCACCGGTCCGGCGCCTGGAAAGCACCGAGCGAAGCGAGGAGTCAACCTGAATGCCCGCCGCAGGCAAGCCAAAATAGCGGCAGCTCGCTCCGCTTGCAGCGGGCTGCTTCCTTCCCCTTTTCACCACCACATTGCTATCGTCATTACGCAGACCGACCTACGATGCAGGCTGAGGGGCGAGTTCAAACAGTGTCAGCGACTCTACGACTAGCAGACCAATCTGCGATGCAATCATGCGGACGCTTAAGATGTGTCTTCACCCAATTAATGATGGCTGCCGGAGGAAGGAACAGCGAGCCTGCCGCTGCCGCTGGCGATGGCCGTCCGTGGCCGGCAGCTTTGCTGTTCCAGATGGCAGGCATTAGGGCGGGCATGGATCTTGTCTATTCTGGTCTCAAACCTAGCAAACATCTCGGCTTCAAAATCAGTACTTGCAATGGCCGCAATATCCACAAGAACTAGCGGAGCAGGCTGTGAAGTCTTTGTCTTCGCCCCATTGATACGGATTGTCGAGCTTTCCTTCGATATCCTCGCATTTGTCATCCAAGTCGCTGACTGTTGCGCGCGTCTGGTGGCCACGTTCCGGTGTCTTGCAGTCTGCACCATTGTTTCCGCACCAAGCTTTCATTCCTTCGGCAGACAACACGTCTCCGGCATCCGGTAGCTGCTCACGAACTTCTAGAACCCCTAAAGCCTCGTACCCCTCGTACCGAAGCTCCAACTTTCCTCCCGGCTGTGATCGACATAGGGATGTGACTCGATGGATCAGTGCCGCAAGGAGGCCGAGTTCAGTCTCATGCTCTCGCTCCCAGTTCAGGACGTCGGCCCGGACGTCTCGGATGGTAATCTCAGACTCTTCAAAGCGACCGTGGTGATGAAAAGCCAAGGCAAGCTTGGGTATTTGGGCGAGCCAAAGACGTGGCAACGCGTCGGCGAGGATGTCCGTGTCAATCTTCTTAATGGAACGGGTTTTGAGGTCGAAGATGCTGTCCTGTCCGACCAGTCTGCCTGCATGTTTCACCGCCAGCTTTGAAGCGGTCGCATACTCTCCCGAAGACAGTTTGCTACTACTCATCAACTCCGCTAAGCTATCAACGTCGTGGAAGTCGTCTGTTTGGTGCGAAGAGACGGAGCTCTTCGTCTTATCCTGGCGGGCCGACGCAACGAAGCCATCGCCTTTGAACCTAATCAGAAAGTTCAAGCTGCCGAAGTTGTACTGTATCAGTCTCTGATGAGAAGCCGATCCCCTCACATCATGGCCCCAGGTAGTATAAGCCTCAGGAAAGGTGTGACCGAAGCCCCTAACATCATCTATCCGTTCTGTCGGTGAATTCTCGCGCTGGATGAAGAAGACGGTATTCTGAACCATCTGTACGAGAATTCGGAACTTTTTGTCCTGGTTGCAGACATATCGGAGAAGGTTTCCGAGCGTGCTTCCGCATGCAAAGACGTCGACTCGCTGAGGTAAGGTCGAATCAGTGGTCAGCGCGACCATCACGCCGGGCTCGACAGGATGAGAAGGAAACCTTGCAGCATTGGGGTCTCTGAAAAAAATGCCACTGTCCTCTTCCAGAGTATTCGAGCCAGATAGAGGAGTCCACTTTGGTGGCTCTCCTGCGCCAATCTACAGGTTAGCCTTACTTACAACCGTATACATCCTTGAGGGGATGCACGCACCTGGAATCAGAATGGTTGGCTCACTTTCGTCAAGCCAGTTGAAAGAACCGACGAGGGAGCAGTTAGTGATCTTAGCTGTGGAACGAAAGAGCTCAGAGTCGGTGGCAAGGTCTCCGATACGGAGCTGGTGAAGCAAGACACCGAAAGCCGGGGCTGGCGGTGGGGAACTTTTGGTAGGGGTGGGCCGTGGTCCTCGTTGCCATCTCCCCCATGGCTGATTTGACTTGGAACCGCGGCTTTGAATATTCATGGCTCTGGTGTCTAGCTGCCTGAGAAATGGGTAAGATGATGGAAGAGCACCTCGGAGTGCAAACGAGCCTTTTATGTACGCAGTACTTGTGTGCGATTCATCCGCGAGTGGCCCAAAGATAGTCTCGGTACGGCACAGGGCAGGAGGCCGCCAGGGTGCCGTTGCCTTGCCGTCCTAACGAGAACCACAGCTGGCGACAACTACCGTTTGCCGTTTCTCACCGGTTTGATCCGCCTATTTGTTGAGGCTGTGGTGTGCGTTGGCACTGCGTCATGTTGGTCGCCTTTATGCATGCGCGGCTGTGGGAGGCCTGTCGGCCGCATATTGACACGGACTGTGCGCCTTGCCAGGCTGCTGGTCTGAATTTGGGGAGAAAAGAGGAAAGCGGCTTCAGTATCGTTGGCAAAAGTAATTAAAGTGACTCTGGAAGACTATCCTATTACTTAAACCGTCGTCTGCACCGCACCGATTTGGAGACACTTTCTGCAACCATCATCCCGAAACAATACCCACGTACCTTGCCCACTCGAGAAAAAGTCGACATGGAGTCTTCGGTCCGTGCAAGCAGGCTCGACAAATTCTTCAAAAGTGTCCTCTCGGGCCAGCGCAAAGTAAACAGCAGGACGGATGGACAGCTCTTCTTCGAGGCCGTCCAGAACCACACAAACCCAGGTACATGTGTGGAGCTACTGGTTGCAAGTTCACCTGCGCTCGATGCTCTTCACAACTCCGTCAGGATTGACTTGACGGCGCCTTTCATGCAAGCAAATACCCTAAAATTCATTCAGTATCTATCGGACCCGTCGATCAAGATTCTTGGAGATGGTCAGCTCTTACAACAGCTCCTTTTAACCATTGCCAAGCCGACAACGTTCTGGAACTCACTGCGCAAGCACTTTTTTGATGATGCAATTCCAGAGGAGCAAATGTCTACCCTCGCTTGGTTGATGTTGGAGCTCATTTGCATGCCTACAAGCGCAGACTTTGACGTTTTCGACGATGTGCAGGCAATGTTCAATCACGGCGCCTTCCTACAATCCGAGAGTCATGCGGTTCGAGATCTGGGGTACAGAATCCAAAAGATTATTCAGCTCAAGGAGTCTCTTGATGCGGGAACCCATGGATTTTCTGCCGGCGGCAGACACGATAACGACTTTGCCGACTACAGGAAGATTGCCATATATCCGACCACCGATGAATTCCTCGCTACCCATGAGCCTTTTCTTCGGACCGCAAATGAAGCCTTCCAAAGCGATGTCCAAAATCGCGCGGCGTTACATCTCGACAACCAGTTTCGACTTCTTCGGGAGGATATGATTGAAGAACTGCGAAATGACCTGCAAGTTGCCACAGGGCGCAAATCCGGAAATCGAAAAGCACAAACACTTCGCGGGTTATCAATTGCGGGCATTGATCATGGAGACCGAAAGCGGGCCAAGCGATGCTCTCTTCTTCTTGAATGTTTGCAAGGTCTCGAGGCTATCTCCACTATTGAAAACGTCGATCGTCGCAAAGGGTTCCTCGCCGACAACAAGAATTTCCTGCGCCATCAAGCTTTCGGAGCTTTCCGCCGTGGAACCAATATCATAGGCTACGCCTTCATTGACCGAGACGTCGATCGCTTATGTTACAAAGTGCCCGTCGTCTCACTGCGGCTTGCGGATGACGGACGCTTTGCCGCGACAGTACAGTCCCTCAAGGTTCATTCCGACGTTGAATTCGCTTTGATTGATACACCCGTCTTTGCCTATGAGCCAGTACTGAAACGGCTGCAAGATGTCCGCATATTCCCTCTTGAAAGCGCCCTCGTGGATCCGGTTTCCGCCAACGATTTTGAAGCCAGCCCAAGAGTAAAACACTTTCTCCGAAAGCTGAGCTCGGCTGGTAGCGACACGAAAGACACAATTACTCTCAGGCGTACATTGCAAGGCAAAGTAGAACTCGACAAATCTCAGGTGCAATGTCTGGTCCAAGCCTTGACTTTTTCAGTTTGTCTTATTCAAGGCCCACCGGGAACCGGCAAATCTTTCATCGGCGCCGAAATTACGAGATGCTTTCATAAATGGACGAGCCAGCGTATTCTGGTACTGAGCTTCACTAACCATGCGCTCGATCAATTTTTGGAAGACTTGGAGGCGGTTGGTATACCCACGACGGACATGGTTCGTCTGGGCTCCAAGTGCACGCCAAAAACGGCAAGCCTGCTACTTTCAGCCCAAGGAAATTCTTCTCGTCGTTCCCCTCACGCGTGGAACCAAATCAACACGCTCGGCGCTGAAATGTTTGATGTCGGCGAGAGACTTGATGGAAACTTCAGCAGGCTACAAGCCTTTAGAGCGTCCTTCGACCATCTTATGGAGTACTTGGAATTCTCCGATACGGATCGCCATTTCTTTGATGCATTTGTGGTACCATCCGATAACTCTGGGTACACCCGTGTTGGGAAAGGGGGGAAGACTGTTGGCCCAAGCTATTTATATGACCAATGGATAGCAGGTCATGACGCTGGATTCTTCAGCAGCATAGCTCTTGACTCAGCGAAGGAGGTCTGGGAGTTGCCGCCGCAGGAGCGACAAAAGAAGATTGCTGTTTGGACTCGAGCAATGATCCAAGAGCAGACAGAGACCCTGCAGGAACAAGTGCGGCAATTCAACGAAACTCAATATCGGCATGATTTGCTATTCAAAGATCGACAAATTGACGTTCTGCACAACAAACGCATCATAGGGTGCACAACAACCGCAGCTGCGAAATATTCAGACTTGATTCGTTCTGCGCATCCAGACATAATTGTCGTCGAGGAAGCAGGAGAGGTTCTGGAAAGCCACATCATTTCTGCTTTGTCGCCTAGTGTCAAACAACTCATTCTGATTGGAGATCACAAGCAACTCAGACCAAAAGTCAACAATTTCTCCCTGTCAGTTGAAGCCGGAAAGGGGTACGACCTTCACATGTCCCTTTTCGAAAGGCTCATAAGGCAAGGGAAGCACTTCACAACCCTTGTGAAGCAGCATCGAATGAGAACAGAAATCTCAAAAATCCCACGCCTTTTGACCTATCCCGGATTACAAGATAGTCGAGAAACACTACAACGGCCGAGTATTAATGGGCTTCAAGATTGTGTCATATTCATGAACCATCCTCATCCAGAAGTCGACAACAGAATTCGAGAGCGTCACGAAGCCGGAGCAAGCACAAGCAAGGTCAACGATTTCGAAGCTCACATGACTCTGAGCATTGTAAAATACCTGGGCCAACAAGGGTACGGCACCAAGAACATAGTTGTCCTTACGCCGTACCTAGGACAACTAGTCAAACTGCGAGCGCTCCTTAATCAAGAAGCAAACACTATCCTGAGTGACTTGGACTCTTTCGAACTAATTCAGGCAGGCATAAAATCCCAAGCAGCAGCAGATGTTCATAAAACACCACTCCGCCTTTCTACCATCGGTATGCATCTCAAATGGTCATTATTCCGTAGAACACGAACTAATGTAGTTGCAGACAATTACCAAGGTGAAGAGAGTGACATCGTGGTCGTTTCATTGACGCGAAGCAATGAACAGGGCGACATCGGTTTTATGAAGTCGCCCGAGAGACTCAACGTTCTGGTTACTCGGGCTCGAAACTGCCTCATCATCCTCGGAAATATGCGCACTTTCGTGAACAGCAAGAGGGGGTCACAAACCTGGCTCCCTTTTTTCGACATCCTCAAGCAGCATGATCACCTCTACGACGGCCTCCCAGTCATATGCGAGAGCCATCCCGAAAAGCAATCGCTTTTACGTGCACCGAAAGACTTCAAGGACTTTTGCCCTGACGGCGGCTGTGACCTACAGTGCTCGGCCATGTTCTCATGTAACCTGCACAGATGTGGGCGTCGCTGCCACCGTGTGACTGACCACTCTCAATTATCTTGTCCCCATCTCATTCTGAAAGAGTGTGATAGGCAGCATAAAAGGAAGGTACCTTGTGGCGATCAAAATAGAACATGCCAAAAGTGCCTTCAAGAAGACGAGCAAGTTGAGCGCCAGGTCAAGAGAGACCTTGCCATGGAGGAGCGACGCAGAACCCAACAGGCAACATACGCTCTGGAACTACAGAAGATCCAAGACGAAGTCGAGCAACATCGTCGAATCCTCGAAAACCAGGCCGCAGAAGAAGCTGAGCAAAAAGTTCTTGAAAAACATCGGGCTGACCTGGTAAATCTTAAAGACGCCGTCGTGCATGCTCAAAACAGAAAAGAAGTGGCGGCTCGGCTGAATGATGAGGCGGCAAAGAAATCCACAGAAAGCGCGTCGCTGAAAAATGACCTTGGCAACTCGGCCTTGCCTGGAAGTGCGCAAGAAGAGTGGAGCTATCTGAAAGAGCACGAAGGTGCCAAGAGCGAGCCTTTGGATAAATTGATGGCCATGATCGGCCTCGAAGAAGTCAAGATGGAATTTCTTTCTGTCAAGTCCAAGGTCGACACAGCACTTCGACAGGGTATCTTACCCGAGTCTGAGCGCTTTAGCTGCTCTTTGCTCGGTAACCCGGGGACCGGCAAGACAACTGTTGCGCGGCTCTATGCGCAATTTCTAATGGCAGTTGGTGTCATCCCAGGAACCTGCTTCAAAGAGACGACTGGAGCCAGCCTGGCGCATGACGGGGTGTCTGGGTGCAAGAACATAATCGATGACATCCTGAACGATGGCGGAGGCGTTTTGTTCATCGATGAGGCGTACCAACTTGCATCTGGAACCAGCCATGGAGGCGGCGCCGTACTGGACTTTCTGCTGCCAGAGGTCGAAAATTTGACTGGCAAGGTAGTCTTCATCCTTGCCGGGTACAACAAACAGATGGAAAAGTTCTTCGCGCACAACCCTGGATTGCCGAGTCGGTTCCCTGTTGAGATGAAGTTTGCAGACTACAAAGATGATGAGCTGCTGAGAATCTTGGAATCGAAGATTGATCGACGGTTTCCTTTGGCCGAAATGAAATGCGAAGGCGGAGCCCGAGGTCTCTATTGCCGCATTGTTGCAAGGCGCATTGGCCGCGGTCGCGGCAAAGAGGGTTTCGGCAATGCCAGAACTGTCGAGAACGTTTTGGCCAAGATCTCTCAGCGACAGTCGGATCGCCTCCGCAGGGAACGTCGAGGAGCAAGGCAGCCTGATGATATGCTGCTGACGAAAGAGGACCTCATTGGCCCCGTGCCCTCGCAAGCACTGTCAAAGTCCGACTCATGGAGAGAGCTGCAGCAGCTCATTGGCTTACATGCGGTCAAGAGCGACTTGCAGGCCCTTGTCGACAGCATTCAACAAAATTACCAACAGGAGTTGGCAGAACAGCCGCTAATCGAGTACTCCTTGAACAAGATCTTCGTTGGCAATCCAGGAACGGGGAAGACAACCGTGGCCAAACTCTACGGTGGAATTCTTGCCGACCTTGGATTGCTCTCCAAAAGAGAAGTGGTGGTCAAGAACCCGTCCGACTTCATCGGTGATGCCCTCGGTGTTTCAGAAAAGCAAACCAAGGGAATCCTTGCAGCGACGCTCGGCAAGGTTCTCGTCATCGACGAAGCCTACGGATTGTACGGTGGGGCAATGTCAGATCCTTACAAGGCAGCAGTCGTAGACACTATCGTGGCGGAGGTTCAGAGCGTGCCAGGCGACGACCGCTGTGTTCTCATGCTGGGCTACCAGTCTCAAATGGAGGAGATGTTACAGAACGTCAATCCCGGGCTCAGCCGACGGTTCCCATTGGCGTCTGCATTCCACTTTGAAGACTTTGACCAACCGCAGCTCCAGCAAATACTCGATTTCAAACTCAAGCTTCAGGGCCTCCAGGCGACCGATCAAGCCAAGAACGTTGCCCTAGAAATGCTCGATCGAGCTCGCAACCGTCCACAATTTGGCAACGCCGGTGAAGTTGACATTATCCTTGATGCGACCAAGATCCGACATCAGGCTAGAGTGACAAAGGAAACTGCCAAATACGGTTTGCTCGAGGCAAGGGACTTTGATCCAGACTTTGATCGTGCAGAACGTTCTGAGACAAACGTCCGACTGCTTTTTGAAGGAACTGCCGGCTCAGAGAAAACCGTAAACCTACTCGAAGGCTATCAAGAAACCGTGCGAATCTTCAAAGCCATGGATATGGACCCCAAAGAGCATATCCCCTTCAACTTTCTGTTTCGCGGGCCTCCGGGTACCGGAAAGACAACGACGGCAAGAAAGATGGGCAAGGTCTTCTACGACATGGGCTTTTTGGCAAAGGCCACGGTGGAAGAATGCTCCGCATCCGATCTCATTGCGCCCTACGTCGGCCAGACTTCAAAGAAAGTACGAGCACTACTGGACAAGGCCCTCGGAAGGGTGCTTTTTATCGACGAGGCGTATCGGCTGGCAGACGGCGGGTACGGCAAAGAGGCCATGGACGAGATTGTGGACTCGGTTACCAAGGAGAAGTACTACAAGAAACTCATAATCATTCTCGCCGGCTACGAGAAAGATATCAACCACCTCATGACCATGAATGAGGGGTTGACATCACGCTTTCCCACGGTCATCGACTTCCGAGCGCTGAAGCCCGCAGAATGCTTTGCGCTTCTGACTTCGCTGCTACAGTCTCGAACGGGTCCTCTCAAGCTCAAAGGCGTGGAACTCAACCTCGATATTCTCGAACGTCCAACAACGCAACTTGCCAACGAGATTGAAGGGATGTTCTCCAAGCTCGCTCATCAGGCAAGTTGGGCGAGTGCTAGAGACGTCCAACTCATCGCGAAGGAAGTATTCACCAAAACCCTCAAAGGCCTCACGGACGCGAACCGGTCACTTGCTGTGGATCAGTCGCTCATTCTCTCCGAGATGCATGCACTGCTGACAGAGCGGGCCGCCAGATCCGATTGCATAACTCTTGGTCCATCAGATCATCGGAGTGTACAATTGCATGAGGTTTTGTCAGCTACACAGAGGCCTCCGCCGTCACAATTGACCTCGACGGCAGTTGTCAGTCGAAACGTGGAGCCAGAGGAACCCGACGTCAGGACTGATCAAGATGTTGTGGAATCGCCATCGGAAATTCGCACGGCTGCCGCCAGAAGGACGAGACCTGTGCTTTGCCGCGATGCCGGAGTGAGTGATGAGGTCTGGGAGCAGCTTCAACGGGACCACAAGGCCGAGGAAGCTCGCGAAGCGGAATACCAGAAGCTACTAAAAGCAAAAACCACGGCCAAGGACGAAGCGAGGGAGAAAATCATTACTAGACTTTTGGCTGAGGAAGAACGCCGCAAAAAAGAGGTGGAGATGCAAAAAAAGTTGCAAAGGTCGGGAAGGTGTCCTGCGGGTTACGAATGGATTAAGCAGTCGCAAGGCTACAGGTGTGCAGGCGGATCTCACTTCATACAGCATCAAGCACTTTTGTAGGGTTCATTTAGACACAATATCTCTTCTTTCATACCGTGTGGCGATGATTACAAGACACTTGCCTGCCCAAAACCTGCCATCCGGTACAGCAAAGCTACCGGCTCTCGGACCACGAACGACCATCGCCTGCGGTGGTCTCTTTATTTCTCCCTCCGGGGAGCCGTCCGGGAGCCATCTGTGGTCGCCTTGCTTGCCATCGGCAAGTGCTTGATACAATGCGTGGAAACTCATTCGACGGCCCGCGTTACGTCGCATCGCAAGTTGATTTGAGCATCTTTGCCTCGTGACATTCGAAGCCATAGATGGCTGAATCATACAGGCGCTGCCATGTTGCAAACCATCAGCACGTCGCGAGCGTGTGATTGCCGTCAAACTGCCCCATCGCCAGACTCAAGTACTCCCAACGCACCATCCGAAGGTATCATCAGACGTCGCGCGCAGTTTCGGCCGTTCCCAGGCACATCTGGGCCTCTGCCGGGCGGGATGCAACCCAACATCTCAGCTTTTCAGGCGACGATAACTGAAACGGACTTCGCATCTGCCAGATGCGAAGTCGCAGAACGTCCCGTCGCCTGCCGTATGGCGTCACATCGCCTCAGTGCGTGCGGGGCATCCAATTGCTACCCACAGGACCGGCGGTGCATGAACAGGTCCCTCCAGCCAACTCTATGCGCTGATGGTTGCGTCAAGTAGGTTAGTCCCTGCGGCAGTGTGCGAGTTGAATGGGCGGGCCAGGGACGAGCAGCTTATTTCAACTTCCCTTGCGGAGTACTCCGGTGATGAAGGGTCGATAATTGACCACACGATGTGGCTCGGTCGTCCCGAGAGCGCCCAATTGCTTGCGGGCCACGGGCAGATGATGCGCCACGTCAAGTGGCACAGCCTACAACTAGCTTCCCCAGATTCCATGGCCCAGACCCTGACAATTTCGTCGACTCGATGACAAGGCCAGTGATTGGTGGATGTGTAAATGTACGAAACAGGGCACGACCGGTTAGGCACCGTCATCAGAGGCAGCCTGCATATCATGTTTGCTCTCTGTTCACACTCTGGATTCGACCGTGTTTCGTGAAGCCCACAAAACAAGAACATCCACGTACAATATCGCACCGCATCCATGGAAAGCCCACATGCCCACCAGCGCCTCAATGCAAGTCCAAATCTGCGCTGTCATTCCGGGTGCGGCCCGAACTGCGGGCTCGGTCCGGCAGCCGACCTGGATCTTGGTCGTGGGGATGGTGGCGTCGCTTGAGGCCTCTTGGTATGAGTTCAGAGCCACCTTCCTCAGCCCTTGTTTGCCCCTTTTGCGTGTAGCACTGCACACTGCCATACGCAATTAGTTTCGTCTGATCTGGCAAGCGAGATGCCGCTAGAAACCTGCGTCAATTCAGGCCAAGGCGCAGCATCCCATGTCTCGGCAGTGACTTGCTGATCCCAGCGACGCCGTGAGCTAAAGCGGTTGGTCGTCTGATGAGGCGACGTCCCCTCGCGGCTCAGATGCCGTGCATGTACTCCGTACGCTACGGTGATTGGAAGAAGCCGTAGCCCTTTGTGCGCCGTCACCGATGACTGTCGACCTTGTCCCGACTCTGGCCCTGTTTTAGCAGCAGCATTGTCGACTCGACCCCGTCCTGGACGAAAGCCGACCCCAGACAGCATCTGCCCTCTGTGCCATCGGTGTCTTTACACAGAGCATCTTCTGTGGCCGAAACTGCACGACATTGACCATGGGGAACAAACCGAGTACCCCCCTGCAGACGTGCCTTGGAGCCGTCTGCAGTGGCCGCGCCGGCTGCGTCTCATACCCAGGCAACCCGCTGTATCAGATCTCGTGGGTGAAGCCTTACAACCTCGACGCCCCCGTCACGCCCATCGCCGTCATCCGGCCTGACAACGCCGACGAGGTCGCGGCCGCGGTCAAGTGCGCGGTGAAGAGCAACACTCAGGTGCAGGCAAAATCGGGTGGGCACTCGTATGCGTACGTTGCCCTCTCTCGTCCAGCTCTACGTGTGTCGTCATGTTAAAGGCTGGGCTAACATGCTTGGACAGCAACTTTGGGCTTGGGGGCCAGGACGGCAAGCTCATGATCGACCTGGCCAACCTGCAGGACTTTAGCATGGACCATGCGACGTGGTACGCGACGTTTGGCGCTGGGCATCGCCTCGGCGATCTAGATGACAAGCTACACAGCAACGGAGGGCGGGCCATGGCCCACGGCACCTGTCCGGGCGTCGGCATCGGCGGCCATGCCACCATCGTACGTCAATACGGGCCCCCCTAACATTCATCAGATCAACGGCTAACAGCATCAGGGTGGCCTCGGCCCCATGTCGCGCATGTGGGGAAGCGCGCTCGACCACGTCGTCGAGGTGCAAGTCGTCACGGCGACGGGCGATGTCAAGACGGCCAGCGAGACGCAAAACACCGACCTCTTCTGGGCGCTGCGCGGTGCGGGCGCCTCCTTCGGCATCATCACGAGCTTCACCGTGCGCACACACGCAGAGCCCGGCAGCGTCGTGCAGTACACGTACAGTCTCAGTTTCGGCAAGCAGACGCACATGGCGGCCGTATACCAGACCTGGCAGGCCCTCGTCGGCGATCCGGACCTTGACCGACGCTTCTCATCGCTCTTCATCGCGCAGCCGCTCGGCGCCATCATCACGGGCACCTTTTACGGCACGCAGGCCGAGTACGACGCGACGGGGATCCAGGAGAAGCTGCCCGTGGCCGAGGGCGGGCTGGGCCTCAAGGTCATGGACTGGATGGGCCACCTGTCGCACCTTGCCGAGGTGGAGGGCATGGTCCTGAGCAAGCTCCCTTCGCACTTTTACAGCAAGTCGCTCGCCTTTCGCAAGGAGGATTTGCTGTCAGATGACGCCATCGACAACGTCTTCAAGTACATGGGCGACACGGACGCGGGCACGCTGCTCTGGTTCGTCATCTTCAACTCGGAAGGCGGCGCCATGGCCGACATGCCCGCCAACGCGACGGCGTACCCGCACCGCGACAAGCTGATGATGTACCAGTCGTACGTCGTTGGATTCCCGGCACTATCGTCAAAGAGTAAGCGTTTCGCCGAGGGCGTGCACGAGCGCATCCAGCAAGGTGCGCCAGACGCCAACACGTCGTACGCTGGCTACGTCGATGCGGCGCTGAGCCGCGACGCTGCGCAGCGCTTCTACTGGGGGGACAACTTGCCGCAGCTGCAGCTGGTGAAGAAGGCGTGGGATCCGCGCGACGTGTTTCACAACCCGCAGAGCGTGGACCCGGCGGCATAGATTGTCCGCGCGGGATCATGGCGCGGAACTTGGGATGACGGAGCTGGGCCTGGTGTGGACTCTCGGTGGTGCCGCGACGGAGGAGCGAGATTGCTAGGTATAGAGCAGCGGCGGGACGGTGATGGCGGAGAAGCCTCACCGGCCGTATTAATGGACCAGCGGAAGGCAAACACCAAGGAGCAGGGGTGGCCGTACTGGTCGTCGCACGAGAATGTCGGTGCCGCGCCGCATCGAGGCAGCTGCCATGTAAGTCATGAATCATGTGCGTACGGCCTCGATGGTCAAGCTTAGTCAAGCCGGGGAATATTCCTTTGAGCAAGGAGAATACGGAAACTTATACGTACTTTGGGTATCTGGGTTCCTCAGCTGCATGCCGCGTCTCGGGTGAAGCACGGCGTTTACGTTATGGCTGATGGAGCCGCGCCGGTGGTCGGGGAGGGTCTGTGCCGGGGTCGGGGGCGGCGGCCCTTGGCGGGGCGGGCGGCGGGGACGATGGGCATCAACGATTGCAGCTGTGCCAGGTCCAGCCCAGATGTGTCGGTTGTCGTGCGTTTGGAGGCTACTACATGGACCCTGTTGCCAGAGGTGCGCTGGGCTGGAGTTTTGACCAGCAGCTCAAGGCTTATACGGACGCACTCATCGCCATCATCTTCAACGGCATCGCATACACAGCTAGCATCAAAGGCTCCCAAACGGCCAGTGGACCCTGGACCCCGGTCCCCCGCACGACCTCCACCCATCAGCACAGCACTCCACAGCGAAACGGAAAAGCAGCCAACAGCGCGGCGCGGGCGCTCGAGTTTACTGCCCTGAACGTCCAAGGGTCGCATCTTAACCCCCCGCCGGCAAGAGCCGGCCCAGCGGCGCCTGCCCCCCCGTGACGGGTCCCAACATCACCTCTCGCACCCGATTAGGTAGTTGCAGGGAGAAACTAGCCAAACAGCAACTGCAAACCGTTTGCACCTGCGATACGTAAATACTCGTACTGCTGCCCCGGGTCCTTGGAAGTTCGTGCTTGCTAAGTGCATCTCCTCCATTGCCGAATACACTTGATCAGGCGGCCTCGCTCGTGTCGCGGCAGTCTTCCCTTCTTCATCCATCTGGCACATCGTCTTGGACAACTTTCCCTGGGCCCATTGACCAATCACGGCGGCGCATTCCTTCCCCAGCCTGCCTGTTTCGACAAACGCTCGCCTCACCCTGCACTCGTCTAGGTGTGCGTGCGAACGGCACTCTGTAGGCTCTCGTTGCAGAGCTCCCGTGCTGTTGCAGGTACGTCTGAACCGACTTGAAGATTCCAACTTGGCACTTCTTTCTTTTCTCTCTGCAAGTGATGCTATTCTTGATGGCAGTCTGCACGCTGCACAGTAGACTCTAGCTTGCAGATCCCCCTCAACCCACCCCCCTTACGTACAGGTCTACCACCACAGCATCTTGAGCCACCTCCTCACCTCACCTCACCTCACCTCACCTCACCTCACCTCGCCTCGCCTCTCACCTCGTGCTCCCAGGGTCGCCTGCATACTGACGCCTACCAGCACAACTCCCCTCCTCCCCATGGCCCTGCTTAGACGTACTGGACTGGCTGCCCCGGCGGCCCTCTGGAGGTGCAGACCTACGGCAGCTGCTCTCGGCGCCGTCTCGTCATCATTTGCCAGCACGCGCAGTGGGTCGACGTCGGCCTCCACGCCAAGTATATCCAGCGCCTCCACCCGGCGTCTGGCCCGAGCAGCACCCACTTCCGCTGCCGCCCCGGCGTCCTCGCACCTCACCCTCAGCCGACCGGCCGCCATGACCACCAGACAGGCGTCCACATCGTCGGCAATGGCCGCCGACCCTAACAACATGTACACAGCCTCGTTTGCCTTTTTCGAGGCCATCTGGGAGGCCGGCATCACCCACTGCTTCGTCAACCTCGGCTCCGACCACCCCAGCATCATCGAGGCCATGGTCAAGGGTCAGCGTGAGGCCAAGGGCAAGTTCCCGCGCATCATCACCTGCCCGAACGAGGTATGTCCCCGGCTAGGTGAGGGTACGGGATAGTGACACTAACACTCCCAGATGGTGGCCATGTCCATGGCCGACGGCTACGCCAGACTGACGGGCAAACCCCAGTGCGTCATTGTCCATGTTGACGTCGGAACTCAGGGCCTTGGCGCTGCCGTGCACAACTCCTCGACGGGCCGCGCCCCTGTCCTCCTCTTTGCCGGCCTGTCGCCTTTTACCCTCGACGGCGAGCTCCGTGGCAGCCGCACCGAGTACATCCACTGGATCCAGGACGTGCCCGATCAGAAGCAGATTGTCGCCCAGTACTGCCGCTACACCGCCGAGATCAAGACGGGCACCAACGTCAAGCAAATGGTCAACCGCGCCCTGCAATTTTCTAAGTCGGACCCCCAGGGCCCCGTCTACCTGTGCGGCGCCCGCGAGGTCATGGAGGCCGACATTGAGCCCTACTCGCTCAAGCAGGAGGACTGGGACCCCGTCCAGCTCGGCTGCCTCCCGCCCAATGCCGTCAACAAGATTGCCGACGCCCTCGCCGGCGCCAAGCGGCCCGTCGTCATCACCGCCTATGGCGGCCGCAACCACAAGGTGCCCGGTGCGCTCGTTGACCTCGCCAACACGGTCAAGGGCCTGCAAATCGTCGACTGTGGCGGCAGCGACATGTGCTTCCCCGCTGACCACCCCGCCTGGAGAGGCCTGCGGTTTGGCGTCGACGACGTCGTCACAAAGGCCGATGTGATTGTCGTCGTCGACTGCGACGTGCCCTGGATCCCGACGCGCTGCAAACCCAGAGAAGATGCCAAGATTTTCCACATCGACATCGACCCGCTCAAGCAGCAGATGCCCCTCTTCTACATTGAGGCCGGCGCGCGGTATCGCGCCGACGCCCTCATGTCGGTTGAGCAAATCACCGCTTCCCTCAAGACGGGCGACGCAGCAGCCAAGTTGCGGGCGAATGACAACAGCGAGGGCGCCGAGAGGGTCCAGAAAGAGTACGACGCACACTTGGCCGACATTGCCGAGAGGGCCAAGCCGCTCGAAGACGGCAGCTTCGGTACCGGCCACCTGTCACGGAAGCTCAAGGAACTGTGCCCCGACGACACCCTCTGGGCCATCGAGGCCGTCACCAACACTGTTTTTGCGCACGACAACATCCAGCCCACGATTCCCGGCTCGTGGATCAACTGCGGCGGTGGTGGCCTGGGTTGGTCCGGCGGCGGCGCGTTGGGCATGAAGCTGGCGACGGACGCGGAGAACAACGGCAAGGGCAAGTTTGTGGTGCAGATTGTCGGCGACGGCACGTACCTGTTTACCGTGCCTGGGAGCGTGTACTGGATCTCGAAGCGGTACAACATTCCAGTCCTGACGATTGTCCTCAACAACAAGGGTGAGTCGAGCATGTACTGGGAATAAGTACATGAGCTCAAGCTAACTGTTTTACCAGGCTGGCATGCGCCGCGGCGGTCCTTGCTGCTCGTGCACCCCGATGGAATAGCGTCCAAGGCCAGCAACGAAGAGGCCAACATCTCTTTTGACCCCGTACCGGACTATTCGGGCATCGCCAAGGCGGCCGCTGACGGCAACATCCACGCGGCCAAGGTCGAGAAGGCATCGGAGCTAGAGAGCGTGCTGAAGGAGGCCATTGCCAAGGTGCAGGCTGGGCAGACGGCCGTCGTCGACTGCAAGGTCGTGCCGGGCTGCTAAGAGGGTGGACGTGGTGTCATGTCTTGATGAGAGCACGACTAAAGGCGTACCAATGCCGATTGATTCAAAGACTGCCTTGATGGCCATATAAGATAGAAAAGTCCAAGGGCGACAGCTCGCTGTAAATAGCTACACGTTTAATGATTTTCTCGTCAGTCGCCGCGTCATTGCGAGTCGTATGTAAGCCTCCGGGGGGCGTCTGATCTTTGCAGGCCTCGCTCTGACTACCTTTTTGGCCCCCTGCGGTCATCGCCTTCACGCCCGCGACCCAATGCTGTATGTTCTCGCCCATTCCGTGGAACACAGTCGCAGTACCCACGCCCGATGCCGATGTTGGCGCCAAGACGCATTTTGCGGAGCCGTGGGTCGATCTAGAAGGTCGAGAAGCTGTGGACATGCCCCTGTGATGCTGCCGGCCGGCAGGACCAGTACGAGGGTGCCGGTGCTGAGAAGTGCATTTGGTTACGGAGAATAGGGACCTTAAACGGGAGGTAAGTTTGGAAAGGAACGGATTCATCGGTGTGCGCTCTGTCACAGGAAACTGCTGTTCCGGGAGGAGCGCGCCCTTCTAAAGAGGCATCACTGTACCTGGTACTGTCAATCTCTCAAGGAGGCACCCAAGCAAGGCTCAAACAAGCTCAATCAAACAAGGTGAAACGAAGTGAGAACCGAACCAGCACCTTTGCTGACAAGCGCAAGGGGAGCTGTCCGAGTCGGGTAGGTGACGACCAGCAGCTGCACCACCCGACAGCCTGCGAGCAGACGAGGGTTCTAGACCGATGCGACGATGCCAATTGAAAGGTACGCGTACTCGTGCGAAGCCAGCCAGCCAGCCAGCCAGCCAGCATCGGCTCCGGCCCGCAACGAATTGGCCAATTGGGCCCGCCGCGGGTCCGCCCATGAGATGTTCAAACACTAAGAGCCGAGACAAGGGGACACGGGCTCCACGAGGACCCCGTGATCGAGCGCCACCAGGATTCGCGATACAGTGTTTGTTCGGTTCTTCAGGGCGCCCCCCTCTCCTCTCCCATCGTCTCGTATCGGACGACTAGGCTCTGATCGCGGGCATGGCGCCGGGCGCGTCGGGATTGTTCGCCTCCGCTGGAGGAGTCGTGCCCTCTTGGCCCGTTGGGTTAGATTAGTATGGTGGTGGTGGTGTTGCCACTTGATTGCCGTGCGAGCCGCCATTGGGCTGGCGGCCGGGTGGTCTCGATCAATCGGGGGCAGAATAAGCTGCAGCGACCCGCAGCACGTGCGTGCGAGCCTGACGATGGAGAACGTCCGGCCATCATGGGGCCACGCTGCCGCCGTCCTGGTCGTCCAACTCTTGCTCCGTATATATTATATATCCAGCGTCAGATGGCCTTGGGCTCTGGCCGTCCTTGTCCGCCGTTGCACTCGTCGCGCGCGTGCCGGTCCCTCGCCGAGCTCTGCGCTGCTGCTGCTGCTGCTGCTATTCCTGGATCCGGCGCCTCTCGCCATCGTGGGCCGAGTCAGCGTCGCCGTCTCGGCAGTATTCAGGCACTAAGGTAACCAAGGGGCGCGCCCAAGGCCGCAAGCCCACTCGGCTCACATCCACCGGCGTCACGTTGACTTCCCGAAATTTATTTATCGCTCCTCCCAGCTTCCCCCCCGCCGTTGTCGCTCCCTCTGGCGCGCACGCGACTCTCCCGCTCCTGCTAAAAGTTTCGCGCGCCCGAAAGCAACAAACACGCCTCTGCTCGTCGACGGGACGACAATGCATGGCGGCGAACCGGGCGATCCATTGCGTCTTGTGGTCCTAAACGCACCGAGGCGCAGCGACGACAACGCCGTCTCTTGACACGCAGCGGCGCCTTGGCGCGGAAGCAGCCCGTGTCGCGGACTCTCCGGCCGCCATGGCGAGCCAACAGCAACAGCACAACCCGGCGGCCGAGGCCGTCCAGGTACCGCAGACGCACCGAATACAACAGCAAGACCAGGACCCCGGCAGCGGCAGCGGCAGCGGTAGCAGCGCCCACGATCCGCCCCCAGCGCCGGTCCCCGCGTCCGACCCGTGCCTCGGCGCCCGCGACGACGACGACGACGACGACGACAACGCCGCCGTCCCGACCCCCGACGAGCACGACCTCTTCAAGCTGCCCGCCCTCGACGCCCTCAAGCTGCTGAGCGCCGGCGTCGAGCTCCTGGTGCGCATCACGGGCGACGTGCCGCCCACGCCGCCCCCCCACACGCCCACGAACCCGCAGATGAGCGACATGCAGGCCGAGAAGGAGAATATCGTGCGCTCGCACTCGGAGCGCAGCCTCGTCAGGATGCGCCTGCAGGCCGAGCGCAAGGCAGCGGGCGAGGCGCGACGCGACGCGGCGACCGTCGACAGAGGACAGCAGCAGCGCGGGCTGAACAACCTCGAGGCGTACGGCGACTCCCTGTCGACGCAGCTCATGGATCACCAACACCAGCACTCGTCGTCGGCGCAGGAAATCGACGGCGTCCACCTCCGCCATCGCTCCCCCCCCGTGTCGCCGCCGCCCGCCGCCCACGACGACTCGCAACCGTACATTGTCGTCGGCGCCGACTCGCAGCCGCTCAATCTGCAGCACGGGGCCATCACGCGCAAGTTCTACAGCAAAAAGGAGCCGCCCATCAGCATCAACCAGTACCTGCTGCGGCTGCACCAGTTCTGCCCCATGAGCACGGCCGTCTACCTGGCCACGTCGCTCTACATCCACCGTCTGGCCGTCGAGGAGCGCGCCATCCCCGTCACGCGCCGCAACGCCCACCGCCTCGTGCTCGCCGGCCTGCGCGTCGCCATGAAGGCCCTCGAGGACCTGTCGTACCCGCACACAAAGGTGGCCAAGGTCGGCGGCGTCAGCGAGGCCGAGCTCGCGCGCCTCGAAATCAGCTTCTGCTTCCTCGCCGGCTTCGAGCTCGTCGTCGGCGAGGAGCCCCTGCGCCTGCACTGGGAGGCGCTGCGCGACGGCAAGGCCCAGCGCGCGCTGAGGGGGCTGGAGGTGCCGCCGCTCAAGCTGGGGAGGCGGCCGCGCGAGGTGACGCCCGCGGGCGGCTGAGGTGGTGCCTCTCTCTACGTCGAGGACAGGACATGATGTGGGACAGACGCACGTCCCTGTACGATGATGGGAAAGCGGGCATTTGCGCGGTCATGCATGTGCATAGGGGTGCCTGGGGACGAGGGCTCTGTTTGCACGCTTCCGATACCCCTTTTTGGTGTGTACTACAGATGGGTGGTTTTACTCAAGAGTTCATACATCAGCAACCAGCATACTTTGCTTCGCCACGGAAATTTCAGCGAGCCTCTCCCCACCGTGAATTATGTAGTTGTGCGCGTCGGCACAAGCGCGGTTTGGAATACCGATCCGAGCATGCTCGGCAGTTGTAATCTCCATGGCTTGGAGCGCGGTTCGGGCCACGAGGTGGTGTCGACTTGGTCTGCGTGTCTCAGCCGACTGCGTCTCCGTCGACACACCACCAGCGGCTGCACGCCCCCATCTTGTGTGTACGCCATATCTGCACGTCTGCCACGTTTGTCTTCCCACGACTGATTTCCCCCCCGAGAATCAAAGTCCCGTTCCCTCCATTTATTGCTTGTTGTACGCCTTCGAGTACGCTTTGCGCTCGCTCCTAGCCGTGAACACGCGCCAGCATTCGTCAACATGCACGTCGGGGACTCCCGCTTCCGAAACCATCCGAGAAGCAAGCCCGTGCTCTATTGGTATAGGACCTGTGTGAGCAGTGCTAGGGTGGTGCACCCAGTGAACGGGGTGCGTCACCGGACCTCGGGCCTTGGCGGCGGGTGACTCTCTCGGAGGAGGGTTGTCTAAAGCCGGGTGCGGGACGGGGGGTCGCAAGAGACGCGGGTGCTGGAATAGGAAACACGATACGGAGATTGATAGAATTGCTGTGCGCCTTTGGGTGTGTGGCGTGTGTGTACGAGGAAGTGTTGACAAGTAGGACCGCATATCAAAGCAAACCCATGGAATGGGGGACAAAGTGCAGGGCAGCATGGTCCTACCAAGATCTCCATAAGACGACCAGCGCAAGGTCCCTCGCCATCAACGGATTGCCCCACGGAATCATCACAAGAGCGCAGTATTTCCACTTTGCCACAGGCCATGCAAGGCAGCAGCAGGCAACCAGGGTGTCTGCCTGAACTGGTAGGTCCTTGCCCTGCTCCTCAGGCGACAAACACCAGACCGTCCAGACCCTGAAGCCTGTTTATCGATAAGCCGCGGGGCATTTCCTTGCCCCTCCTTTCCCAAACACGCCCTGCCCACGGACGGGGTCCTACTACCAGACGCCAAGCCGGGATGGTCAAGCTTGGCATTGGACTCCATGTTGACTGACAATCCATTGAGTGCTAGGCTACCTTGCCTATCTTTCACTCGGCCAATTCTTGCGCTAATAGGTCAGATCACGCGTCCACAGCCAGTGAGTCAAGCGGCGCGAGGGGCGACGCACCATGTGCATGTACATGCAGCCAAGCCGAGAGGGGAGGGGGTGAGCTGCGCGCAAAGGTGGTGCGAGGCGAATGAGACGTCTGCAGATCAACTTGCACTGACAGCTGCAGTGAGAACCTTGGCAAAGAGAATAATGTCAATGAGCCTTCAGGGGAGCTTTCACGAAATGAGCAAGCTCCAATGCCAGCTACATTTCACATCACGGCCAGGAACACGAGTCGCTTTCAGTCGATTCTCTATCGAATGCCATATCCTAATGGTATTAGACTCCAAGTCCCAAACCCAGCGTAAATCCCTATATCAAAACACGCCCATGCCCAATGTTGTTGTTGGGAATCCTTCGTTTTTCCCCCCGAGTTCCCCATATTGTCATGTTGTACAAAATGCCGCTCCAATAATACAAAAGCCTATCAATGCGTAAAGCACTTATTCCCATCGGTAGACACCGTCGTCATACAGCACTCGGTGCCGGCGGCTGCCCGGCCCAACCGAGGCGCGACGTCGCGGCACCATCCTCTCGCGAAGGCGCGCCCGCTGCTCCTCGTCCTCGGCGCGTTCGGCACGCTTCTCTCCGCGCCGCTTCTCCTCCATGTCGAGGCGCCGAACAGCGTCAATCAGCTCCGCCTCGCGGTCACGTACCTCGCGGGCGGCCTTGGCGGCGACAAATGTCGACGCGCGCCGGGGCGCTGGCGGCATCGGCACGGCGGGTCGGTTGTCAATCTCGGCGTTGGCCTCGGCGATGCGCTGCCGAATGCGTGCGTCACGCGTCGCCTTCTCCCGGGCCTCCTTGTCCTGGGCCTCGAGTATCCGTCGTTCCTGTCGAATGGCCTCGCGCTCACGTCGGCGCCGGCGGAACTCCTCTTCCTCGGCACTCGTGTACGAGGGACGGCTGTCGTGCGAGCTGCTGGATGAGTGACGCGCGTGCTTGTTGCTGGATCGTCGTGATGTGTCCACAACCTCGATCTGCACACGGGGGCGCTCTGCTCGGGGCCGCTCGTCGACAATTACGGGCCGTCGAGAAGACGGCTCTCGCGGTGAGGCGTCGATAATGTATGGGAGGGAGGCGTGGACATTGGGAGATGCAGGGGCGGTATGTGGAAAGTTGAAAGCCTGCGGCGGCGTCCGAGGCGTGGGTGGATTGTCGACGAGGACGATGCGCTCCCGCCGGGAGGAGTGGCGGTCGCGATCCCGGCGGTTGAGGTCGAGTACGCGCTGGCCGTTGACGTAGACTCCTGAACGACGTCGGCTGCTCGACGAGCTGTGGTAGGAGCGGTCCGAATCCTCGCCAGAGCGGTAATTGGGTGTGCCAGAGCGCGGCGTGTAGTTGGGCGGCGAGGGAGGGAAGTGGCCAGTGTAGGACGTCGGCAGCGAAGATGAGAAGGGCGAGGAAATGTATTGCGGCGGGTGCTGCAGGACGACGTTGTCGACGCAGACCTGGCCGTAGCGGGCCGCGTTGCAGAGCGCCGGGCGGCGCACCTGCTCCCGGCGGCCGTCGGGGTGAACGTAGGTGTAGATGTAGGTGGTGCACATCGTGGCGGTTTGGTAACGTATAAAAAGTGCGGGTCGATGTGAGCGCAAAGACAGAGCGCGGTTGTTGGACGAGATAGTCCCCGCGATGTCCTTGGTGGCCACTTCTGTTCTCAGTCGACGTAGGCTGTGGTGGTCTTCGACAGACAGAAACGTGTTTGTCCGAGTCGAAGCTTGTGTTGGTTGAACGAGGAGAAAGAGGCGGAAGTAAAGTCGGTCGATGAGACGGGGAGATTTAGTTTTTGTAAGGGCGCCCCAACTGCTGCAGCTGGATGCAGTGAGGTGGAGTCCTTCTTGTACGCAGCTCAGACTCTGCGCTGGATCTGTCGCGTAGTCGTTTGCGTTTTGTTAATGGGGACCAAATCAAATTGGAAATATGAGTTGGCGAGTGTAGAGTGGAATTTGTTATGAGTTCGCTGCCTGGAAAACGAGACGGCGCCGTGGGACTTTTAAACTGCATCGTGTAAGTGGAAAATAGCTGGCGGAGGATGGTGTGTGGGGTGTAATGGAGGTGCTCCCTCCCAGCATGCATGCAGTGTCGCCCACACCCCCTACCCCTACCACCTTGGGCCCTCCCGTGTCTGCCTGCGAGGCGCCACTAAGAGGCCTCGTCGCGGAGAGGAGCGGACCTGCTGCCGATGACTCCCCTGGTCGTGTGGAGACGATGCTGCCGGGGAGTCCAATGGCGTTGCGGCGTTGCTGGGACTGCCAGAATAGACGGGGGTAAAGCCAGTAAAGCCAGAGAACAGGAGGGACGGGGGGTGGAGGAGAACAGAAGATGCCACGGCGAGCCAAGGACTCTTGCTGTCCATCGTCGTCCATCGAAGAGCAGAGACTCGAAACAGGCGCGACTCCTGGGCCTGAGGCTCAAGGCCGTGTGTGGTGAAAATAGCATGTGCCATCCATTGGGCGCGGAGAACCCGACGAGTTACGCTGCATGGAGTACCTGTAAGCTCGCTCGAGTACGCGCAGATGCCAATTTCCACTGTCTGCGCGATTGCGCGCAGACAGA
This sequence comes from Tolypocladium pustulatum, assembly GCA_024340155.1. Taxonomy (NCBI): domain Eukaryota; kingdom Fungi; phylum Ascomycota; class Sordariomycetes; order Hypocreales; family Ophiocordycipitaceae; genus Tolypocladium; species Tolypocladium pustulatum. The sequence goes on along the minus strand of JALHBY010000184.1, from coordinate 182,567 downwards.
GGACAGGCGCCCAGTATCAAGCGCTTGGTCAAACTGGTCGACTCCGAGGCGACCCGTTGATTCATCAATGGCCATGCCGTCGTGCGGCGCTCCTGGCGAACTCTTCCACTCACGACGGTTGACTCACAGCGACGCTGTTTCCTTTGTTCCCGCCGCCAGCAAACCAGACGCGAGTAGATGGGGTCCGTCTAGCGCGACGAGCCATCGTCCGCCAAGTCCTAGCTAGAGATAGGTGCTGGTGCACCACAGGTGCGTTTGCAGGACTTGCGGCGGCGACGAAACCGAGGGTCCCCCCCCCCGTGCAGGCTTCCAGACTTGGATTGGCTGCCGTCGTGGGTCTCATGGTCTCGTGCTACTCAGTGGACTTTGGCGTGCCAAAACGATGACGATGGCAGCAAGGACTCCGTCCCCCGTAAGGTAGGTTGCTGTCAGCCGTTTGGGGGCTGTGCTGCCTGCTGAGCCTGGTGAGCAACACAAGCCACCACACGCCTCGAGGACAAAGAGAGCACGCCTTATTGAGATACCAGCATGCGCCACAGACCGGCGAGCAAACTGGAGCACGGTGAGATTATCGGCTCTCGTGGCCACACCCCCTCACCAGTTCCTCCGCTGAAAAGAGGCGCACGTCACCGAGACGCTTCACTAGGGGCGCGGGCAGCGACTCCGCCTCCTATTGACCGAACAATGATGATGTTTTGGACGGCCGGGGTTCACAATGGGCACTGTGGCTTCTGTCCTGCGTCGTTGCCACGTTGGTGTCGCGGCCTCCGGCGGCCCAGCTTGCAGAGCCGCAGACGATGCTCCAGGTCGGATGTCGTTGCCGCGGGCGTGTTTTGACGCTCGCCGCGATGACGCGTGAGAGCATCAGGTCTGTAGAATCGTCACTGCTGGCATAGGTAGTCATGTCTCATTGGCTTGTAGTCGCTATTGTCGACATCAGCCGCATGGAGTGCTGTACATGCACGGATCTCGAAGGCAGGTCCAAGTGCGAAGAGTCCAGGATGAAACTTCCTCCCCCGTCCAAGAACATCACGTGGCCGCCTGCCATGTACCTGTGTTTTTCAACGCAGACTGCTTCATGTCGTGTAGCCCAGACGATGCGTCCGTATCGTAGCGAATTGTAAATACCTCATTACTTGAATTGTCGTCCTGCGAGCTGGTATTCTGTGACCTCAAACGGCCATGATGCCGAAAGAGCCTCACAGCCATACCCAGGGTCCCGATTGCCAAGCCGAGACTACCCCACGCCCAGGGCTCCAAGACATCACTCCTCCCATCACCTCTCGCATGTTCAAGACTACGCCTGCGGCAAGGAATTGCGGCCTGTTCGGCAATCGAGCCTTCGAGCATAAGCTCATCGAACGCCGCGACGCTGGCCCTTGCCCTTGCCCTTGTCGGCTGCCTCTAGGACCTCTTCAGCCCCCCAGCCAAATCCCACGCCATGGCACGCCTCTCGGACATTACGAATGGCCCCCAACTGCTGAATGGGAGGATTTGGGGGTCATGGCCCATCGCATGGCGGCCTCCGGAATTTCAACAGCGTCAGAGGATTTCCAAGATCTCCGAAAGCTAATCCCTGATTTCCAACTCGGTCCAACGCTGTCGCTTCTTGACTTGGCTATGGGCAAGAAAGCATCTTGACCTCCCACGCATGACTACAGAGGTCCCGCGCCGCCAGCGGGAGGGCCGGGAGGCTGTGCTGGCCCGTCCCTGGCGCAGGGCAGACTCGCTGTTGTGGGCTCTGTGGGGTCAGCCCTGTGGTGAGTGGGAGGCCCCTCTCGCCTTCATTGGATCCCCGTCAAACACGATTCATCCATTCGCTTTGCTCACCAGCGCCAAGGGACTGAGCCGCCCAGTCGTCGCTCGGCGCCAAAACTCATCGCGACTTGCTCTTTGCACTGGCTATGCAACTGTCTGTCGATTCCCACGTCGTTGGTGATGGCGAAGTTTCAATCGGTCATGGAAGCTGCACGCCCCATGTCTGCATTCGCACTGGAACCTTGACGATTCTGGCGGCGCCCCATTCTGCACGTATTACTCGCCTCCGAATGCTCGGGACGCACGTCACGCCTCTCCTTCGCGCGCGCCTCATCAAGCCGAGAGCGTTTCACCCCTTTTACCGAGCGGTTGACTTTGCGGTCGACATCGTGGCCGCAGATTTGCAACTCTCGCCGCCGACCAGCGGTTTTGCACAACCATCGTCTACTGCTTCAACTGTTGGCCCAGATAAAGGACCCCTCGCCCCGTTTCCTGCGAAGCCGGGCGTTTGCTATTCTTTACTCAAAGGAAGCATTGGCCGCCGCTGCCGTGTACTCTACACCATGCCGAAATCACATGCCGCCGTGCACCGTCTCCTCGAAGCAGCGCTCGCGGACCCGTCTGGCGCCTATCGTCGCCTCCTCATAGGCAATTCGGAAGGCGCTGCTGGGAGGTATCGTTCCTCATGCTGCTCGTGCTTGGCCTCAGCCGCCTCCGCGTCGCCGCAACTTGCCCGGTAGCTCCATGTCGGGTTGGCACACGCTGTCGTGCCTCGTCAACGCATCTGCGCGATTGAACGTCTTTTCTTCTGTACACAGGTCGCACCGCACTCTCTGCTTGCGTGCGTTGTGAATCGTGTCCTCGTGCCTCGTCAGGTCCTATGGCCGCGAAAAGACGATGCTACGCCTCAACGCCTGCCTCTCGCGGCATCACGTCTCCGGCGAACATTGGTGTTTCCAGCCGCAGATGTTCTAAAAACAGAAACATTTTGCCACTTGGATGATAGTCGGCTTGGTCATCGAGTGAGCTGCCACCGTATCCACAGCAGCATGTCCATCTGATCATCTGGACCATGGATCCCTGAATCCTACTTGCAATGATTTAGTAAAGGCGTAAGGCGACGAGTGTCGCAAGGCTGCCACCTTGTCTGCCTATTTCTTATCCCGATCTTGCGCGAGGAGAGCCGCACGTCCTCGATGTTTCGATTTCAACGGCGGACCTTCTCGTGGGCCTTCTGGTGGCGGGCTGCCTGCCTATGGACGCCCTTACTCTAAGGATACCCGCTTAGACAAGATTGACGAACAAGTCCAAGGCTGGATTGCAAGTCCTTTGCTTGTCTTTTAGGACTCGCTATGGCAGGGCCATGCCGACAGCCCGGCGTCCGTGACACCAGGCCCATTTGTGTAGGAGACCATTACTGGCCTGACCAGGCAGTTTCAGCCCCAAAACATGTGAGGTAGCCATTTTCCATCCACACCCATCACATGACTTTTCACGCATATGGTCGGCAGATGGAGTCAGCTCACAGCAGCCCCCATCCGCCTGCCTATCCCGCCACGCGTTCCCTACCGCCATGACACTCAGCTGGCACAGACTATGAATGTCTGATTTCGACATGTCGCTGCCTGGCATACGAAGTCGACACAAGCATTGGCAGCGTGTTAACCCTCTGCTGCCCTTGAGACGAAAGCACACTGGCCTTGTAAAGAAAGGGAGAGAATAATGCCATGCATAAATAAGTAAGAGCTATATTTATATAGTACTACACCTACTTAATCAATGATAACCGCTCGCATTAGAAAGCAGAGATACTGCGCCGGCGGCTCGGCCTCGCGAGCTACAAGGTCCACACGAGACAGACAGCGGTGCCCGTGGTCGATCTACAGCCTCGGCCGCTGCCGGGCATGCGCCGCACCGTCCGCGTACAGAGCTCGCCGGCCGATTCCCCGCCACCTTTGGACGATGCACCTGCACTTACAGCAACCGCCGTCACCGCAACCTGTGTGAGTGACACGAGGAAATTTGAGGTCGCGCGCCCGCATAGAGAAGTCCGAAGTTTGTTGATAAAGTCTGATCTCGATGCTGTTCGATGAAACATGGTTTCATGAGCCCATCATGTCCAAAGGCCCAATGTGAGACGGCGGGACGGGCTGCCAGGGCATTGATAATGGCATTCATCTGTTCAGCGATCAACCTTGGGACTGCTGATACTTGCTCTTTCTGGGCCGGTCTCAACAGCGAGGTTTGGATCGTCTCCCTCAAATTCTGCAGCTCATCCAGATTCATCAGTTCCACCTCCCCCACAAAGGGTAATCCAGTCTAGTAACTTAGACTCCAAGGGGCCGCCAACTTTATTTCTACTACAAAATGAGATAGCCTCTCAAGCGAAGACTAGTTCTGGTACATCGCTGAGGCAACCTTTGTATTCTTAATCCCAATTTTTTCGTCGGAGCGAGAAAACAAACGTTTCCTCCGCCTGCACGCCCTGTTTCAACTTCAACCCATTCATAGCAAGCAAGACGTCAGAGTTAGGGGATCATGCAGAAGACATATACAAACTAAGAATAAAAGCCTCAGACCGCGATATGAATTGAGTGCATCGTGAAGCTAGCCCAGGCATCTTAGCCAACACATATAGCCTCCGCACTTGTCAGTACATGTAAGTTGGAACCGGCGGTGTTACACTCCACCGGATCCGAGGCTCAATTTGACAGGCTTCGACAGCACAATATCGACTTACCGCCCATCGAAGAGACAGATTTTCCTCCTCCCATATTTCCAAAGCTTAAATTCAGGCGCCCTCGCACTAATTCTGGTCTGGCCCCTCCTTTCACCCAGGTCAGTGTACAAGGTTCTACGCTCTGGCGATAGTCTCAATATCATACTTTGCTTCGATTGTCTTGCAAGGCGTCGCCGCACGTTGCCACACGCTGCGCAAACTCTGAGCATGTGCTGAACCGACGGGTTGTAAGTATTGCCTCTTCCGTTTCTCAATCCGCCATCAATGCACTTTCTGACTGCGCACTTTGTCTTATCATTCTGGCATCACCTGAGAGTACTCGTATCTACACTTTCTCTACCCATCAACGAATACAGTGCCGTCCAATGCCAAGATGCGTTTTGCAGATGCCGCTACTTGGGAAGAAATTCCCTTGGACACGAATGCAGCGACTGCGGCAGTCAAGGCAGAGCAGCCCCAGGACACGCCTACCATCCAAGAAAGGATTCGGACCTCCAGCACCTCCTCTTCCTCCAACAGCAACAACCTCGCTGCCTCCCTGGAGAGACTCATCGAGGAGCACACCTTTGACCAGAACTTTCCGCAAGACGTGCTCATTCGCGCCAGGCAGTTCCTCCGAGGGCGCGAGGATGGCCTCAACGACGACATCGAGGCCGTGCAAACACTGCTGGACGAGTTCCGCGAGCAAAAAGACCTCGCTCTCAACAGCTCAGCATATCAGGAGGTGCGCGCCGTCATTGACACCCACGATGACCCGAGCCTTCCTGTCGGCACGTTCCGCGTCTTTCTCATGGGAACGTTTTTTGCCATCGCGGGCACGGCGATGCAGCAATTCTTCTCGCTACGCATGCCCAGCATCTCCATCTCCACGTACGTGGTGCAGCTCTTGACGATGCCGCTTGGCGTCTTTCTAGCCAGGGTGCTACCCTCTCGTGTCTTCGCCCTTGGCAGCTTCAACCTTACTCTCAATCCCGGCCCATTCAACCAAAAGGAGCACCTGCTCATCGCCATGATGGCCAACGTATCCTTTGGTGGGCACAAGACGGGCGCGTACATCGTTTCCATTATCCAAGTCCTCAAGCTCGACAGGTTCTTTGGCCGCCACGTCCTCGGCGACAGCATCCCCTGGCAAGTTACGACGATGCTGGCCACACAGCTCATCGGCTACGGCTGCGCAGGCCTCACACGCCGCTTCCTGGTCTACCCGCCCAACATGATCTGGCAGAAGCCGCTAGCTAACATTGCTCTTACCAGAGCTCTGTATGGCTCCGACGGGCAGTCCACCACGGGTGGCGCCGCCAACGGCTGGACCATATCGCGGTACCGCTTCTTCCTCTGTTGCTTCGGCGCCATGTTCCTCTGGCACTGGATGCCCAACTACATATTCGAGGCTCTCGGTTTGTTCAACTGGCCGACTTGGATCGCCCCCGGCAGCGTCACTCTTGCACTTATCGCTGGCAGCACCTGCGGCCTGGGCCTGAACCCTATGCCGACACTCGACTGGAACACCGCCACCTATCTTGGAGATCCCATTGTCACGCCCCTCTTTACACTCATGAACTTCTCTAGCGGCATGGCCCTCATGGGTTTCGCCGTGGCCCCAGTACTGTACTTTAGCAATGTCTGGAATGGGGGCTACTTGCCCATTAACAGCAACAAGGTGTACGACAATACCGGCCGCTTCTACCATATCCATCGCATTCTCAACGCCGACTTCACCATAAATGAGGAGGCTTACCGCGCTTACAGCATACCATGGCTGTCAACTACGCAAGTCCTCAATCTGGTTGCCTTCTTCACCATGTACGTCGCCGTGCCCGTTCACGTTATGCTCTGGTTCCGGAACGACATTACGGCCGGCTTCCGCTCGCTCCGGAGCCGGAAGAAGCGTGCGGAGCAGTTTAATGACGTCCACAATCGGCTTATGTCGGCGTATCCCGAGTGCCCGCACGGGTGGTACCTCGGCGTTCTGGCCGTGTCCTTTGTTCTTGCCTGCGTCTCGGTCACGGTGTGGCCCACGGGAATGCCCATCTGGGGCATATTCTTGGCCATAGCTTTTACGATCATTTTGCAGATTCCTATCGGCATGCTGGCGGCCATCACCAACGTGGAGCTTCCAACGAGCATCCTTGCTATGTGCATTGGGGGTTACGCGCTAGAGGGCAAGGTCATTCCCAACATGATTTTCAAGATGTTCAGCTTCATGTCGACGTCGCAGTCCCTCAATTTCGTTTCGGATCTCAAGATGGCACACTACGCCAAGATCCCACCGCGCTGGGCCTTTGTTGCGCAGGTGTATGCAACAGCAATTGCCGGTTTCGTCGCTCTGGGCGTCAACCACTGGGCGATCCGCAGCATTGACGACGTTTGCATGGAGGGCCAGAAGGACAAATTCACATGCCCATACACTCACTCATTCTTCCTGTCGGCGGTGCTCTGGGGCGTTGTTGGCCCTCGCCGCCTCTTTGGACCTGGGGGGCCGTACCACGCCCTCACGTACTGCATCCCCATCGGCATCGTATTTCCCATCGTCGTCTATACCGCGACCAAACGCTGGCCCAACTCGTGGTGGCGCAACGTCAACTCGCCCATCTTACTCGCTGGGGGTTTGGGCTGGGCGCCGTATAACTGGAGCTACATGCAGGGCACAGTAGTTTTGGCCATCTTTTTCAACTGTTTTATCAAGCGACGGTACAAGAGCTGGTGGGAACGGTATGCCTACGTTTTGACGAGTTCCTTTACAGCAGCAACGGGCGTCGCGGGCCTGGTAGTCTTCTTTGCGCTACAAAAGTGGGATATACGTTTTCACTGGTGGGGAAACTTGATCGCTGGTCGTGGGGTCGATCAAGGAGGGTGGACGAATAGTGACGGGACCGTGGCCAAGTGCGCCAATTTGGTGCTGCCCGATGGCGCCGCCTTTGGCACGGGCTTTTGAAGCCGTCTTGACTCGGAGCTTTCAAGTCTTTTAGTACCGTGCGGACCAAAATAGAGAGGGACCTGTGTCCATCAAGGAGATTTTGGCTTTGGAGTATTGCATGGCAGCGAGAATTGCTTAGGAATCATAGAAAAGGAGTTTGGAAACAGCGTGATGGGCTCATGAAACCATGTTCCATCGAACAGCATCGAGATCAGCCTTGATCGACACACTTCCGAGCGTTTGTTTTCTCGCTCCGACGATAAACGTGGATTAAGAATACAAACTTTGCCTCATCAATGTCCTAGAACTAGTTTTCGTTTGAGAAGCAAAGAGGCAGTCTCGATTTGCAGTAGAAATAAAGTTGGCAGTCCCTTGGAACCAGCTGGTGGCGCGAGAAAGTAAATCCAAGAATCGCGAGGGGCGTTGTCGAGGTAGACTGGATGACTAGTGAGACTATGCCTAGTCATAAAAGCAGCCGCAAATAGACCAAGCCTTGAAGGGGTATTGACCCAATCGTACTACTTTTGTGGATTCGATATTCTGTCGGGTCGGCTGGGGGTTCGACTTCAGTATTGTGCATACCAGAGGGCGCCACAGCGGGCCGTGCCTAGTGGCGATGGCTCTTTTCTGCATCCATCCACAAAGTGTATTTTAGCCTGGGACGTTTTTCTCTACATGGGGTTTCTGCCGTGGAAAATGAGGAATGTGGGCCCGTTGACAAGATAATAATGGCTGTGATCTGGTGGCTTCGGTGGCTCTACCGCCAAGCTGTCTTGACTACACGATAGAGACGGAGTATAGCTTATCATGCATGGGAAATCAATTTATGCTCACTTGTTTTGGGATTGAAAGCATAAAATGCTACGATATCCCGACAAAGGGGTGAGACTGGTTACAATTTACCATGAGTTAAACGCCTCGCAATGCCATCGCTAGTCGTCACAACGTCCCGTTTCTACGAATCCATGAGGACGCCCACGTCCTGAGCACAAATGTTGTTCTCAGTCAATCAAGCTGCCATGCTTCCAGCCGCCTTGCTCTTCTCTGGGGCCTTTGTAAGCCCTTGTAGCATTCCCAACATCCCCACAAACTGAATAGTAATCTCCATAGTCTGTAGCGTGTTAGCAGCTACCCGTACCACAAGCTTAATGTCCCATCGCATCATATTGGTTCGACTTACACAATGGCAACTAAGCACCACATCGCGGCCTTCACTACTGTCCCACGCGCGTACTCTTTACGAGCGCCGGCTCCAAAACCCCCGAGCGGTGCGGCTGCCGCGTCCCCCCAATCGTCTTCGTCGTCGCGCACGCCCAGCAGCAAGATGAGTACCACGCCGCCAGCCGATACGCACAGCACGAACATGTCGTGAACCACGGCGCGGCCCGCCGACATGGGTAGGAAGCCGAATGTACGATCCACAAGGGCGACGGCCTGCCAGCTATCTGTGAGGAGTGCGACAGCGGCCTGCAGCAGCAGTCAGTCAGTCAGCCAGTTAAACACTTGACATAACATTCGATGACAAGACTCTGGTCGCAGAAACTAGAGAGCAGGCGGCGGTGTGCAGCTTGGGAGGCGACAATATATGTGCTGAGTGGAGGACAGAAAAGAGCTTACGCTGAGTAGACCCGGCGCGACAGACCCTCCGGCGTCTGGCCAGCCCTGCGCAATAAATCCCAAGACGACGATAGCAACGAGGTCCGTCAGCCAGCTGAGCGTCCTCGCGACGGCCTGCGTGAGCGCGAGCCACCCGGGGAAGCGCCAGGGGGCCATTTGGATCGTCGACGACGTGAGGACGTGCTCATCTCATGCTTCGTGATGCAGTGTTTGGGAAGAGAGAATGACCCCACGGTGCGGAGCTCCGCTGAGAGAAATGCACGCAGCCGAGCCGTGGTCGTTGGTTCTGACGTTTATGCAGCTGGCCCCACGGCGGCTGGTTGCCGTGCTTTTTGTGAGGGACGACGTGCATAAGGAGACGGCTTACTCCGTTTACTCCGTTCACAAGGAGAGGCTTGGCGGTGCATAAATGGCAGTATTGTCATGTACTCTGACCATTGAATCCCTTCCTACTCTCTAAGCGTACCAATGCTTTACTCGTACGTATGGCAACACACGCTTCATGAATGCTCATAACCCATCCAACGCCGCTTGCAAGAGCCCATGGCGTACAAATCCTGCCGCCCGTATTGCTTGCTCCCAGAATCAAAACGCATATTCCTCGACGTGCAGGTATATTCCCTGCGCGCCGGTACCCTTGTGCACCGCGCGCTCGTCGCTCAGCCGGCCGACGCAGTTGCGCGCGCGGGCGACCACCTCGCGCCCGCCGCAGACTACCACCGCCGTCTCGCCCCAGGCTTGCTCGACTGGCGCGCGTATCAACGCCTCCATGTCCGGTCGCGAGACGTAGTCGCGGATGTAATCGATGCCGCTCGAGGCGGTGCTACTGCGCTGGGAGCCAGTGAAGGAAGAGGAGGAGGAGGCGCTGCGACGGCAGCAGCACCCGCCGGCTTGGTCAGGGGACCCAGTGGTGTAGGAGGAGCCATTTTTTTCAACGGACGCGTCGGTATTTAAAGCTCTGATCTTCTCGGTGTGCTTGTCAGTGGCCAACAACGCGCCCGTTTTCTCGGAAGCCGCTGTCATCTCAACGGTGCCCGCAGAGGTCGCGGTGTTGGCCCTTTTGTGCCGGAGCTGCACCAGCGGCACGCCCGACTCTCCCTCGGAACCGAGGCCCGTGATGGCAACGTGTAGTCTCACGTCTATGCCCTTTTCCCGTGCCGTCTGCGCGGCTTCCTTGGCCCGCTGCACGTAGTACTCAATCTCGTTGCTCGTCCTCGCCATCAGGACAACCTCTATCCTCCGCACACATGTCCTGTGCACTGCGGCGGCCGCGCACTCCAGTATCGGAACTGTAAAGCTGGCCCCCGTGGACGCCCCGATCAAGACCAGAGTCTCGTAAACATCCCATTGCGGCGGCGCGCCAAACGGTCCGGACACGAGACCTGTGAGCGTCTTCTCCGGATGTCGGGATGCGTAAGTATGGATGCGCTTAGAGAAGCCGCCGTGGGCGCGGACGATGAGCTGGATACTGTTGCAGCAACATGTGCCCTTGATTTTGTGGGCACACGCAATGGTGTAAGGATGCGCCTCAAAGGGGCCAAGGCGCGGCACCCAGAGGTATATGTGCTGACCGGCGCGCCACTTGAAGTGGACATCCTTGATGGTTACGACCGTCGTGGCATCGCCCATGGCCCGCATGGATATGTTGTGTCCCACACGCCTCATGCCCTGACAGGTCGACCCGTTGGGCCTCTTGAACCTCGTGTTCTGCCATAGCAGCAGCAGCCAGCGCGCGGCGCGGTCGAAGACGAGGAACGATATGGACATCCAGAGGTGATACTTTGCGTTGTCGGGGATGTGCTGGTACAGCAGCCAGATCATGAGGACCGACGAGACGATGTGCTGGACCAGCCAAGCCTCGTACGCCAGCCGGCGCAGCGGGAGGAAGCCGACGACGACGGACCACAGCAAGACGCCCCAGGCGCCAAGGCCGTAGCGGACGAGCGGCATCAGGGACAGCTCGTACTGCACAAAGTCGGCCAGCACCCACTCGGTCCAGAAGTGGAAGCCGTGGACCGTCGCGGTGACAAACATGGTGCGCGCGACCCAGCGGTGCAGCCAGTTGAGGCGCTCGTGACTCGACCCGATCAGCCAGGCGATGGGGTTGACCTTCATGGCCAGTAGGAACAGCATCGGCAGCTGGGCGAGGCTGACCCAGGCGTTGCGGTAGCCGATGCGCTCCCAGTAAAAGGCGTCTCGGACGACGACGTTCCATGACATGAAGTAGACGATCATGGCCCAGTAGGCCAGCAGCACGAGCACGCGGCCGAGGGGTGGCGGCGTGGCCCAGCGCAGACCCCGGACCGGCACGTAGAGCTGCGGGTGGCCGAGCTCGCGGAGCACGGCGGTTGCGGTGGCCCAGGCCTGGCTGAGGAGGCCATCAGGACGGGTGGGCTGCTTGACGGACGGGTCGTTGCAAGCACTCAGTCTGCGTGATGGTCAGCACGAGGGCACCGCGGCTTCCAGTCTTTAGACGGTGACATCATACCGTTGTCTCGCGCCGTAGACATTGACGCCGCGGATGGCAGCGAGCATGCCCGTGACGCCGGCGACGATGTACCAGTAGTCGCGAGCGAAAGCGTAGTTGGTGTCGGAGCCAACCTCGGCGGTGGGCATGTCCATGCCGCCCATGTCCATGTCCATGTCCATGTTTGCGATGCTGGCGATGCCGCTGAGGGCGGACTGTCGAGAGGTTGAAGCGTTCGCTCAAGAGCTCGAGGAGGACAGGCCGGGGGAGTGGTTGCTATGTCGTACGGAGCTCAAATGACAAGACTCGGCTACGATTCCGCAAGAAGGGAAAATGAGGCGTCTTGAACCACGCCTCGGTCGGTAACGACAGAACCCAGCGGCGACGACGGATGATTCGGCTCGTTGCCAGCTTTGTTGGTTTTGGAGTTGAGCAAGTTAAGATGGAACACGCTCACCATCGGCGAATTAGGAATCCAGCAGATGCGGCAAGCTGCAAGACATGCACGCAACCGCCTGCCGCAAGTGTGGGCCCAGCGCAACAGCTTGTTGACAATAGTGCACTTCTTGGACACGGAGGTGTTTGTACAGCCCGAGACACGCAGCGCTCACACCGTAAACGTGGCTGTCAAAGTCTTTGTCTCTCCTATGGGCCCTTGGGGAGAGAACGTCGAGGCCCTCACAAGCTAGGATGGAAACGGTTGGGTCCATCAGCAAACAACTTGCTCAAACACACTCATGTGCGCCCGTTTCGTGCGCGCTGATTGGGCACCCGCGGCCCGGGACCGGGGCTGAGGCTTCGGGGCCCCCACCGGCGGATCCGGAAGACCCCTCGCGACTCCAGCCGATGTCGAAACCGCCATGGTCTTCAGCGCACAGAAGCTGCTCTTCTGCGCGCGCCTCGCCGGGAACAGGCGTAGAATGGCCCGGAAGTCGCGTGCCGGAGCCCTACGGGCGAGACAATCAGCTCGAAACATGGCGGCCTTGGGCCCGAGCACGTTGCCGCACCTCCGTGCGCCACCGCCCGTCGAGCGGCAGCCCGTCGATGCGGTGCAAGTGACACAGAGAAGCCGGAGAGTTGGGTGAGCCAATGGTCCTGTAGCTGCGGGTGCGCAGGCGGCCGGTGCCGCGTCTTATAAGTCGGGCCGCCCGCCTCGGCATTTCACACTCTTTCCTCTTGTGACCTCATCTCAATTTGCCTCAACCTCGCCTCTCCCTCTCGCTCTCTCCCTCTCGCTCTCTCCCTTCCGCAAGCCTTGACCACCGCGACGATGAAGTCGGCCCTGCTCCTCCCCTTTGCCCTCGCGGGCCTCGTCTCCGCCCACTTCGAGCTGCTGTACCCCAAGTCCATTGGCTTCTCCGACGACGACGAGGGCAAGGCCCCCTGCGGCGGCTTCACGCCCGACTTCTCCAAGGACGTCGTCGACTTTCACGTCGGCGGCGAGGCGCTGGCCATGAAGCTGGTGCACCCGCAGTGCAACTGGCTGTTCCGCGTCACCACCGACCAGACTGCGCAGTCCGGCTGGGAACAGGTTTTCCCCATCGTCATGCAGAGCGGCCTGGGCAACTTCTGCGAGCCCAGTGTCACGGTGCCCGAGAGCTACATTGGCAAGAAGGGCGTCGTGAGCGTCGTGTCGTCGGCCGTGGACGGCCTGCTATACCAGGTTCGTTCCCATCTTGCCCTCGGCCGGGCCAATTGCTATTGGAACATGACATGTGCTAACACGAGCACATCAGTGCGTCGCCGTCAACTTCGTCAAGGGCAGCGCCGACGCGCCCTCCGAGTGCAAGAACTCCACCATCAAGGCCTTCTTTACCGACGACGCCAAGCTGTCAGCCCTCGTGGGCAAGTCCGGCGACAGCAACAGCAGCACCAGCGCCTCTGGGTCGTCGGCCTCGACCGCCACGCAGACGACGAGCGCCACGGGCAAGGCGACCAGCACGGGCGCCGCCGCGTCGCTGCAGGCCTGGTCCCCCATGGCGCTGAGCTGGAGCAACGCCGTGACGGCGATGAGCATGGTGGTGCTAGGCGGTGCGTTTTTCATTTGATCGAGCGGCCGTTGTTGAAATACCCAAGTACACTCGACTGAAACGATGTTATGACGTGATGCCTCGAGGGGACGCGGGTTGGCTGGGGTTAATGTGGTAGCAAATTGTCTCTTACCAATACACCGTCTACCGTCGCGCTGTCGCGACTGATGCAAGCGTTTCATGTTTCGGATCGACGCGATTGTTTCACGCTCGTTCTTCGCCATTGACGTGCTGTGATGCTAGGTTTAGATGCAAGGCACGGCACCTTGCTGTTCTGTGGACGTTCCCAAATCGGCAGACAGCAGTGTCCGTCTGCGGACGCTTCCATAGTTGACAGCAAAGTCTGGTCGCATCACCAATTGCCTCACGCCCATCGCTCTTGTCGCCCGCCCCCGATTCCAATTGCTTGCTACAGCTTGAATTGAATCCTACGGCTCCACAGCGACCCAGAAACAGCATCCCGAGCCAAAGGATTGTCGGCCTCGGCACCATGACCGGACAGCGCCCCGCTTAAAGGTGACCCCCACACTTTGAGTTCCATCTGACGATACCCCGACTTTTACTCCCAACGTTCAGCCCTGTCTGTTCCTGCCTTGTGCCACCAAGCTGCCTTGAGGCGTCCAAAGCTTGCATTGATGCATTGAAGCTTCCCCGTGCGCGGTGGGATCGATTATTTGTTGACTCCAATTGCGCGTCGTTGCACCTCTTCGGCCCTCTTGTTGATCGGGCGTGAGTGAGGCTGTGGCCTCGTCGAGCGGTATGAGCTGATGGCTGGATGACATCAAATGGCGCTTTCGACTCACCTCACATAATCGCTGCGCATTCTGGCTCATCATCCACGCCCGTCACTTCACTCTTGGCTCGCAACCGTCCTTCGCCACGCCTCGCGCTGCAAAAGTGTTTGAGGTTGAGCGCGGATAAGCTTTCCAGCAATTAGACTCGGAGCCGCCGCGCCGGAGCAAAAGGTCGCCTTGCTCCTGTTGCTGATTTATGGCATGCTGATCCGCCTTTTTCTCTGCTAGTATCTCTCTATCTCGCGGTTCTGCGTATTTCGCGGCGAAGTCTCTTTTTTGGGGGGGGGGAATTCCTCAGCTTTGCCATGCTGGCGCTTGCGACTTGCTGGTTGTCTCTCCGGTACAGCTGACTCGACGTCAGTCGTATCTCGCCCCCTGGTTCGACACCCATTGTCTCTCTTCTTGGATAGAAGCTATCTTAGCAGAAGCACTTTCTGCCCTCTCTCAAGCCTCGCGACCGCCATGCCGTCCATCATCGAAAACGTCAAGGCCCGTGTTGGGAGCCTGACCATTGCCCTCCAGCCGCCCAGGCAAATCAGCTGGTTAGGTGTACATATTGTTCCAGTCGCCGCGCTTTCCAAGACAGACATAGATACTCTGTATTGGCTGACGGCCCTCTCCGTTGCCGTCCTCATCCTGTACGCCTTAAGCGGCAGGATTCGGTCCCTGTTGCCTCGCTGGTTGCAGCCGTTTGCCACGGAAGAGGGCCCTGGAATCCAGAAGCGCAAGCCATGGACGCACTGGACCCTGATTCTCGGTCTTCTCTGCACTGCTGGACTGGTTCTTAGCATCGTCCCTGCGTGCCTCGGTCCCAAGCAGCTGGTTGCCATCCTCGAAGTTGTGCCCTGGCTGTCCGCAGTGCTCATCACCGTTCTTGACAGGCCGACGATGACGCCTCATATCCTTCTATTGCAATACCTGCTCATCTTCATGGCCGGCCTGACCACCTATTCCGTCATGTTCCTGGAACATTCAATCCAGGCCCTGGATGCGTATCGCCTGGCCCGCATCGGCTTGTCTGCGGCCGCCATAATCGCCATCATTAATATGCCGCTCCGGAATCCGGCATGGGACACCGAGGACATCGGCAACCCCCGACTCCCACCGTCTCACCACGTCCGCAGTCCGGAAGACAATCTGACGCTCTTCCGCTTTTGGGCTATGACCTGGGTGTACCCTCTCGCTCGTATCGCCCGAGCAAAGGATCTCACCGTTGACGACGTTTGGCAGCTCCCCTTGGAGTTCCAGCACACGCGTCTGTACATGGCCTTTCGCGAGCTCGAGGGCAAACTCATACCGTGCCTGATCGAGGCGAATGGTCTCGATCTCTTCATATCCACCACCCTCGCCGTCGTCGAAAAGGTTGCCGAAGTTTCCAGCATCCGCCTTACTAGCCGACTGTATACCGCCCTCGACGCCAATAAGCCCGACGAAGCCTACTTCTGGTGTCTCGTTATGCTGGCTTTGGACGTCTTGCGCCAAGTATCCAAGACAACGTCATCTTGGTATTCCCGTAAAGCATACGAGCGGTCGCGTGGAGAAACATTCATTGGTCTATTCCGTAAGCTCTTGACAAGAGCTGTTCCAGGCTCTGATGCCACCGAAAAAGGACCCGCGGAGGCGGATGCTGTCCTCGAAAACGGCGAACAACAGCATCCCAGGCTGCACCGCGTCTTTGCGAAGTGCTGTGGCGGTCGGAAGCCAAAAGCCCTAGCCGAGTCCCAACAAAGCCAGCCGGCATCCAATGCAAAGGTGGTCAATCTCGTCCGCGGAGACACGTATGAAATCTCTCAGCGCTTTTGGGACTTCCCCAAACTCGTCTCTCAGCCGATCAAGGTTATCGTGACCGTATACTACCTCGTTGACATCATGGGGTGGCCGTCGACCATTGGCTTTGGCCTCATGGTCATTTTCCTCGCCAGCAACTCAATGCTCGTGCGCAAGCTCATTCAGTTGGAGCGCTTGCGGACGGCACATTCGGACAAGCGCGCCCAGGCTGTCTCCCATTTTGTCGAAGCAAGCCGCCCACTCAAACTAAATGGCTGGACCGCGTCGTGGAGTAGCCGCATAATGAAGTTTCGCGCTCTGGAGATGCTCAAGCGGCTGCAGATGGCCCGCGTCACGGCCGCAATTTCCACGACAAACGTCGCCGGCGGAACCACGTACCCGTTGGCCAGTATTTGTCTCTATACTCTCGTACTACGACAGGGCCTCCCCAACAACGTAATCTGGCCGTCGTTGCAACTGTTTGGTCAGCTCGAGGCCAGTGTCAAGGAAGCCTTCGATCTGATCTCTGCTTACTGGAAGGCCACGATCCCGGTCGGGCGTGTCAACAAGTTCATGGCAGAGTCAGACCGCGATGAGTCCGATTTTATTTCTGCCGGCACTAATGACGTTGAATTCCGTCACGCCTCCTTCTCCTGGCCGTCAACCGACCACATGGTTCTCAAGGACCTCAATCTTACCTTTTCCAAGGGACTAACAGTCGTCCGCGGCAAGGTGGGGTCCGGTAAGTCGAGCCTGCTCCTGGCGGCACTCAACGAAATGGAGCTCCATGGTGGCGATCTCTACCGAGCAGATGAGCCAGTTGGATATGCGCAGCAGCTCCCATTCTTGCAAAACAGGACCATACGCGAGAACATCGTCTTCCATCAGCAGTTCGATGCCGCGAGATACCGGCAGGTCATTCAAGCCTGCGCCCTCACACCGGATTTTGCCATGTTCCCAGATGGGGATCAGACTAGGCTTGAAGAGGGCGGCATTGGCCTGTCTGGGGGACAGAGGGCGCGGGTTGCATTGGCCAGAGCCGTGTACAGTCCGTGCCGTATCTTGCTGCTCGACGACCCTCTCGCTCCCTTGGACCACGACACCGCCAGTAACATTGTCCGACGCTTCCTGCAGGGTCCTCTGGCAAAGGGGCGCGCTATTGTCATGGTCACCCATCGAGACGATCTTGTGCTCCGTATCGCTGACCAGGTCATCGACATGGACAATGGTCATGCCACAGTCCTGTCCGAGGAGCAAGTCAGGATTGAACTTGAGCACCCCATCCATACGCCATCCGGCCGTGGTGCCACCGACGAAGCCGAGGCTGCTCATGACATCCATGAAGAGGAGCTTGACGGCGTCAAGGACGCCCCGGAAGAACCCTCTGAAACTGGTGGTATTCCGCTCTCCGTGTACCTCAAATACATGAAGGCTGGAGGCTGGTACATGTGGGCTTTGCTAGCCGCAATATATGGATCGTCGCGATATTGCGACATCTCGAGGGCCAGACTCTTGGAGGCCTGGGGCAACGACACGGCGAACGGCGGTTCTCGGGGGTACTGGGGCCTCCCGAACCCCGAGGTCCATCCACAGATCTGGCTTTATGTCCTCGGCGCGTTGTCCGCAGGTCAGGTCATCACGTACGCCATTGCGCAGCTTCTGCTCGCCAAAATCAGCGTCGATGCCGCCCAGGGCCTTTTCAAGGCCGCCATCGACAAGGTCAGCAAGGCGTCCTTTCGCTACCATGACATCACGCCAACCGGCCAGCTGAAGAATCGCCTCATCTCGGACATGGGTATGGTCGACGGTGGTATCCTTGCGCCCTTGGAGTCGTTTGTGTACAACCTGATCGCGCTGGTACTGAGCATGGTGGCCATCATGACGCACCAACCAATGCTACTCATCATCCTCGGTGCCGTGGCGATTCTTTTTGTTTATTTCTTTCGAATCTATGTCCCAGTGTCGCGTTGCTTGCGCCGCATGGAGATGCGTTATCTCACGCCTATTATTGCCAACATCGGCGTCATGCAGGACGGCTTGGTGACGATCCGCGCGCTGCGAGTCGAGGGACACTTCCAGGACCGCCACTTAGATGCAGTCGATGACTTCCAGAAGCAGGACCACTTCTTCTGGAGCATGGCTTTCTGGCTTGACTTTCGTCTGAGCATGTCGTCGGCGTGCACTAGGGCGCTACTGATCTTGTTCATGGTGTGGTACGGGACACCCGCAAGCGCCGTTGGGTTCGTTTTAACGCAGACGACCATCGCCATGGCGTCTGTACAACAGCTGTGTGAAAAGTTTGCGCAGCTGCAGCTCGACGCCGTCTCCCTGGAGCGAGTGAATGCGCTCAACCGGATCCCGGAAGAGCCCAGCGGTGACGACGACCCCCCGGACGACTGGCCGCGGCCTTCTGACGCCGTCGTTTTCAAGGACATGTCTTTCCGGTACGCTGACGGCCTACCCAACGTCTTGGAAAAGGTTACCTTCGAGATTCCCGGCGGGTCCACGTGCGCCGTCCTCGGCCGGACGGGCTCCGGCAAGTCAACCGTTGCCAACGCGCTTCTCGCAACGCAGACGGCCAGCGAGGGCTGCGTCAAGGTCGGCGGCATGGATCTTGCTCGCGTCAATCGAACGGCGTTGCGCAGCCGCGTAACGTACATCCAGCAGGACCCGACATTGTTCCCCGGCACGCTCCACGACAACCTCGACCCCGAGGGCAAGTTCTCCGATGACGAGTGCCTCAATGTCATCCACCGCGTCCTCGGCCCGGGATGGAGCCTCGGTTCGCACATCGACGCAGGCGGCAAGAACCTCAGCCAGGGCCAGCGCCAGCTTGTAGGCCTTGCAAGGGCAGTGCTGCGACGCAGCGGCCTCGTCATACTCGACGAGGCGACGGCGTCCATCGATCGCGGGACGGCGGCCGTGGTGCAACGCATCCTGCGCAAAGAGCTCGCTAGAAGCACGGTCATTACAATTGCACATCGACTAGAGGCGGTCGAGGACGCAACTTGGTGTCTGCGGCTGGACCACGGGCAGGTAGTTGAGTGTGGTCCGGCGAAGAGTCTGGGTGATCTGCTGTGAGATCGGTGGGTTGTGCTTCATGAGGTGGACGTTGAACACCCAGCATCGCACGGATACGGGAACTTGTTCGTTGTATGGAAGATAGAGCGGAGGAAATTCTTTAATATGTATAGTTGGGTAGCGCAACAGCCTGATCAACACCCTTTGTGAAACATTGCAAATTTGCATTGTAGAACCCAAGTTAAGACTTGACTACCCAGCTCTGTACACCAGCACTCACTGACCCCTTCCCATAATATTCGTCTCTCATGAACATTTCCTCGTTGGGACGAAATGCGTAGGTATTCCATCCGGCTCATGTTTGTACCGCCGCCACATCTGCGCCCGTAGCACTCTCCGGATCATATTCCCTCTTGAACTCCTGCAACCGGGCCAAATTGCCTGCAAATTCCCTGTTGGGCCCAGATATTCGCCTGCAGGTGTTAGTCGAACACTGACTGCTTCCGACTTCATAAGACGACAGAAACTCACCATCGTAGTTGTTGTACTGCCCACCGCCGCCCTGGAAGCCCTTCTCCCGGAAGATTCCAGCAATCTTGCGATTGAACTGCCGGACCTCGGCGTCCATCGCCTCGTCATGCCACGAAAACGCCGTCGCCGCGTGGTTGAAGCTACCTCTCGAGGGAAATGCAGTCGCATTCGCGGCCACCTCGCAAATTTTCTCGTGAGGGAACAACTCGAACATGACGGCGGAAACCTCGCCGATATCTCTCTCCACGACGAAAGACACAAACTCGTCGATTACGCTTTTCACAAACTCCACACTCAGCGGCATAACGAAGTTTGCACCCCCCAGCAACCGGCGCTTCTGCTCATCGCGGTTAGGGATCTAGTTACTCGCCTCGCTATGCGGCATGCTCCGGGCTATAATATTAACTACCGGGCCAACGTTGAGGAGCGGCTTGAAAAAGGCTTCGCCGTCGGCCTGCGTGCCGTCCTTGAAGACCATGCACAAGGGGACCGGGGTCGGGACTCCAGGTGCCGCCCCGAAAGCGCCGAACCAGAAAGACTCGGCGCCGGTTTTGTGCTCATGGAACGAATTTACAAAGGCGACTACTTCGGGAATCTTGTCGAGCGTGAAGACGACGGGCCCCATTCAGACGTCCCCTAAGGGGTAAGCCTTCAGCATGAAGCTCGTGGCGACCTGTAGACTGCAGTTAGCATCACCATCGTCCTCGCATCAATACTCGGTAGGTGACATACCCCAAGTTTTGCCCCGCTCCTCGGACTGCCAGAAGAGATCCGCGTTCTCCGACTCGGAGGCATTTACAATATGCCCGTTGGCGAGCACGACCTCGGCACTCACAAGGTTATTAATCGTAAGGCCGTACTTGGATGATAGCCAGCCATAACCACCACCGAGGGTCAACCCGCCAACACCCATGTGATTCACCGTTCCTTCAACCGTCGCGAGACCATACTCGGCACAAGTCTCGTCGACTTCCTTCCACTTACACCCACCGCCGAGCGTCACCGTCTTCGCTACTAAGTCAACTTTGACCGAGTTCATCCGCCGCAGGCCAGCGACCATGCCGCCGTCCGACGACGTGGGAGCCGCTAGTCAAATGGCCGCCGCCCATAACAACGAGGGAGATATTATTAGCAGTGGCGTTCTTGACAGTCGCTGAGACTACAGTCACAGTGCCGGGTTGGACGACGATAGCGGCGGGCTTCATGGCTGAATAGCTTCAGCGGATGAGACTCTGCTTGAAGCCGTCATCGCCAGGTAAGAGGACGACGCCCGTCGTAATCTGACGGCGCAATGATTCGTGTTTGTCAGTCATCTTTAAATCGCGATTGTATTTCCTCGGTCTAAGCGCATTGTGGGACCCCTAGGCAAGCAGCTACGAACTAAGATCTATACAGTAAAGAGTTCCGGTCCACGTAGACCCATTACGCCTTGTTAAAGTAAAGTCGCCGACATTTCTTAAGCCAAGATTCTCGTAGTATCTAGCGCTCGTTAGCCCAACTCGGCGAATCCTGCTCGCATGTACATAGAAGCAGATTTACCTATTTAGCTTCCTCTCATTTCCAGCCCAGGCGTCCACATATACGACGTCTTTGCCCTGTTCTAGTGCTCGACGCTTAACGGCATCTATCAAAGCAGAGCCAGCACCCCTATGCCGTGTGCTGGGGCGGTGATCTGAGATAAGAACTTCGATAAAGAGGAGAGACTCTGCCTTGTCCATCTCGGCCTTGAGTGCTTGATTCTGGGCGAGATAATCTGGGAGGGCGTCGCGGATCATTGCCGCGCCAACCTGGACCACGCTAGTTGTACCATAGGCAGGTGTCTCTGCGACTACTTCGGCCACCAGGAGGCGTCGAGTATCACTTCCATCCTCCTCAGACTTTCGAATCATATCGACAATGTCCTCTTGGAAGCCGTCTCTCTCCGAGAAAGGCTGATCACCCCACATCTCGCCGGCGCCAATGGAACGAAGGTACGGCAGTGTGGAATCCCATGCTGCAACTATAAACTGGGCGTCGCTGCCAGCTGAGCTTGCGCTACGAACTCGGAGCTGGTCGGCGTTGGCTGACATGTTAAGACTTGACGTCTGCACAATTCACGGAAGGCAGGGGAGTACAAGTATCCGTAAGGAAAGCGTTAGTCTGTGTCACGGGAGGCTGGCAGCCCCGCTTCTGCCCTGCGGTTGACCTGGGGCGGGAGGGAAGGAGATGTATGTATCTCCTCGTCGTACTACCTTCCCAAATAGCCTTAGTACATTATTTCGCTATAACAATTCCGGCATGTGACAGAATTCCATGTCTATCAACTGCACTCTATCCATGTAAGTGTCAAAAGGGCGGAGAAAGAACAACGCTCGACTCTGCTATCTCATCCATTACACAACGCGTGATGAGTCTGATTCTTTCACCAACAATGACATGGCACATTATTTTCGGGCTCGCAGTATTGGCTGCTTTGGCAGCCATGAGGGTAGCTTCTTTTCTTTAACCGTAGAAGCCCGGAGACTCCTCTAAAGTCCTATAATACTATAAAGATAAGGGCATAGGCCGAGATATCGAGAATACGGTAGTATTACTTCTTATACATAGTAAAGAGTTTCTCTATATAAGTCTATTAAGGTTAAATCGGTACTGTATATTAGCGGGGTCTCTTCGCTTTAGGATATACTATCAACAGCGTATACTATAATTATTCTCGATACTATCCAAGGCTTGATATAAATCCTAGAGTATTATAAAGGGATTCTAGCCGAATACTACCTCTCGGGCAAGGCGGCTACCTTACCTGCCGCGGCCTAGGAATATTCTTCCGCGTAGATCGAGGCTGGTTATTTTAGGTTATTATAGCCTACGAGGATATCAAGTCACGATAGGGTAGCAAGTTATACGTAGAGTCGATACGAGCCAGTATCAAGGAGTCATAGCATTTCTCGATAACTAGGTAAAGCTTGCTATAGATACCTATAAGTAAGTAGCTAGGTAGGTAATAACTACCAAAAGTAGCTAGGTATTCGCACTTGAACACACAAAGCAGACTATTCACTGACCATCCTCTCTTCCCTCCCAGTCGTATTTTGGACGCAACATCAGAGTGCGAAAGTCCGCTGATATGAAGGCAAGCCGACCACGAAAACACTCTTTGGCAGTTTCTCTTCCACTTACCTCGATGGTGACCTGTGTGTGAGACAACAAGGTACGAGGCGGCATAGCGAATAGAAGTCATCCCTCTTGTAATGACTGGCTACTGCTCCTCAGTTGTCTGACATACCGTGCGCGCTTGTATGATAGGAGGCTCGCTCTTATCCCCAAGCGATGGCCCAAAACCATGACTATAATCTTCAAAATAATTTGAGGCTTGCAATTCCTACCTCTGTTTTATCTTAAACTATAATGGCGCCGAGCTCGCGTTATCCTAGAGGTCAACATCCTCACGGGTGCTGTGAACCGGTGCCATTTTGGGACAAAAAAGGTTCCTCTGTTGGTGCTGGCCCCTCACCATTCCGTGAGATAGACAATGTTCTAGCCCTTCGAACATTACCCCTGGCTGCACGCCGCTTGCCTTGTTCTGCTACCTCTTCGTCTCTTGCAACCCTTGTCTGTGCCTCAGTCAAGGTGAATCCTTTCTCGACAAGAATTGGATTACCGCCTTTGTAGGCGAGGAATGACGGCCAAACCGGAGCTTGAAGGTCTTTCAGATCCTTGAGAATGCCATCTGATTGACCGTGGTCGCCGGCTGCCTGTCCCGAGCTAACGCCACTTGCCCGCGTGCGAGCGGTTGGTTTGTTGCCTTTTGGCGCGCTCTCATGGAATGAGGATGGGAACATCCTCCACTCCGACACATCAAACTTTTCAAAGCTGGGCTCAACTTTGTCCGCCATCACCTGCAGACGTGTCCACTCTTTGCATGCTTGTTCGCAAAGCATTCTTAAAGAGAGCCGGAATTCTTTCTTTTTGTCACCCAAAAGCGCGAAATCTGTAAGTGACGACACCTCGACAACAGCCTGGCTGCAAAAGTTGCGCCTATTTTCCTCTTGCATATCCGGACAAGCTGCCAAAAGGACTACTCGCAAGTAGGCCTCTCTTTCTGGATCCTGTGTGTTTAACCTGGTCATTAGGTCATGGAGTTCAGTGCTGTTCTTGAGTAAATAGGTTGGTTGAAAGATGATCCGAGATAGACAATCCGCAATTATTGCCAGTACCGCAGCGGTTCTCATGTGCTTAGATGCTGGTGTGTTTGAAACAGGCAGTGGGATGGCTCGGTCGATGAGAGTGTGGTTGCGCATTGTGTCCCACGACAATGAGTCGTCGAGGACAGTCTTTTCGAGGTCGCCACCAAAGTAGGTCGTGGCCAAGTTCAAAGCAGCCTTAAATATAGCGTGCAAATGCTGACGTCTACTCAGCAGTCAGCAGGCACTTGTTAAAACGTGTAGATACGTGGCCCAGCCATACACTTCTTCCTTAGGCGGGGATTCAATCTGACGCGCAAACTTTTCGAGACGACTTAGCTTATCGGTACAGGCTTTAAGAGTCTTTCGTGTCGAGTCAAGTTCAGCCTGCGCTTTGTGTGCGCTGAGCCTTGTTGTCTTAGACTGCTCCTTTTCTAGCTCGAGATTTTCCTTGTACTTGTTGATCTGCTGGTCCTTCGTTTCCAAGGATGTTTGCATTCTTTTAATACCAACTTCGGTCTGTGCAATGACCTTCCGCTGCTCCTCTGCTGCCTTCTCAGCACTGGCTAGCGCACTGTGTAGGTCAACCTTCTCTTTTCGTAGGGCCTCTGCGGTGTTGGCTTGATGGTGAAGTTCAGCCAGCGTCTTCATGTTCTGTCGGTTAGCTCTTTCTAGATCATCATTTTCTTTCTTCAACTGCGCATTTTCCTCTGCGATCTTGAGAATTTGCTTGTAAGATTCACCACAGGTAAGAGCTTGAAGCTGTTTCACAAAGCTCTCGGCGACCGTTGGAATCTCGGTATTTGGTGACATTTTAGCCAGAAACAAATGAGTATGAGCGCTATGGACGGTTACGTGCGAACGTGTGCTGCTCTGTCCTGTGAATTATATATCTTCCACGATAGACCACGACCCGCTCAATTTTGACCCCGGCCTCTCAAGTGCGTCGGCTGTGCGGCCAGTGGAAGGGACGGTCTTTACGTAGGTTCAGGCTGCATGTGACGCAGGCAAGCGGCTGCATAAGATGTGTTGCACAAAGCCCGTTCAAGCACAGGTCAATATTTTTAGCTGCAGCGGCCCAGCGCAGTCTTCGGCGTGTCGAGAAACAATTGGGCATTGTTCATGCAGTTGGTTCATACTTGCCTGCGTGCATGTTCCCGGGTCAATAGCTCAGTACGGACTACATCTGCGTGGGGCTCAGCCTTCGACGCTGAAGGGCACTTCAGTCTACTTTCCGCCCCGGTCAGGATGCAGCCATGGTTACATCCATGGGTGATCTTGTGCGGCGAACCACATCCGCCGTTTGTGCCGAAATTGTTTTGAGGACGGTGAAACCGGTCATGCGTAGAACATAAACCAATGGAGTGATTACTTCCCGCGAGCGTGTCAGGCATTGATTGGGTTGCTCGTCATGTTGTTGGTTCCAACTCGCAGCTTTGACTCAAATGGGATACGGAGCCGTCAGCTATCCGACCGAGACTTGCATATGCGAGAGGCCACCCAATACAGCGGGCAAAGAAGAAAAGTCGATGAGCATGCTATTTGTTGAGGTTTTCATGGTGTCGATACTGTCCACGAGGCCGAACTTAGATGGTGTTGCTCTTTCGATACGCATCGACAAACTTCTGGCGGGTGGCAATCAAGAACGAATGGGCCAAGTCTGCGCTATTTCTGTATCGTTATGCGAGTGACAACCTACTCAACTACCGAGCCTGGCTTCACTCGTACTTCCGCTATCCGTTGACGACATCATATGCCTGCCAACTTGGTGCAATTTTGGTTCATCGCTGCTGTCGTATAGCGGCGCATCCCCCACGTGCCCGAAGCGGATGGTAACGTTCGTCATGATCACCTTTCGTTCGTCGCCGATGAGCGGATTCCACTCACATCCTTCCGTCGAGCTGTCGGACATATGCTGCATCATCGGAACGATTCTTCGCGTTTGAAAAAGTTCAACGTCGAATGACAACCGCCTTGTCGGTCGCTTGCTCAATCTCACAAACGGTCCTGCCACAAGTCGAAGTCCAGGGTTTGGCCTGTACTTGTGGAGGCAGTAGAAAGGGAACTCCGTCGAGACTTTGAGACAGGCCTTCCAGGTAGGGTAATCGACGAAGTCCAGGATTCTTCCATACAGTTCTGAGGGAAGACTCCCTCGCGACCTGGTTGCGACACGACGAGTAGCGGCGACATCGAAGAAATTGACGAGCGCTGCAAGGCCTGGGAAATGTCGTTCGAGATCAGGTGCAGTCGCCGTGTAATTGGATCGCATAACTATCTCACCGTGCTGGGGCTGGACGTGCATTCCATCCTTTAACACGGCGCGCTCTCGGGGATGCGTACTCGCACAGTACTCAGCGCGTAGAGGTAAGAGATCAATTGTGTCGCTGACTTTGACGAATGGCTTATTGCCACCGCCAACTAAGACCTCCGCAAAAACTGCTTCGAAAAAGTGACAGAATGACGACCTGGAATTTGACACGGCCCTGCTGAGTGGCCCAATCAACCGCCTTCGTAACCGCTTTGCCATCGAGCACCAACTTTGGGCTGACCAGCACATCCTCCATCCAGTGAGGTGCCGACCCTGGGGCTTTCCCTGGCCGATGGGACATTGAACCAAAATGTAGAGGGACAGGGTCATCGATCCATTCGTCCTCGACATACGAATGTACCATTGACCGATCTAAACGACAGCATTCGCGCTGACACCGCCGTCCACGATAATCATGAAATCGTGCTTGATTGGACGCAACAGACACGAGAGCGAACAGCAACTCGCGGAAAGGAAAGAAGTCTACGCTCCACTCCCTCCCGAAGTTGATGATCTCAAAGGAATATGCAATGAGGATCTTGGCCAGAGCGTGTGTGAGGAACACGCTCCACGCTTCTTTATTTGGGATGCGAGGCAAAAGTCAAACGGTAAGACTGGACCGGGCTCGCTAAGCTCCAGGGCCGGCGAAGCCATGTGCTCTTCCGAGCACATATCTGGAGAAATGGTAGGCTTGCCATGGTAGATGCTATCGCAGATGGCCTTTATCCACCTGTCTCCCTGGCGAGGGATGTTGTTCAGCATCCAGTGTATGCCGTGGTTCATTGTGAGAATCTCGCTGTCGAGGTTGACGATGTAGTAGAACTCTATGAACCAGTCGTCCAGCCGCTTTGGAAGCTCAGTTGGAAGTTCTTCGAACTCATGGTCCCGCTCGTCGGGCTCCGGGCCGCTACGAACTTCGTAGACTCGATCTTCGAGGTCGTGCTCCATCGATGCATAACGATTCCGCATTGAGTCGAGCCATTCTAGACGACGTTAGCGGTTCAATTGACATGGAAAGCCACACGACATACTCCGGTACTCAGCAAAATCGGCAGGGATGCTTGTGACGATTTGCGCGCCGAGACCCTCATAGTAAGAGTCATAACTGATGATAGCGAATGTAGTATCGCTTACGGAAACGGACTATCTCGAGACCTCGAGTTCCCATGGCAGCCTAGACTAGAATCTCTCTTGCGTTCTGGTCGCCAGATGGGAGAAATCTTGTTGGTTCATGTTTGAGGAAAGCAAGACCTGTCAGTCCGACGACGCAATTGTGACCGTTTGTCGAGTTTGAACGAGAAGGGCAATGAGGCAAGTTCAGGTTAGCGCACGGTTTTTTTTATTTGTGAGCCAGAATTTGATGACGAAGGGCGGAAGAGGTAGCTCGATCACTACCCTGTGAATGGAAGGAAGCAGCTACCTGTGCAAAATGGGCACCGCCTCACGCCCCCGGTCAAGTTACGCAACGTAGGCTGACCAGAGCAGGCTGCCTATGCTCTACCAATTTGCGCATTCTCTGAAACGACCCTACTACTTGGCCACGAACCCCCGGGATATTGCTTTTGGGGTTCTCGCAATTGTTACGGATGGGGAAGAACTAGGAATCAGAGCAGACTATAGCATGACTACCGTCGAGGTCTTCGAGGCTGTTACAAGGGTTTTCATCAGAGATGGCGAGGGGAAATACCCAGCACGGTACAGCTTGGAGAGGTGCGTACCAAGGGCGCAGGAAATGGGCCCAGACTTTCTTTCATTGCCATTCTGGGTCCCCGACTGGCGACAGATCGGGAAACATGGTTCAGAAGTGCCTTCAATTCACGGTCGATTCGACATCGACGACATTGCCGGCATGCCGATTGCGCAATCAATGATGAACCACCCCGATTCACCTGGCGTACTTCATCGACCTGGATGTTGCATCGATATAATTGAGCAAGTCATGCGTCTGTGTTAGGGGGCCGAGGAGGATCCCTATGTCTTGCTATCCTCAATCCTTGAGTTTGCTCACCTGCAAACCGAAGAATGCACCCGGCGAAAACTACGTCTGGTACACCGCTCTGCGTGGGCGATTCGGCGAGATTTTCCCAGAGGCGGGGAGCGATCCAAGCGTTGCTTGTCTCATCTGTAACATTTTGCGCGGGCAAGCGGCCATTGACACCAAGCTTCTGACTTCCAAGCAAATTGAATTCATCGTCGACTGGCTCGGACATTGGACCTCAGAGCTGGAAGATCTCAAAGAAAAGCTGGAATACGTGAGATTGAAGTTTCCATCAGTGTAGTGTCCAACCAGCGCGGGAGGAGGCCGTTCAAAACAATCAAAGGCATGCTTGGCGTTGGTCATCTACCAATACAGGCTGGCGATGTCGTAGCTTTGCTCTGGGGCGTGATATTGCAAAGTCCATATTTTCATGTTGGCCCATGAGCTTCCTTTGAGGTAAGGTGGCATTCGTTGTCACGGCACTTTTAGAAGACTAACACGCATCGGCCAAGTCATTTCGTTGGTGGCAATCTTCAAAGCTTCGTGTATACTCCCACGTTCCTCTTTACCACACCGTCCCCTTTTGTACAAAGACGGAAGCTGGGTGACATTGGCCTATTTGACAGCATAGCTTCGCATCGCGCCCGTGCCGACGCGACAGGGCTCCCGTCCACTATGTCTCTGAATTTCAATGGTAAATTTACTTCGCGCGGCCGCTCATGATTCCAGCAAGAGAACAACTACACGGGTTCGAAAGCTTCAGTTGACTTTTCAACACGTTCTTTATGGCGCGAGTTTTAGGCCAGCTGCAGGTCCTGGTGACAGCTTTCGTCACAGACGAGAATGCGCAAAATTTGCACAACGCTCTGGGAGAGTATCTAGAAGATCTTGTCAGCCGAAAGCATACCAGAATCAGAATTTACCTCTGCCATTCAGAAGACGTTGCAAAGTCAGCTGACGTATTATGGCCTAGTCAATGATTCGGGCGATTCTAAATCCCGACCAATTATTAGCGGGCATCTCACCTCGGGGTTTTCTAGAACCCGACAAGAAGCCCCCCCACCGGCCGGTCCCGATCCGGAAGCACGGCGTGCCGTGCAGCGCAGCTTCTGCGATGCGTCGGACAATCCACGCTGGTCCTTTGGTAACTATAAGTAGGTTCGCATTTCCCTTCCATATTTTCTGCGTGATTGAGCTGACAAGCACCTACGAACCGCCTTAAACTGAATCATTCCCCATTATACTCGTGCAAACTTGCGTTTCTCCCCACAAACAGCCCCTATGTTCCCGTCTAAGCCGAGAATCGCCCTCATTGGCGGTGGTCCAGCCGGACTCACTGTCGGCCTCCTACTTCACAATCGCGGCATCTCTTGCACAATATTTGAGCTTCGCCAGCGGCCAACCGAGGAGGAACTGGCTAAACCTTCGGGCATGCTGGATCTCCACGACGAGTCCGGGCTCGCCGCTATCAAGGAATGCGGGCTGTACGACCAGTTCCTACAGCTCACTGGCGAATGCGCCGAGGCGCAAAAGGTTTCGGACAAGGACGGCAACATCCTCTACAAGGATGAAGGGGAATTGAGCGAGCGTCCAGAGATCTCCCGCCATGCACTTACGAAGCTCCTGAGTTCTCACTTGCCTGCCGACACCATCAAATGGGGCCACAAGCTCCTCTCTGCTTCCACCTCAGCCACGTCTGGCGGCACCGAGACAGTACTGGACTTTGGTGCGCACGGCAAGCAGACATTCGACCTGGTCATTGGCGCCGACGGCGCTTGGTCCCAGGTACGCAACCTGCTGACGAATGTCAAGCCGCACTATGCGGGGACGCAAAGCATCACCCTGACTATACGGCACATCACGGACAAGTATCCGCACTTGGCGGAGCTCGTCGGCCAGGGCAGCTTCTCGGCGCTTGGCCTCCGACACGGCGTCATGTCCCAGCGCGGGCCGCAGGACTCGGCTCGCATCTACATTTTCCTGACCATGGCGGATGAGAGCTTTGCCACCTCGTCAGGGTTGGCGGGCCGGGCCGCCGTGGCAGCAAAGGACCGGCTCTTGGAAGACGACGCGCTTCTTGGCACATGGGGCCCCGCTATCAAGGAGCTGGTTAGGGTAGCGTGCGACGAGGAGTCGGCCGACAATCCGGGTGCTGCCATTGACATAAGGCCGCTGTACACATTGCCGATCGGTACGTCGTGGGAACATAAGCCGAGCGCAACGCTCGTCGGCGATGCGGCACATTTGATGTGTCCGTGGGCGGGTGAGGGAGTCAACCTTGCCATGTGGGACTCACTATTGCTGTCCCACGCCATCATCAAGGCGTATGAAGCCACTGGGCAGGATTCTGCCTCGTTCCAACGCGTCCTGGATCCCTCCATGGAGAAATTCGAGGTAGACATGGCGGAGCGCGCGAAGGAGAAGGCGGAGGAGACGTACAGCAATGGTCAAATAATGTTTGGAGAGGACGGGGCCAAAGCCTTTACCCAATTCTTTCTTCAAGCTTATGGTCCTCTCGCAGGAGGACAAGATGGAGTTGAATCATCATAAGGGCCGGATACGTTTAAGAGAACATGAGCGACTTTTATTACCCCGGGTTCGGGGTTTAGGGCGGTGGTAGATGATCATTTGGTCGCATAGATATCATTTCACAGGGATTAGATTAGATTAGATAGAACGAGCCTGACTTTTTCTAAAGTAAGAAGCCCACTTGTACTGTGACGTCCAAATCATGACTCTATGGGACTTAGCCTTTCTGCAAAGATGATACTGATTGCCGCTTTGAGAACTACAGTCCGCACACAGGTGCCGTCACTTGCGGCTAATATCGTTCCCGTCGAGTCTGAGTTAAAACTGTCTATTGGAGACTCAACAACCGTGGTTATGTTGGTTGCAAGACACTGTGATTGAAGCCCGTTTGTCTTAAAAACATCTGTCTCCACCATTGGGGCGACAACTCAGGACTCAATGCCAACTTCAGTGCTTCTCATCGCCACTGAGAGAGCATTGAATTATAAATGAGCACGTGCAAGCGTTTGGTGGTTCCCTGGCAATGAACAGCTGGCAACGTCGCTATCCAGTCGCTTACACTGCACATAGCACGCCAGCTGTTCACCAGCCCCCCCTTAGCAGTTGTCAATCGCCTCCACGCCGGCCGTACAGTGCTGTGACTTTGTTTTTGTTTCTGTGAATATTGCCATTACGCTCTGCCGCGCATCCAATAGTCCACGACACCGCTGATCCCCATCTCCGAGTTTACAGTGATGAGCTTTACCTTGCCAAGGTACAGCTGCTTTCCGACTCCCGTCTTTCTCACGCGTTGTTATGCAAGAGGTTGCTTAAGTAAAATGTCAGTAGCGTTCATGATGTGCCAGCCCACCCGATACGTTTACCACAAGTGCGGTCACGGCGTTGGGCCCCCTCGCTCATGGATTCCCGTCCTGTGCATCAAGGCACACGCCACGGGCTTTCCGTGTTGGCTGCCTGTCCGAGTGCCGCGCAGCAAGATCGAGACCGTTCCCTGGCCCGGCCAGGGCGCCAAGGACTGGTGTGAAAAGTGCCTGAAAAAGCGGGAGCGGGCCGCCGCTGGCCGCAAGGCCAAGAAGCTAAGATCGTGAAATTCGCGAAGCTGTGAGGGAGAAGGGACGCATTCACTGGTGCAAAAGCTCTCGGACGATGGAGGACATGCCAACGAAGAATGGGGCTTGCAAAATCAGGACGCGCTGAAGAGTCGCAACTCTTAGGACTTGGCAAACACGACTGCTGCGACGAATCACGACTCCGCCTCAGTCACCATCAGTGTCCCCCTCTGAGTTCTCATTCGGGGAAGTGGTCTGCGCTAGGCTCAGGACCCAGTATTATGTTCAATTGTCTTCAATTCAAAAGGGCACGCTGTCTAGCCAAACAACTTATCCAGCACCTTCTCAGCAGCATTCCTGTACAGAAAGTCAATAAGAGACATGTGGGCGGGAAGGTGAAAGAGTACATACTCGGGTGGTTGTGATATGAAGGTTCGTTCATACTCTTCTATGCCAGCCAGGTCCATTTGCAAATCAACCTGGCTTTGTTTGCAAATATGCGTCTTGTGAACCAACTTCCAGCCGACGTAGAGTATTGGAAAGACGACCAACATGGTATATCTTTTACAAGTCAGTCTTCCGCGAAGATGATGCTGGGGGTACAACTCACGAGAACAGAAAGTCGGCAACCTTCCAGTACCCAGGCAGTGGCAGAAACACCGTGTACCCTCCCACGAATGCCATGATAAACGTGCCGACCAGTCCGTACCACGCAGCGTACGGCATGAACCACGCCTTGTAGGGCAAGGTGTCGCGGCTGATGCCTTGCGCCTGGAGGGCTTTGTAAAAGTAGAGGTACGTCGTGCAGACGACGGCGAAGTTGATTAGCTGCGATGCCGTGACCAGCGAGACGAACCAGTCGAGTACGACAGCGGCGTTGGAGGAGAGCTGGAGAAAGGCCAGCAGCGCAATCATGAGAACAAATGCGACGCAGTAGACGGGCACGCCTTTCTTAGTGCAGGTCGTCATGAATTTAGGCGCCTTGCCCTCCAAGGCCAGTCCGTACAACGATCGCGAGGCGCAGTAGACGTACGAGTTGCCAGCGGAAAAGGCGGCTGTCAATACCATGGCGTTGACGATGTGCGGCAAGACCTTGATGCCAAGGCGGTTCATGGCGACGACGTATGGCGAAGCAGCAGCGCCGGGCTTGGAGTCCTTGAAGGCGGCAATCAACTCCGCATCATTGTACGGAACTAAAATGCCGACACACAGCGATCCTAGCACGAAAAAGGCCGTCAATCTGTAGAAGACGGCATTGTATGCTCGGGGCATGACCGAACGGGGATTTTCGGCTTCTCCAGCGGCCATGGAGACATAGTCAGGACCGGCAATCGTAAAGGCAGCCAAAATTAGGCATTGCAAGAAGCCCAGCCATTTGCCGAGAGCACCCTCGTAGTAGAGCTCGGCAAACGCCCCCGGCTCGTTCCAGAATCGGAAGCCAAACCGATCGCCGTCTGGATTCCCGCCCAGCATGACAATAAAGGTGAAGATGATGAGGCCAACAGCCAGCAGGACCTTGCCGACGGCGGCCCAGAACTCGGTCTCGCCGTACCACTGCACGGCCATGACGTTGATGAGGGCATACAAAAGGATGATGATGACGATGACGGCGGCAGTCGGTATCACGTCGGTCCAGAAGTGCAGGATGAGATTGCAGGCAACCACCTCGAAGGGCACGAGCGCGGCCTCGAAGACGAAGAAGTTCCAGCCAGCAGCAAAGCCAAACGCCTCATCGACATAGCGGCCCGCGAAGCGGATAAAGGGGGATGAGATGGGCAGGTAAGTCACCATCTCCGCCATGCACAGCGTGACAGCGAAAATAAAAGTGCACCAAAAGCTAAAGGCGAGGAACAGACTTGCCGGTCCGCCATGGAGGAGACCTTTGCCAATTTGAACCTATACGAACGGGCACGGCCATGAGCAATCGACACCAACGGGAAAGGAAGAATGAAGGA
The DNA here is from genome assembly GCA_024340155.1 of Tolypocladium pustulatum. NCBI lineage: Eukaryota > Fungi > Ascomycota > Sordariomycetes > Hypocreales > Ophiocordycipitaceae > Tolypocladium > Tolypocladium pustulatum. Next base: position 148,943 of record JALHBY010000184.1, on the reverse strand, counting down.
GAAATTGTACAGAGTACACTGTTCACGCACATAGAGGGCGGTGCCAATGGTACCACCAATACCGATGAGCTGGATATGCCGCGACTTGAGCTTTCGATGTGTAGAATCATGCCTCGGCTCACTGGACAGGGAGGACCGGATTGCCTGGTCGGCTACCGGCTCGACGAGGGCGGCATGCTTGAGCTCGACGCCCTTTTCCTGGTCCGACGAGTAGGCCGGAAGGCTAGGCGAGGACTGGACGCCGCTTGAGCTCATTGGAACCGATGGTGCTGGGAGTCTGGCTCACTGGCCGTCACAGAAAAACTTTGCGATCGTCACACGGCATGTAGGAGCGACGTCAAAAAGTGAGGCAGCAGCTCAATTGACCAGAGCAGGCGTGGGCGACCCGCAGAGGTAATTGACGCTTTGTAAAGCGATGTGAGCACTCCGGACCTGCTCAGGTGGGTGTTGTGAGAGTGACGAAAACGGAATCGGCGGTGCTGTGTGCCATGTGTCGCCGGGTTCAATTGGGACTCGAGAAAAAAAAGGGAAGAGAGCGGGACAAGAGCTGAGTGAGGCCTCACACGAAAATGGCGAACAGAGCCATCAGCCAATGTGCTTGGGGCAAAATGAAAGCGGCGGGTCCTAGGAAACGGGCGAATCCTGCTTGCAGGATGCAGACTGTTGCTGGCGTCGGCTACCTGCGTCCATACTCGTAGCGAGGATGGGCCTTGGCTTGGGACGAAGCTCCATATAATAAGCTAGCCATCGTTGCATCGGCTCATCGCAACGACTAGGACGGGGTCAGTATGCAGGTGGCATGCTATGAGAGCGGGACAAGGGCACTAGACGCGGACCCCTCAAGAGGTACGAGAGGTGCGTGGTTCAAGCCTCGGGTTGCGTTGAATGCCTGATACCAAGGCTACGCACAGCGAATGCATCGAAATTTGGAGTAGTAAGGGCAAGGTTTGCTCAGATATGAATAAGTGTCGGCCAGGATATTATTGACGTCCTCGTTGCTGCCTGGAAGGACGAGATAGCGGCGCACCTTCTTTACCCTCTCTACTCATACTTGCTTTGCACGGCCGCCTCTGATGATCTCTTTGATGGTTGCCGGTCTTCTGCCTCGTCCGACCACGCCAACAAGGGTTTGGCATGTTTCCTTCATTTCCTCGCAAAGCCGCTCGCCGAGCCCGAGTAACAACTGAGCTCTCGCGAATTCAATTGGCGGCGACTCCGGTTCGGGCGTTTGTGGCGGTGGCGCCCACACCATGGCCCAACCCGTCTGGTGGCACTTACCAGCTGAGGCTGCCCATCATCGCGCCGCTTCTTAATAAGAGTCGCTGCGAATGCCGAAGCCGGCCGCTGGAGGAGGCGGCGTGTGGCTGCCGACGGGCCGCGAGGCACCATCGACAAGACTCGCCACGGAGGGACGGGTTGCATCATGTCCACATTGCGAACCCGTCCCCATTCTTGGTTCGTTTGCCAAATGCCGTAATATCTCACGTGCTTGCGCGGTTGCGCTGCGAGTTCCGGTCGATTGTACGTCCCTAGCGAGCCCATGAATCCTCCGCTTCGTCTCACCAGCCCGATTGGATTTCCATCGTACCATTGGGGCATAGCCAGCAGGCTACTAGGCCCAGCGCAGGCACCTCCCTCAGAGATGGCTCTGTTCTACGGCCTCGAAGTTGGCGGCCTCGGCATTTGCGACAGCTGCCTCCTCAAGTATTTCTTCCCTTCTTCCGTAGTAGTGTCGATAGCCTCTCTCTCGATGTTCAGGCAGCCGGTCAGTTCAAGACGTGATGTGAGTAGTCGGTCAGCTGGCAACGCAGTCAAGGACCGAACCTACATCTCCCAAGAGGCTCACCAAATTCTCAGCCTCGACAACATCCATCGTCCCAAGCACTTTGTTCACGTCATCGAGCGGCTCGCTCTCCAGCGCCGTCTTCATCTCGGGGGCGCAAACGTCTCGAAAATCGTCCTGGCCTTCCTCACTGCTCGTCCTCGCTGTCGGCTTCCGGGATCCGAATTTGAACCGCCGTGTCGGGCTCCAGCGTCTGTATCTGAATCTGCTCTACGGCTTGACTTGTCAACCGGTCATACCATGATGGCAGCTCCTGGCACCAGCAGGCTACCCAGGCCTAGCGCAGGCAGCGATGCTCCCCTCGTACCTTTTGAGGGGTCCGCCTCCAGCGCAATTATCCCGCTTGACATACCCTCACATACTGGAATACGTGTATATTGCAGAATCGTCATGTGAAAATATCTCGTCTCAATATGTCATCCTTCGGCGCGTTGTCTTGTTCACTGATCCGATTACATGCATAAGAAAAAAGAGCAGTCTTACACCATCGTCGTCAAATAAAGTCCCGCAACAAGCGCTGGTCATCCTCCTTCGCAACAAATACAACATCGAAAGTTCAGCGGTCTTTCAAAGCCATTTCGTCATCAAACGATCGTTTCATTAACAGTGGGTATCGTCCAAAAAGACCGCTACATCACGACCAAGTGCCTCAACGCGCCTACAGCTCGTCCTTTCCGTGGACAGCGTCCTTGACAGCGTCAGTCGCGTGGCTCGCCGCACTGCCGACCTTGTCTCCCACCGACGCCGCGGAAGCGCTGGCCTCGCTCGCCAGGCTTCCTACGCTCGCAGCAGCAGTAGCGTAGACGGCGCTGAACCGAGATAGCACACTCTCGCTGAAAGCCGGCTCCTTGCCGCTGATCAGCTCCGAAACGATCTCGTTGACAGCCTCGTATTGCTTCGCTGCGTTGACTGAAGCCGTAACGGCAGCGTCGTGCGCAGTCTGCGTCGCGACGGATGCGTATGAGCCGGCAATCCCGATGGCGTTATCATACCACCCAATAGCTGTCGGTTCTCCTCCGTATACCTGTGCGCTGATCTCAGACACCACATTATCCCAGGTGCCCGCGATCGCAGCACCGGCATTGTACACCTGATCCCCAGCTGCGTCTACGGCAGCGGATAGGGTATCCTCGACAGCTTCCGCCGCCGACAAGACGCCGTCGGTCGCAGCAGAGTATACAGACTGAGCCGCGTCGCCCGCCGCGTAGGCCGCTGATGACGCAGACTCACTCGCCACAGAGGCCATAGACGATGCGGACTCACTTGCCACAGAGGCCACGGATGATGCAGAACCAACGAAATCGGTCGGGGTGGGAGTTGCCGTGACGGAAGACCAGGCAGCCGAGGCAGCCGAGATGAAGCTCATGTATCGATCTTGGGCCAGGCCGAGTCCGGCGTAATAGTTGAGCTTGGCCTGATCGACAAATTTCTCTGCTGGCGACGTAGGCGTCGGCGTGGCGACCCCCAGGGCAATCAAGGCGCTCTGGTACTGAATCTCGGCCCACAGCCGACCTTCGTTCAGACGTTGGGCGGCGATGGACTCGACCTTGTCCCAGTGGAGAGGCGGAGAGCCGCTGGTGGGCGTGGGCTTGCCATAGACACCGGTGGAGGCAGCTTCAACTGCCGCGTGAAGCTTGTCGCTAGCTCCTGCGACAGCGTTATCGTATGCGGCTGAAACGGACGAGAAGAGCTGCTCGTGCACGGGTTTCGCCGTGCCGTACATTTGCGCAGAGACAATCGATCTGGCGCTCGAGTAACGATCCGACGCCAGAGACACTGCGCTGGAATACGCAGCTTGGGCAGCAAGCGTGGCGCTCTCAATCCTGTCGGTGTCCACATAGTCATCCAAGATGGGTTGACGATCGGGCACAGCTTGGGCGGCAGCACCAAACATGGCACCGCGTACTGTAGCCGTATCGGTTACCCGAGGTTTTCCGCCGTATGCTGCTTCCTCTGACTCCTCGACATTTTCATCGGCATCCACAGCGACAGATTCTTCCTCGGGCGCCTCGGAGGCTTCTGCGACAAGGGAGATGGGTGACTGTGCGTGCTCTGGCACCTCCTCAGCAGTTCCTGGGACACCGTTAGTCGTTGCAATGACGTAGTAAATGGAAAGTAGCACGTACCCAAGATAACGGTCTCGGCCGCATCTGTAGCGCTCGGAACGGCATCCTCCGCGGTCTTGAACACGACGCTGGAAGCTGCTTCACTGGCGGCACTGATTTGGTCCTCAACTGCCTGTGAGGCCACGCTGGCCGCCTCTGCAACGGACGATGTCACGTCCGCTGCAGCCTCGGTCACGGCCGACACTGTCTCCCGAACAGCTTCTTCAACGGCGCTGGTGAGCTTCTCGGCGGGAAAAGACCCCTGCTCAGCGGCATCCTTCATAGCTGACTCGGCTTCATCAAGATTCTCTGCAACTGTCTCTCCAACCAGGTCGGTCTTCTGTGCAACCTCGGCGGCTAGTCGCATAGCCTCAGAGTCGAAGTTGTCAGTGACGTCATTGGCCAAAATCTTCCAGTGGGTAGCCTCTTTCAGGCGCGAGAGTTCCTTTGCAGCAGCCGAGGCAATTGTCATACCCTCGTCCTCGATCTGGGCTGAGGCCTCTTGCGCCTCGAGCAGGGTAGGATGAGTAACAATCAACTGCTTGAGCTCCTCGGTCCATTGTGTCAGCGTTCTCTTCAGCTCGTGGTACTTGGCCCAGTCCTTGTATGTGACGCCATCGGCCCAAGCCCACTTCATGCCAATTTGCTGGAGGGCCAGATTCCTAGTCTCGTCCAGAATCTGGAAGTGCACATCAGCAGCGCTGACGACGGTATCCTGCAGCTCAGCATCGTAGTCCTCGCGCCAGCCTCGAATCGTCTGAGCTCTCTTCTTAATAGCCACACCAGCTGATCGAATGGCGTTAACAGCATTCTCTTCCGCACCATCGGAGCCATCTTTTACGATGGCCAGAATCTTGGTCTTGAGGTCGGCAAGTTCGGTTTCGATGGTTGCTTTGAGCTGCTGAAGGAGGTCCTTTCCAGTCGCCTCGACGTTTTCACCCATCATGCGCCGCGCGATCTCGTCGACGCTATCTTCAATATCCGTGGCGCCCTCGTCTGCTTGCGCTGCAAATTTGCTTTGCCAAAGCTCCAAGTCTTCGGCAACCATCTCGCGGGCCTTGCGTCTGATCTCGCTCTCGTTCTCAGTGGCCGGGGGGGCCTCCACAGGGTTCCAGTGTTCTCCATTCGTCTCCTGGGGCTCTGTGGCTTCAGCAGCTGAGACGGTGGTGGTCACTTCCGCGCTTGTAAGATACGTCGTCGAGCTTTGGGGGGCAGGCTTGCTAAAGGTGGATTGAACAGTCTCGGTGAAGGAATTCCTGCTCAGTATTAGCCGGCATTCCACAAACGTGTAAAAGGTGCTTTCTTACGCATGCGAGGACGGCAGCACCGGGAGAACCTTGGTTTTTGCCTGGTTCTTATATCGCCCGAGTCGCTCGCCTATGCGAACTAGCTGCGGCTCTACATTCTCCACGTAGACGACACGCAGCTGCGGCCACACTGATGTGTCAAGGAAGTGATTTGTCTTGCTCCATGCCCAGTATGAAGCAGGCAGTGCCGTACCGGTGGCGAAGTCGTAGGTGGCGTCGTAGCCTTTCGCAGCATACGGGCGGACAAACTCGTAGGTTGGTAGCAGAAACTCGTAGTAAAGCTGCAGCGAGTTTGTTCGCGCAATATCATAGTATGGCCCGATAGCGTCACCGGCTTTGGTCAAATGGGGCGCGATTGACTGGTCGTAGCGTGCTTGGGATGCTTCTTGAAACCGCGTCAGCTGAGGCTGGCCGTTTGCCTCCCACTGAGACCACGCATAATCCTGTCCCTTCTTGACCAAGGGGGCGCCGAATTGGACAGCGTACGCGCGAGACGGCGCCAGGACGCGGCTGTTGACTGAGTCGTAATATGGCTTTGCGACATCGACGTAGGGCGCGGCATATCGGTTATAATACGGCTCGACGTGCGGTGACACGGCGCTCTTGGCGCGGAAGTAGTGCTTGCAGATAACTGGTGAGGTTTCGTCGCAGGCCTCGAGGGAGGAAGGGCATCGGAAGAGAATAGTGATGATGGCAGCCCAGGTGGCCAGTCTAAGTACGAGTCAGCTATGAATTGGAATAGCAGGACGCCAAATCGGCTCTTCGATCGCAAAGCGACGAGGCGAAGACGAACCTTGCGGCAAGGCTGAAGGCCCAGGCAAAGAAGCCACGTCGTTGCTTGGCCGTCCTCCTCCTGGTCACTAGTTGTCCTCGCAACTTGCCATTGGCATTGGCAGAGCCGTTGCCGGGCTTAGGCGAGCCGTTAGACTCGGCCATGGCGGAGAGTATCCCTGGCGACAATCAATGCCGTCGTGATCGCGGCGTGGACGCTGTTGGCGCGAGATGCGGCGGTGGCAAGGGTACTGAGAGGAGGATAGCACACGCCGCGACTGCCCGTATCTGAAGGCGTAGCGAAGCAAGTGAAGCTGCGGCGCCGAAAGATGCAATGTTAGCTGGAGGTAGTCCTCTCAAACACGGCCAGGGCGATGGAGGAGGTCAGGTTCTTCTCGCCAGGCAGCACGGAGCGTCTGGGCCGGTTGCCTAGCGCTGGGCTGCTGGTGCTGCTGCAGGGGCTGTCACAGCGGCGTAAAGTAGGAGGGTTTTACCTGCGACAAGGACGGATCCACAGCAATCCCGGCTTGTGACGAACCACTCCGCAATCTGAGGAAGCCTACGATGTGAGAAGCCGTACGTGGTACCACGGGGGTGAGAGGGATGGATGGCTTTGATAAAGGACGAAGCAACGGCGATCAAGCCGTGGTGACGTCGGACCGTGCTGGCCTCCCAGGTGTTTTATTCGTAGCAGGCGAGAGCACATGGATCCCGAGGCACGTCATGGCAGCGGCGCCTGTGCAAAGCTTGCTTTGACCCGCCTCAGCCGCTCCGCACCACCACGAACCGCTACAGCGACCGCCAGTATCACGCAGGTTGCATCAGACCAGGCCATCTGTGGTGCCATTGGCTGTCGCGCCTTTGAGATTCACCAGATTGTATGCCTGCGTGTTTGTTCATGCATGCACTCCGCACTGGGCCTTCCATCCTGCTCTGGCATGCCACGGCCTCGCTCAAACGCAGACGTGGCGGCTGTCAAGACAAGTGTCGCCATGACATCAAGCAGTACGTCCACTATCAGCCACCGCGACATCGTGCTCGCGCTAATCGTCAGCCAGCGGAAGCAGGTCAGGAAGAGCATCGGTGGAACGGCAGATCGGCATGCATCGAGTGCACGAACAGTAATTTATCAGCTGCCCGTTCCTTTGGGATGAACTAATCCTCCATGGCCTCAACTTCAGATTATCATCCTTGATGACGACAAGGCTCTTGATAACTAACTTACGGGGTAGATTCCCGCACTCGAGCTGACGGCGTGCAAGCGCCACCGTTATTAAGAAAAGGTAAGGTACCTTTTGGAGTGGACGTGAAGGGCAACGGCAATGGCAATGGCAGCATGGCCACGTGACCCTCCTGTGAATTGTTGGCCCGTACCTAAAGGTACCTGCACGCAGCAACCGATAGCGGCTGCCTTGTTCTGCATCGGCCATCTCCAGCCTTACCTTATCTGTTCCGTACCATACAGTAAGCTAATAAAGGTATCCGTATCCCCTACACACTTCCATCGCCCAACGCTATAGCAAAGGCAAGAGACGGCCCTCGCTGCTGCGGCGACTTTCCCCCGTCTTCGTCCCGCGCTGCCACCTTCGCGTAGTCAAAGTTCAGAACACATCTTTTTGCCCTCCTAAATACTCTACGAAACCACTTCAACTCTTCATCCGACCCTCGCACGCCCTGAGTCACGCCGTACGAACCACCTATTGCTCTTGCTGCCACTCAATCACAGCCCGCCAACAGCGACTAACGACGACTCCAAGCCACTTCTTCCTCTCGTAGGGCCGAGCGTCCAATCCGGCCGCACCCTGCATATAACCTACGCGACCCAACGACACACGACTGCCTTCCATCGACCCCCCGGTTGACAGCCTCATGATCCCTCCGACGCCCGTCTTGCGATAGTCCGTCCTCTCCCGCTGCGGGGCCCTCGATTGTTGCCGCATCGTCCTGGTCTCGCATCATGGACGACAACTTGCTGGCGGCCAACCCGGCTTCTGACCTCTCCTTTCCGCGATTGACGCCGCGAACCGAACGTCCGAAGCCCCCCAACCAAACCCACGATGCCGCGCCGGCTATTTGTCGAATCTGCCGGGGCGAGGGCACCGCCGCCGAGCCGCTCTTTTACCCATGCAAGTGCAGCGGCAGCATCAAGTATGTTCACCAGGACTGCCTGATGGAGTGGCTATCGCACTCTCAAAAGAAGTACTGCGAGCTCTGCAAGACGTCCTTCCGCTTCACCAAGCTCTATGCGCCTGATATGCCCAAGACGCTGCCTGTGCACATATGCGTCGAGCACATGGCTAGGTTCGTGCTGCGGCACCTGCTGGTCTGGCTGCGCGCCGCCGTCACTATCAGCGTTTGGGTGTGCTGGCTGCCATACTTTATGCGCTCCGTCTGGTCCTTTATGTTTTGGGTTAGCGACGAGGGCTTGGGCAGCAGCTCGCTTCTCTCTCGCGCAAACGAGACGGATGGCTCATGGTTGTCGGCGTCCATGGCCGATATTGGGACGTGCCCTGCCACCCCTCTGCTGGCTTCCGCCACCACCTCTGCGGCCGAAGCCGCCGCCATGCTCAAAGATTTGGACGGCGAGGACATTTCTGACTATCTCGTCCGCATCGTGCTCGGCTCGCTCCGGCTTGGCGTAAAAGTTGGTCGCTCCGACATCGCCATGGATACCACCAGCAACGCCTCTCTCTCTGCCAATGTGACCCTTGACACTCCCGCCGCTCCATCCCTCCTCAGCGACGTAAGCTTCCTTCGCAACCTCACGCGGAGCCCAGCCTTGAACAGAGCCATTGTGACGGTTCTCGAGGGGCAGATCATCACCATCCTCGTCATTGTGTGCTTTATACTCGTTATACTGGTGCGCGATTACGTGGTGCAGCAACAGCCAGAGATCAATATGCGAGCTGCTTTCGACGAACCGGAAAACAATCCGACTCCTGAGGAGCAAGCCGACGATGCAGTGGCGGCAGTGGAGCTCCTGCGGGAACCGGTCGAATCTGATTCGGATTCTGAGACGCTAGACGACGGCAATCAGCAGGGCACGCTCGCGCCTTCGGAACCTGAGGCGGACGTCGATGACGCGAGAACGGTCACTTGGCTAACAGACGAGTCTCGCTCTGACGCAATTGAAGCCGGCTCTACTGAGCATCCCGCATCACGGACTCCGGAATCGGGGCCGAGCGGCGCTAGTCAAGGCTATACGCCACCAGCCGAAGAAAGATCGGACGAGCGCGCCAGTGTCATCGACTACCTTCGAATCTATCGTCAAGCAGGAGGTGATTCGGAGCTGATCCTGAAGTTTGTTGAGGAAGAGGGCCTCGAGGACAAGCTCAGCTATTGGGTCGATGTCACCCGGAGGTCCATAACGAAGCGCGAGGATGTGGCCCGTGAATTTGCCAAGTCATTTGACGCGGCCTCAGTTACGCATCTGAACTTTGAAGATTCTCGCGCTGTTCATGAGACATTAAACCCCGATTACAATGCCGACTTGGATGCCTCCACCTCGGCAGGCGCTGCATCAAAGGGAAAAGAGACGGCACATCTGCCGGTATCGCCTGAGCCGACTCCAGAGCTCCTGAATGAAGCTGCTTCATCGAGACCGCGTGCGGTCTCCGATGGGCCCCGTCATCACGACTTAGTCAACCCCCTTGGGAGCAATAATTGGTCTTTTGCTGGCTTGCAACAGGATGCCGCCATCAACGATTCGGAGACGAATGCGCCTGCCAGTACCTCTGCCGGTTGGACGGCTTCATCCCAGGAGGACGACTTGCCGATCGACAATGGCAATGATGGCCATGATTTGCACCAGAACCGAACAGGTGTTGCTCATCAGCACTCGGAAGACGACAATCCAGCGACAGAGCACAACGCGGCAGAAGAACCTGTTCCTCACGACCATGAAGAGCCAGCGGGCTTGATAGGTCGTGTAGCCAACTTCATGTGGGGTGACCTGGACGGCCACCAACATGTCGAGATCGACGAGGACCATGCCGGCGGCGATGATGACGCCTGGGTCGACGTGCCGATGGCTGAAGGCGCCGAAGACCATGCTGAAGCTGACGACGGGGATATTGATGGCGCCGCGGCGGGAGGACTGGATCCCGAGGCCATTGAGGATCTGGAAGACTTTGAGGGAGTCATGGAGCTTATTGGCATGCGAGGACCCATTGCAGGCCTGTTTCAAAATGCCATCTTTTGCGCTGTCCTGGTTTCGGTCACCATCTTTGCCTGCATCTTCATCCCCTACAACATTGGCAGGGTCACGCTCTGGACCGTCGCAAACCCAATGCAGCTTGCACGCATGCTGTTCGAGTTCTCCAAGGTCATACAAGACGCCGGTGTCATGCTTTGTGGGCTCGGTTCGTGGGTCTTCCTGAATCTCGTGGACATGTTCACCGGCCTCATTGGCGGGGCCTTGGGACTCCAGGTCGTCTCGGCGAGAAAGGCCTCGTGGGGCTTGTGGACGGGCGCTGGAAGGAGAGTCATGGAGTACGCTCTGATGGACTTTCCCTTGTCCGCCTCGGAGATGCAAAATTTCTCTGCCATCAGCCATGAGGCTCTCCTCGTCATCAAGGGAAACATTGCATCAGTTTTTGGCAGGATTGATGCTGGCCTTGCCTCCATCACCGCCGTCAGCATCAACCTTGCCGATGGCAAGCTCTTGGCGGCAATTACCAGCGCTGCGAGCTCGGCCATGGCAAATTCGAGGACCATCTTCTCACTACTACTCGATCCCAATTCGTGGGTCATCGATTTGAGTGGGACAGACTCGCGCCTACCTGTCGATCCGAAGCTGGCGTACTGGTCAGGGCTCGACCGCTTCTGGGCAATTCTCGCCGGGTACATGACAATCTTCGCCATTGGCGCCCTGTACTTGAGGAGAGGCACGCCTTTTTCCAGGGGCAATATGCTGCAGGTGTGGGAAGCCGGTATCATCGACACACTCCACCAGGCCAGCGGCATCATGAAGGTCATCATAATCATCAGCATCGAGATGCTGGTGTTTCCCCTGTACTGTGGGCTTCTACTCGACGGCGCCTTGATGCCTCTGTTCGAGAACGCAACAGTCAAGTCTCGGATCCTTTTCACATGCGACTTCCCTCTGACGTCGGTCTTTGTCCACTGGTTTGTGGGCACGGGGTACATGTTCCACTTTGCGCTTTTTGTGTCTATGTGCCGCAAAATCATGCGACCAGGTGTACTGTGTACGTGGCCCCGACTGTCAACTTTTGACTGACTGCTAACCATCTTGCAGACTTCATACGAGACCCTGATGACCCCGAGTTTCACCCCGTTCGCGACGTGCTCGAGAGAAATCTCTCGACGCAGCTCCGGAAGATTCTCTTCTCTGCGTTTGTCTACGGCGCCCTTGTCATAGTGTGCCTCGGCGGCGTCGTCTGGGGTTTGTCGTTTGCTATGCCCGGGGTGTTGCCGATTCATTACTCGTCTAACGAGCCAGTGTTGGAATTCCCCGTCGATCTGCTATTCTACAATTTTCTCATGCCCCAGGCCGTCAAGATTTTCAAGCCGAGCGACGGACTTCACACCATGTACACGTGGTGGTTTCGCAAATGCGCTCGCGGCCTGCGGCTCACCTATTTCCTGTTTGGCGAGCGCCGCATCGACGAGGAGGGCATTTTGGAGCTCAGCCCCGATTCGCCAGCTCGCCAGTCCTGGTATCAGTCACTGTTACTCGAGCTTGACGAGCACAACCAAGTCATTCCCAAAACATGGCGAGACACTTTCGATGGGGGGGACGCCAAACCCAACCCCCCACTCTCAGCCCGCGAAGAGAAAGTCCTGAGGCGCAGGAAACAGCACCTCGTGAATTCAGGACAGCTTATCAAGAGTGGGTCTTTTGTACGCGCGCCAGCATCTGACCGTGTCAAGATTCCCAAGGGCAAGCGAGTCTTCCTCGCTGTGAATGAGCTGAACCGACGCAAGGATGGCAGTCCCGATGGCGACATCTACTCGTCCAGCCAGTACCAGATCGTCTACGTCCCGCCCAACTTCCGCGCCAGAGTCTTCTTGTTCATTCTGTTCATCTGGCTGTTCGCGGCCGTGACGGGCGTGGGCATCACCATCGTTCCGCTCGCCCTCGGGAGGGCCATGTTCAAGGAGCTAATCCCGGAGGGCATCCGGACAAACGATATTTACGCCTTTAGCATCGGGATATACATTCTCGGCACCGTCGCTCACTCCGTCTTGCGCCTGAGGAGCATCGCAGCCCAGGTGCGGATCTGGACGAGCAAGGCGCGGGACGAGATTAAAGTGGGCCATGCCGGCCGACGAGTCACGTCTGGCATTGTTCGCGGCCTGAAGCTCGTCTACGCATACTCATTCCTTCTGGTCGTGTTCCCGCTCTTATTTTCGACCATGATGGAACTGTACATAACCATTCCGCTGCACACATACATGAACCCGCCACCTGCAGCAGCGGCTCAGGCGGGCCCGCATCAGAACGACGAGGAAGGCCGTCACACCGTTCGCGTCATTCAGGCGTGGACTTTGGGACTCCTCTACCTGAATCTTGGGACAAGGATGACAACGTCCCTCTTTCCCGATAGCCGCGCGGCCGTAGCGGTGCGAACCGTGGTACGTCGCGGGTGGCTGCGACCGGACGTGGGCATATTGACCAGGGCGTTTGTCGTCCCCGGTATGGCCATTGCAGGCGTTGCCACGTTCGGCCCGCCGCTGATGGCGAGTCTTCTCATCAAGACGGAAGCTCTCGGCGCAGGCGTCGACGCTGTCGGCCTGACAGTCGTGTACCGCTTCTCGTATCCAGCGGCGGCGATCGCGGCCGTTGTGGCCAAGCACGGAGTTGGCATGGCCAAGGTATTCAACGGGTGGAAGGCCGGGATCCGCGACGAGGCGTACCTGATAGGGGAGCGGCTGCACAATTTCGGGGCTGCCACGGCAGGGGCCCGTAGAGCGAAGAAGGCATGGGGAGCTGGCCGTCCGAGGCTTTGAATGTAAATGATGTGTAATGAGTGTATGATACCCTGGCCATCTGACCCCAAGCGGCAGTTTAGCTTACCCTTGTGATGGTATCAAGCGTCGACGGACTTGTGCTCTGCATGTTGAGTCCTCCTACTCGCTGCCCCCGCCTGCCCCGAGACTTAAATTGAGACAGACGTTAGGCCGAGACGTCGTTCATGCTGCCTTATGCAAGTCAGTGCGTGGTGCAACTTCGAGGAAGGTTTTGCTACCCTATAGCTCATGACAGTGCGAACGGCTATAGCCTCGTCGACGTTGCTGTAAATGAACATGGAAATACTTTGGAATCAAGGTTGGACACATATTTTCACGTTTTGCAACGCTTTTCGTATTTTGTAAAGCAGTGTTTTCAGGTGTTGATAGGACGAATGACGCTTTCGTGGTCTAATATACATGCCGGTGTCCAGGGTTTCTATAAATAGAAATCATGCTTATGCAAAGCTGCTTTGGTGTTTCTCACGATATGCCGGCGTCACTGCAAACGGAGAAGCAACTTCATTTACATCCAAGAAGAATGGCGCAGGGTCCAGGCATCGCTCCAGTTGTCTTCATTGCGCATGGCATCTGCACGCAGCTGATGAGTTGGCAAGCGTTCATTTTAAGTACCTACCTTATTCGAGCCCGCGAGTCGCGGTTGCCCATGACGCCGGGCGCCAGGCCCAAAACGGCGTAGCGCCGGCTGGCACCGCCCAGGGGCCCTCAGTACGCCGCATCAACAGCGGGCGTCACGAGCCAAAACACGCCAACAAACCAACAACCGCCAACGTCAACGACGACGACGACACAGGCTTCGCAGCCTCTAGCCACAGGTAAGGCACAGGGTAAGTTTGGTTGCGCCCGTAGCCAGCGCCGCAGCTGCTCGTTTCTTCGCAGAGACAAGCAGTCCCCCTCCACTGTCGACAGCGGGGAAGCTGTTTGGGCGCCAGTACCAGGCCCCTTGGATCATTGGTGAGTGACACCGCGATGCGCTTTTCGTGGGATTACGACGACGGCGATGGCACGACTGACTCACACGTGGCGATTAGGATATCTGCCGTCTCTTCCCAATACCCACGACCTCAGCGCTCTGGAGACCGACCCATGGGATAAACAGTCCAGCAGCCCATCCCAGGTGCGACCGACATAACCTACGCCATGGTCGAGCCCCCGTCCTCGCCCCCCAGCGAGGCAGCTGGCGCGGAAGACGCCCTGTCGTGGTACAAGGCGCAGTACGAGCTGCTCGAGGGCGAGTTGGCCGAATTTCGGGACTCAAGCCGCGAGCTGGAGCAGGAGCTGGAGAAGGACATCGAACGCGCCGAGAAACAAGAACGCGTGCTGCAAGAAAAGGCCGAGACGCTGGAATTTGAAGTGCAAGAGTGGAAGGTCCTTTCACCATTCCCCATGGCTGCGGCCCGAGGAGACCCTCGCTGACCCGCGGCGCAGAGAAAATACAAGGAGTCCAAAACTGAGGCCAGCGCCGCACAAAACGGCCTCGAGAAGGAGATAACGACGCTTCGCGACTCCAACCGGTCACTGCAACTCAAGCTGCGGGACATTGAGGTTGCCAACGATGACTTTGAGCGCCAGGCGCGCAACACAACGTCGTCGCTTGAAGACATGGAGTCCAAGTACAACCAAGCCATCGAGCGCGCCGTCTTGATGGAGGAGGAGATCAAGTCGGGCGAGCAGGAGCGCGAGAAGCTGCGCATCGAGTCGCAACGGCTCCGCGAGGAGCTGGCCGAGCTCAAGATTGAGGCCGAGCTGATGCAGGACAAGATCAAGAAGCAAGAGTCCCGACACCTCTCGGCCATCTCGACGGACCTGTCGATGCTGGGCTCGCCGACCTTTGACAAGAACGTGTCGCCAAACTCGACTGCCAGCTCGCCGCTCATCACCACGCCTCCCGACACCAAGTCCTTGTCCGCCGCCGAGGTGCACGACCCGCCGTCGCCGCCCATGTCTGACGCCTCGGCCCCCATTCCCAAGTCGACGGCGTCGGTCAGGCCGACCGGTAAGACCGGCGGACTGCGCAAGTCTCGGCTGCCGTCGCTCGATAACAGCGCTACGCCCAAGCCTCGGTCCAAGCCCAGCATCGGGGCCTTTACTCGTGCCGCCGGCAGCCCAATCTCAGGCGCAGGCGCGCTCCTACGCACCCCAGCGAATCGAACGAACAAGGGCCGGCCGGCTACGCACAAGCTGCCCGCTTCCAACTCGCTCTCCCACATCCGCTCGCTCACGGCGCAGATGCAGCGGCTCGAGGCCAGGGTGCACTCTGCCCGGTCCAAGCTTCCCGCGCCGGCCAGTACACCGCCTCGCGCTTCACCCAGGTCTGTCAACGCTGGCTCCAACATGCCGTCTTCGGTCACGATCCGGTCCCGCAAACGCACTGCTGGATCTTCTGCGTCGTCGGTACTCGCCGATGACACGACGCCTACCAATTTCAACCCTCGCGCCTCGGTATCTAAGAGTCACGTCCCGCGACTGAGTACGTCCGGGATTAGCCGTCTTTCTTTCGGCCCGGGCCCGCTGCCGAATCGCGGACCAGACTCGGACATGAGCCGACCAAGCTCAAGAGCTAGCGTCTCCTCTTACGCCAGACCGGCCTCTAGAAACGACATGATTGCTCCTCCACGGCCCATGTCGCGCACGTCCATGTCGGGGACTCGAACGCCGCTCGGCCGGCCGCGGTCGTCGATGAGCGGGTCAACGCATGGCCGCTCGGCGAGCATCAGCCGCATGGACGAGGAGATTGAGAGCGAGTTCAGGAGGTCGAGCCGGCGAGGAACATATTCGAAGCTGGAGATGAAGAGTGGTGTCGCCACTAACTCGGTCTCGGGCAGCGCGATCCCGACGCCAGGCATGCGGCGGCAGAGCGGGAGCCGAGGTGGCCTGCCCGCGTCCAGAGAGTCCATTGGACGACCAGGTACATCAGGCAGCAGAAAGCTGGGCGACCTGGGTGAGACGTACTGATGCTGCCTGTCGCGGAGATGGATATCGCCGAGCGCGCAGACTGTTGACTCGGCCGGACGATTTTTTGGAAGCAGTGGTAGAGTGTCGGCGCGTTTGCTCACTTTGTCTATACCCTTCTACGTTGACTTTCTTTCCATCTTGTTTTGCGATGACACGGTTACGAGAAAGGCGAAGGAGGGTTTGTTTACGATGATTACGAAGTCGATTCACAGCACATTTGGTTTACTCTCCGCTCTGTGGGCTCTGCTTGTTTTGGCTCACGGACACGGGCTGGGTCCGAGAGAGGTTGGAGGCGGGGATAGAGGAGACAATGCCATGGGGCGAGGGAGAAGGGGGACATGATATCAACCAGGCACGTCTAGACTGTGTGCCTGCTCACTGCGCACCATTTCTTTTGTCACGAGAAGCTGTCGAGGGAGACGAGGAGACTAGCGGGCAGTAGATGGGTAATAGAGCGTCGAGGACGCCGTGCACGCTAATATGGCGAGGTGTAGGGCAACTACTCGTACTCGGCAATGATGGCATGCACGAAGTGAGCAGCAAGTGACCGTGAAGAGGATAGCTCGCTCCGGGACGCAGGTGGAACGGTCGGTGGCTGACGAGCCAAGCCAAGGTCCGTGGGGAGCTGGAGAAGGCGCCGAGTCGATGGATGGATGGATCGATTACCTGAAGGGGGGTCCGGTCCGGAGATGACCTGTACTCTTTCCTACTCCTCGGTTCTGCGTGTTCCTGCAGGCAGGGCGCCGTGGTGAGCATCGGCTCGGGCTTACTCTACGGGCAAAGGGATGGACGGTTGTGGTGGAAGAGGAGGTGGGGCCTGGAGATGGACTGGCTCCGCTGGGCGACGGACAATGTTGGGGATGGGGCCGGGCTTCGGGTCGGCGGCGCCGGGGTACGTTGTTTTTTGGTGGATGGAGCCCTGTGGCTTGAAGCCCTGGGAGGGTTGGATTGGCGCATGCTCAACAATTGGGGAGCCCAATCTGGCCGGGCGCCATGTCGTCCTTTGCCGTCGCTGGAGGCCGTTTCTAGCCTGACGGAGCCGCGAGGATCATGGCCGAGTTTCCACTGACAATGAGTCTTCACTGACTGCAATGCGCCTTGGTAGGAGCACGTATGTCGAGTCCCGTCCCCTTGTATGCTGGCGAGGGAGGGCCAGCGACGACGCATGTTTCTGACTGCATGGAAACGAATCGAAAGAGAGTTCCGGAAGGATTCGGCGGCCAGCGTCAGACGGGCACGAGGCGCGGCGAGACGGAGACGACCGTTCCTGGCTGCGTCCAGGAGGCCATGCCCATGGACTGCCGGGCCGGCACGGAGCACCAAGTACAGATACGATACTCTTTGACGGACTATTTGCGACCGAGGTTTGTTTTCCGGCGGATGCGGTAGTGGTTGCAGCGTTAGAAGGCGAGCGTGCGGCTGAGCACCGGGGGCGGGCTTTGGCTGCCCTCGTTGATCCGAGTAGCACCCACCACCGTCAGCCGCTGGAGACACATTGTCCCTGGTGAACCACGGGCGTGACAGTCATGTCGTTGAGCGCCGTGCCAGGCTTGAGTCTCCTGCCATCGCAAATTGCAGATTGGACAGATGCGCGGATGAGGCATTCCGAGGGTGCCCACCCCAGGCCGCACTGTGGCTATCGATAAAGCTGCCTACCTTACAGAATACCTGAACTTAGCACCCTGCGACGTCAGAGCTGCACGGGAACGCCAGGGGGCCGCAGCAGCAATCATGGCAAACCCAAGGCCCTGGATTGGCCCCCGGTTTCCGCAAGCTAGCACGGCGTCGAGGGCAGGGTGCTGCCGGCGGAGGTTGGGCTGCTGCTGCTGCTGCTGCTGCTGCTGCTGGTGGGCGGGCTTGACTCTACGGGGTCAATCCGTCGGGACACGGACGCTGAAGGGGGGCCTACCTCGGGCGTCTTGCTTTTGATTTGATTTGGAGATGCGCCGTGGCTTCGGGCTGAGGATGGATGCTCAAAGTTGGCAGCATCGATAATAGGTGCTCACTTGGCAAGATCCACCACCGTGCTGACCCCTGCTTCACGGAACCCGGAGCGAGCGGCGAGGTCGAGCATAGTTGGGGGGTCGCACTATACATTGGATGTCGGGGCTCTCTCTCACCTTGTGCGCCTGCTCTGCCCAGCTTCGTCTTTCCGAGGCCTGCGCATGTCCTCGCCCGCGCTCTCACTGCGTCACCGAATTGCGACGTGTATTGTATCAGCAACCGAGCCTTGTGTGAGTGAACCTTTTGCACCGATCCACCCGTCCGTTGGTGTATACCTGAGGTGTACTCAGGCTGCCGCACTGTGCGGGTGTCTGTCTGCCGGAACTGCGCTGGGTTGGGTGCGGCACCTGCAAGCGTTGCACGGCAGAGCGCCTATGCTACCGTTCCCCCTAGCCCATGTACTCCGTAGCGCTCCATCTTTTTTTTCTGCCGCCCCCCTCCGACGGGACAGTGCCAGCTCGCGGCCGCTGATGACCCCAACAGATTGAAGCACGATTGCTGCGCAAAAGCTCGACTCCTGCAACTACACACATCCTCGACCTCCTCCCCTTCGAGCCTGCGATCCCTTCTAGCCACGGGCACTCGCTTCTAATTCTTCCTTTTCCCCCGCCTCTTCACTTCACGTCTCTTCCCTTTGCCAGCCGATCGTTGGGCGTGGCGCACCCGCCGAATCCCACGAGAGCTCCGTGTCAGCCAGGGTTCATGACGCCTTGAGCCGCCGAGTCTCGCCTCGCCTCGATCCTCACCTCCTCTCCTCCTCTTCCCTTTCCTCCTCCTCACCAGCACCAGCCACAGCGACCATGCCGGAAGCAACAGGTTCCAACGGTGCCGCCGCGCGGACGGTGCCCGTCGTCAACGGCAAGGCGTCGTACGCCGAGAAGCACAACATCGCCGACCACTTCATCGGCGGCAACAAGCTGGCCAATGCGCCCGCCAGCAAGGTCAAGGACTTTGTCGCCCAGAACGACGGCCACACGGTCATCACAAACGTGAGTACACCCCTCGAACCGCCGTGGACGCGCCGGCTGAACAGTGGCAGGTTCTGATCGCCAACAACGGCATCGCCGCCGTCAAGGAGATCCGCTCCGTGCGGAAATGGGCCTACGAGACGTTTGGCGATGAGCGCGCCATCCACTTCACCGTCATGGCCACCCCCGAGGACCTCCAGGCCAACGCCGACTACATTCGCATGGCCGACCACTACGTCGAGGTCCCGGGCGGCACCAACAACCACAACTACGCCAATGTCGAGCTAATTGTCGACATTGCCGAGCGAATGAACGTCCACGCCGTCTGGGCCGGCTGGTAAGACGCTGTGCACCCATTGTCCATGTTGATTCGTACTGATGATGGATCCAGGGGACACGCCTCCGAGAACCCCAAGCTACCAGAGTCGCTGGCCGCCTCCCCCAACAAGATCGTCTTCATCGGCCCCCCCGGCTCCGCCATGCGGTCGCTCGGTGACAAAATCTCCTCCACCATCGTCGCACAGCACGCCGATGTTCCCTGCATTCCTTGGTCGGGAACTGGCGTGAATAAAGTCGAAGTTGACGAGAATGACATCGTCACCGTCGCCGACGACGTCTACGCCAAGGGCTGCGTCACCTCGTGGCAGGAGGGTCTGGAAAAGGCAAAGGAGATTGGCTTCCCCGTCATGATCAAGGCTTCCGAGGGTGGAGGCGGCAAGGGTATTCGCAAGGCTGTCAGCCCCGACGGCTTCGAGGCCCTGTACAAGGCCGCCGCCAGCGAGATCCCCGGGTCGCCCATCTTCATCATGAAGCTGGCCGGCAACGCCAGGCATCTCGAGGTTCAGCTGCTCGCCGATCAGTACGGCAACAACATTTCCCTCTTCGGCCGTGACTGCTCCGTCCAGCGGCGACACCAGAAGATTATCGAGGAGGCCCCCGTCACAATCGCAAAGGCGCACACATTCAAGGCCATGGAGGACGCTGCCGTCCGCCTCGGCAAGCTCGTCGGCTACGTCTCCGCCGGTACCGTCGAGTATCTGTACTCGCATGCCGACGACAAGTTCTACTTCCTCGAGCTGAACCCCCGTCTCCAGGTCGAGCATCCTACGACTGAGATGGTCAGTGGCGTTAACTTGCCCGCCGCCCAGCTTCAGATCGCCATGGGTGTGCCCCTGCACCGCATCCGCGACATCAGGCTGCTTTATGGCGTCGACCCCAGGACCTCGAGCGAGATCGACTTTGACTTCAAGCACGAGGGCACCTCGTCGACCCAGCGCCGACCGACGCCGACTGGACATACCACGGCCTGCCGAATCACCTCCGAGGACCCCGGCGAGGGCTTCAAGCCATCCAATGGTGTCATGCACGAGCTCAACTTCAGGAGTAGCTCCAACGTCTGGGGCTACTTCTCCGTCGGCACGCAGGGTGGTATCCACAGCTTCTCCGACAGCCAATTTGGTCACATCTTTGCCTACGGCGAGAACCGACAGGCGTCGCGCAAGCACATGGTCATCGCCCTCAAGGAGCTGAGTATCCGTGGCGACTTTAGGACGACGGTCGAATATCTCATCAAGCTGCTGGAGACGGAGGCCTTCGAGGACAACACAATCTCGACTGGCTGGCTCGACGAGCTCATCTCCAAGCGGCTCACGGCTGAGCGCCCCGACACCATGCTCGCCGTAGTCTGCGGTGCCACCACCAAGGCGCACATTGCCAGCGAAGCGTGCATGGCCGAGTACCGCGCTGGCCTGGAAAAGGGTCAGGTGCCGCCCAAGGAGGTCCTCAGGACCGTCTTTAACATTGACTTCATCTACGAGGGCTTCCGCTACAAGTTTACCGCCACGCGTGCCAGTGCCGATAGCTACCACCTCTTCATCAACGGATCCAAGTGCTCTGTCGGCGTCCGCGCCCTCAGTGACGGCGGTCTCCTCATCCTGCTCGATGGCCACAGCCACAACATCTACTGGAAGGAGGAGGTCGGCGCGACGCGCCTGTCCATCGACAGCAAGACGTGCCTGCTGGAGCAAGAAAATGACCCGACCCAGCTGCGGAGTCCCAGCCCGGGCAAGCTCGTCAAGTACTCCGTCGAGAACGGCGCCCACGTCAAGGCCGGCGAGACCTTTGCCGAGGTCGAGGTCATGAAGATGTACATGCCCTTGGTTACCCAAGAGGACGGCGTCGTCCAGCTCATCAAGCAGCCTGGCGCCACGCTCGAAGCTGGCGACATCCTGGGCATCCTCGCCCTCGACGACCCGAGCCGCGTCAAGCAGGCTCAGGCCTTTGTCGATAAGCTGCCTCCTTACGGCGACCCCGTCGTGGTTGGCAACAAGCCCGCGCAGCGCTTCACCGTCCTGCGCAACATTGTGAACAACATCTTGATGGGCTTCGACAACTCCGTCATCATGGCGCCGGCGCTCAAGGAGCTCATCGAGGTGCTGAGGAACCCCGAGCTTCCCTACAGCGAGTGGAACGCGCAATTCTCTGCGCTGCACGCCCGCATGCCCGCCAAGCTCGATGCCCAGTTCACCCAGATTGTCGAGCGTGGCAAGGCGAGACACGTCGAGTTCCCGGCCAAGTCTCTGCAAAAGGCCTTTTCCAAGTTCATCGAGGAGAGCGTTGCTCATGGCGATGCCCCCCTGCTCAAGACGACGCTCGCGCCACTGACCGATATCCTCGACACTTATGCCGAGGGCCAAAAGGTGCGAGAGCTGAACTTTGTCCAGACCCTGCTGGACGCGTATTGGGAGGTCGAGAAGCTCTTCACGAGCCAGGCCCAAGATGAAGGCGTCGTTCTCAAGCTGCGTGACCAGAACAAGGAAAGCATCGACAAGGTCGTCCAGACCGTGCTGTCTCACAGCCGTGTCAACGCCAAGAACTCGCTCGTGCTTGCCGTCCTTGACGAGTATCGCCCCAACAAGCCCAACGTCGGCAATGTCGGCAAGTTCTTGCGCGAGCCGCTTCGCAGACTGACGGAACTCTCGTCGCGTGCCACCTCCAAGGTCTCGCTCAAGGCCCGTGAGATTATGATCCAGTGCTCGCTGCCATCCATGGAGGAGCGCACTGCCCAAATGGAGCATATTCTGCGCTCGTCTGTGATCGAGTCACGGTACGGCGAGAGCGGATGGGATCACCGCGAGCCCAGCCTCGATGTCATCAAAGAGGTCGTCGACTCCAAATATACTGTCATGGATGTCATCCCTCTCTTCTTCGGCCACGAGGACCCTTGGGTGGGCATAGCGGCACTCGAGGTCTACGTCCGCCGCGCGTATCGGGCGTACAATCTCAAGCAGATTGAGTACCACAACGACGACAGGGACAAGCCCTTATTTGTGTCCTGGGACTTCCAGCTGCGCAAGATCGGCCAGTCCGAATTTGGCCTCCCGCTGCAGTCTGCTGCGCCGTCTACTCCTGGCACACCCAGCGGCTCGGAAGGAAACTTGAAGCGCATCTACTCCATCAGCGACATGTCGTATCTCGCCAGCAAGTGGGAGGATGAGCCGACGCGCAAGGGCATCATCGTGCCCTGCAGGTACATTGACGAGGCCGAGGAGCTGCTCCCAAAGGCACTCGAGACGTTGGCTTTCCACAACAAGCAGAAGAGGCAGAACAATGGCCCGGGTTTCCTTGCAGACCTCAATGGCAAGCGCAAGCCGCCCACCTCGGTCAGGAAGGAGACCAAGCTGGACGACGAGCTGTCCGCCGTCCTCAACGTGGCGGTTCGGGATGCTGAGAGCGGCGATGATCAGGAGGTTATGGCTCGTATCCTACCCATCGTTCAGCAATTCAAGGGTGACTTGCTCGCCCGCGGCGTGCGACGCCTCACCTTCATCTGCGGCCACGACGACGGTTCTTACCCCGGGCACTACACCTTCCGTGGGCCTAATTACGAGGAGGACGACAGCATCCGCCACAGCGAGCCCGCACTGGCCTTCCAGCTTGAGCTCGGGCGGCTGACCAAGTTCCACATCAAGCCAGTCTTTACGGAGAACAAGAGCATCCACGTCTACGAGGCCGTCGGCCGGGCCGTTGACACCGATAAGCGTTACTTTACTCGCGCTGTCATTCGGCCTGGTCGCCTTCGTGATGAGATCCCCACGGCGGAGTACCTCATCTCCGAGGCCGACCGCGTCATCAACGACATCTTTGACGCGCTCGAGATTATTGGCAACAACTCGTCCGATCTGAACCACATCTTCATGAACTTCACGCCCGTCTTCCAGCTGGAACCCCAGGAGGTTGAGCACAGCCTTCAGGGCTTCCTGGACCGCTTCGGCGCCCGCGGCTGGAGACTGCGCGTTGCCCAGGTCGAGATTCGCATCATCTGCACAGAGCCCAAGACTGGCGCCCCCTTGCCTCTCCGTGTCGTCATCACCAACACGTCTGGATACGTCGTCGACGTCGACATGTACGCGGAGCGCAAGACGGAGAAGGGCGACTGGGTCTTCCACAGCATCGGCGGCACCAAGGAGAAGGGTCCCATGCACCTCATGTCCGTCGCGACGCCGTATGCCACCAAGAACGCACTCCAGCCCAAGCGATACAAGGCCCACCTCATGGGAACCCAGTACGTGTACGATTTCCCCGAGCTCTTCCGTCAAGCAATCCAGAACACTTGGGCCAAGGCGGTCAAGAGCCAGCCTGCCCTCGCATCGCAGCAGCCCAAGGTGGGTGAGTGCGTCAGCTTTACCGAGCTCGTGCTGGATGACAAGGACACCCTCGATGAGGTCAACCGTGAGCCTGGCACCAACACGTGCGGCATGGTCGGCTGGATCTTCAAGGCCCGCACCCCCGAGTACCCCGCGGGCCGCCGTTTCATCGTCGTCGCCAACGACATTACCTACAAGATCGGCTCCTTTGGCCCCAAGGAAGACAACTTCTTCCACAAGTGCACCGAGCTTGCCCGCAAGCTGGGCATTCCCCGTATCTACCTCTCGGCCAACTCTGGCGCACGTCTAGGCTTGGCCGACGAGCTCATGCCGCACTTCAAGGTCGCCTGGAACGATCCGGCCAAGCAGGACAGCGGCTTCCGCTATCTGTATCTGGACGACAAGGCCAAGGAGAGCTTCAAGAATGATGTCATCACCGAGGAGGTTTCCGAAGACGGCGAGAAGCGCCACAAGATTGTCACCATCATCGGACGCGAGGACGGACTTGGTGTCGAATGCTTGCGCGGCTCTGGTCTCATCGCTGGTGCCACGAGCCGGGCGTACAACGACATCTTCACCGTGACTCTGGTGACCTGCCGATCAGTCGGTGAGTGGCATCCCCGGAATCCTCCCTGTTGAGGTCTAAACTAACATGTCATAGGTATCGGTGCCTACCTCGTCCGCCTTGGTCAGCGAGCCGTGCAGATCGAGGGCCAGCCCATAATCTTGACTGGCGCTCCCGCACTGAACAACCTGCTGGGCCGCGAGGTCTACACGTCCAACCTGCAGCTCGGTGGCACGCAGATCATGTACCGCAACGGTGTTTCGCACATGACGGCCAACGACGACTTTGAGGGCGTGTCAAGAATCGTTGAGTGGATGTCCTTTGTTCCCGAGAAGCGCAACGGACCCGTTCCTGTCAGCCCGAGTGCCGACGACTGGGACCGCGACGTCGTGTACTGCCCCCCGCAGAAGCAGCCCTACGACGTGCGATGGATGATTTCCGGCAAGCACGACGACGACGGCAGTTTCCAGAGCGGTCTCTTCGACAAGGACTCATTTGTTGAGACGCTTGGCGGCTGGGCGCGGACCGTCGTGGTCGGCCGAGCCCGTCTGGGTGGCATCCCCATGGGTGTCATTGCCGTGGAGACGCGTTCTGTTGAGAACATCACTCCTGCCGACCCTGCCAACCCGGACTCGATGGAGCAGGTCAGCAACGAGGCCGGTGGCGTGTGGTATCCCAACTCGGCCTTCAAGACGGCGCAGGCCATCAATGACTTCAACAACGGCGAGCAGCTGCCATTGATGATTCTGGCCAACTGGAGAGGCTTCTCTGGCGGTCAGCGCGACATGTTCAACGAGGTCCTCAAGTACGGTTCATTCATTGTCGATGCCCTGGTCAAGTTTGAGCAGCCCATCTTTGTGTACATTCCTCCATTCGGCGAATTGCGAGGTGGCTCGTGGGTTGTGGTCGATCCCACCATCAACCCCACTGCCATGGAGATGTACGCCGACGTGGACGCGCGCGGAGGTGTCCTCGAGCCCGATGGCATCATCGGCATCAAGTACCGCAAGGAGAAGCAACTTGAGACAATGGCACGCATGGACCCCACGTACGCCGACCTGAAGAATCAGCTCGGAAACAAGGCCCTGAAGCCTGATGAGGCGGCCGAACTCAAGAAGCAGCTCGTGGAGAGGGAGAAGCTGCTGCTGCCCGTCTACGCCCAGATTGCCGTCCAGTTCGCCGATCTACACGATCGCGCTGGACGCATGAAGGCCAAGGGCACCATCCGCGAGATCCTGGAATGGAGCAACGCGCGTCGTTACTTCTACTGGCGCCTGCGCCGCCGTCTCAACGAGGAGTACATTCTCAGGCGCATGGCCACCAGCGTGCTGTCGTCGGCCAAGGACCAGAGCACGGCCAAGGCAAGCGACACTCGTGCCATGAACCTGTCGCTGCTCGAGAGCTGGTCCAGCATCGTCGGCTGGGACGAAAACGACCGAGAAGTCGCCGAGTGGTACGAGAAGGAGAGGAAGACGATTGGTGAGAAGGTCGAGGCCATGAAGGCGGACAAGCTGGCGGCCGAGCTGTCGGAACTGGTGCGCGGGCACAAGGAGTCGGGCTTCAGGGGCGTGCGCGAAGTGCTGAGGGTCATGCCCGTGGAGGAGCGGGAGGCGATCCTCAAGTACCTGAAGGAGTAGGCAGCGACGGTTTGCTTGCTGCTGTGCTAGAGCTGTCGCGGCTATTGTTTTCGCGCTCTACGTTTACATACCTATCTATCGCAGGGGAGTGTATGATGGCGTCTGGTCTTGTACTTTGGAATTTATAAAGCATGTCTATTTATGAGCACAATCAATATCTTTGATTCAAAAAGATGATATCGTGACACAGTTGTCCTTGTCTGTCTCCGGTGTCTTGATCTAATTTGCTCCCGATGCTATGTGGTCTCCTTGAGGATACGCTCCCAATAACCGGGCCCGCCTGAAGCACTCGCAAGATCTTGTACAGATGGTGTACACTTTTGTACAGCGAATTCTGTCGATTCGTGTCGCCCCGTCTACCAGGAGCACCTATGTTCCATCGTCTTTGTATGCCTTGGCCCTTCCGTCTCTTGCTCTTGGGCGTCTCGTTTTGCCAACCACTGCCCTCACGGTCCATCCTCCGGCGACACGACGGTACGTATCTGCACGCCGTGCCAGCTCTTGACGACGTCTCCGAGCGCGGCGTTGACCATGCGCTGCTGCTTGAGGAGCGTCTGGCCGCGGAAGAGCGGCGAGGCGATCTGGATGGCGTACATGGAGCCGCAGCCGCCCGAGACGTCCTGGACGAGCACGTGCGTCGGCTCGAGCTTGGAGCTGAGGAGGGCGGCGATGGAGCGCTCGGCGGGCGTCATGGCGCCCTCCGCGTCTTGGTCCTCCTCTGCGACGGGCGGGGCGGAGCGCAGGCTGCGGCTGGAGGAGAAGAGGCGGAGGGCTGGCGGCGACGCTCGCAGGTCTCGTGGTCGAGGCCGGTGGAGGGTGCTGGTGCTGGTGCTGAGGGGGCGCATGGCGCTGCGGATGATGAGCGGGGCGCGCAGGGCGGCGCGGCAGGAGGGGCAGATCATGGCGGATGAGGGCGAGGTGAGATGGTAGGCCGGTGAGCTGCTGGTGATGTCAACGGGCTAATAATTGGTGTTGACGAGCCAGGCGTTGGGAATTATTCAGCAGGGCGTGCGCCTCTGTCATCGTGAGCTCGGGCCGGGGATTTGCCGGCGCTTCCAGGTTGGCTTCTCTTCTCGGCATCTCGACGCTGTCGCTGGCTGGTTCGCTGTCACAAAGGAGATGGGCAATTGGACAGCCGAAGTTTCGATTGCACAAGAGGACCCTTTGCATCTGAGGTGCATGGCATCGCAATGGCTGTGTTGGGGGTCGGGTGTGGGTGCAAGTGAACTTGACGGCTGAAGAGTGGAATTGAAGGCTTGTCCCTTGATGTTTGACGAAATGTAACAATGCCATTGTTCAACACTGTCCAACGGTGAGGACTCCGGAAAGGGTTTTCGTTTACTGTATGGACTGGAAAGCCGAGCCGTTCGGAAACGAATAGAGTGTCAAGTAACACAGTAGCTGCAATTCGATAGATGGGAGTGACACGGCCCTGTGTTGTTTTGGCGGTCGTTCCCGAGATGGCCAAGACAAGATGGTTCGTAAACATTTGCGAACATGCATCATTTCGTATACCGCTTCCAATGCGCTTGTGGGGAACAGACTTGCAAGGAATTGTTACGAGCGGAAAGTTATGCAGAACGAAGGCACTTGTTGCGATATGGACTGGCCACCCTCCCACTTACACAAGTAGTCAAACATCGGGATGAATCCATACCCCGTCCACATCTACATGTGGAACTCGGCGCCATGCTTTCCCATGTTGCACGGCGAGAGACTATCCCACGTGGGAATACAGGCGTTTCATCCAACGCTCGTGCCTGCTATTTTCCTTCTCAACATGGCAGCGGTTTCCAGCAGAACACTGTGCTGCGAGGCGCGGCTATAAGAGTACCTTCGAGGCAAGCAGCAACCCAGGATCTGCGGATACTGGCGGCTGAGCTGCGGAGCCGAGAGGCAAGGTAGGGGTTGGTCGACGCCGTGGCGTCCAGCTTACGCAGGTTCCAGGGACGAGTGCTGTCGAGCTGCCTCTTCGCGACTTCCGCCATCGCGAAGCCTGCCTTGGGCCAGCGCAAAGTCATCACGACGCCTGCCTGCATGACGCTTAGAGATGCGGGGAAGCGTCTCCCCCCGTGGAGGCGGAGAGGGGAAACATGCTTCTCCAAAAGAACAGGGGAGACAAGAGCAGTTGGCTGCCCGTTCCTGTTGATCACCAGCGGATGCAACGCCGGCACGTTCGGTTGAGGCCGCTGTGCACCTCTTCGGAGTAAAAAGGTTAATCATGGGCAGATCCGAGGCTAGCAGGTTGTCAATGGTTTACCTGTAGAGGGTGTCGAAGTGGATGCGATTGGCAAGATGCGCGTTGTTTCGTGTTCGTACAATGCTTGGGGGACAACCCTCTCGGAACGAGGCCCGCTTTTGCCGAGCATAAGCATACGTAGGAAGCACAACTAATGCATGCGGCCCCTGCCGACCAAGTGTCGTTGTTTATCGCTCGCCAAACGTCCCGATCCCGTACGGGAAGGAGACGGGGCCCTGCTCCGCCCCAGACCCATTGGCGAGTGAGGGAGAAGAGAGAAAAAGGTCCTGAAGTTGGAGGCGCCAAGGGCAGCAGAGGACATGTGAGCACTGAGATGCCAAATCCGGGGTAGCGAAGCGCCCAGCCAAGACTGCAGCATGCGTATTCATCTCATCCACAATTGAGCTGCGAGCAGGGAAGAGCCCGGACGAGGGGGCCCTGGCCGGAAGACGAGACCCGGTAGGTGCAAAAGGGCACGGCTGCTGGATGCGCTACAGAAGTGCCATTGCCAGTTTTCCAGTCTCTAGTCTACGTGTAAATTGCAATCGACACTGGACAGTCCGGCGGTCGATATCAAGTGGACTGCGAACATGTGCGCGATGTCTCGAATCGGACGAGTTGAAGACTGTGCCTCGCAGTCCGAAGACTCCAATGTCTCACCCATGACCCAACGAGGGGCAGAGTTACGGCGTGTGCCGACGTCCACAGCTCTTTGGCTGTCTATTTGCAAAGGTAGGGAGCCGTACTCAATTGAGAACAGGACCCAATCTGTTGAGCTTACATGCGAGGTTGATACTAGGGCGTGGAGGAAGGAACGCAGTCAGGGGCCGAGAACCAAAGAGGGGGAAACATTCGGCAGGCTCCGGTATAAGTTGGGTGCTCGTAACGTCTACTGACGAGCTGCTGGCCGCAGCAGCAGCACGGAAGCATGGAGCGCACACCTACCTGTTACATCTCCACGGCCCGTCCGCCGGCCGGCGTCCTGGGCACATGGTGTGCGGCCCTGCCGCGGCATGCAGCGTGGTGCACCTTACTAAACGAGGCAAGGAGCCGCGCCGTCTATCTGGCAAGGTGACGCATCTGGAGCCAAGAGACGGGGGGGCGAGTCTCGCTGTGCGGCGACGGATGGAACACGGCGGTGAGGGCACTGTCGCATTTGCCCCCCCGTGCGCCGGTCATCTCGGAAGAATAAGGGCGAAACAACGACAGAGCCGCGTGCTGTGGCCAGCTGAACGCGCCAGGAGCAGCATTCGCGATGGATAGAAGACGAGTAGCGCCGAGAGCAGCAAAGTCAATCGCCGGCCGGCGATGGACAGGGGTCCGATGGCGCGAGACACTCTGCAAGACCAATATTCGATGATGCTATAACTTGCGGAACAGAAGGACATTGTGCTGGATGCGGCGACTGAGCCGAGTGTGGCAGCTCACAAGCTCGATATCAGGGGAATAAGCATATTATGAAACGGATAACAGTACGCGGGCCGTAAATGAGAGATTAGTGAGAATGCGCACTCGTACCTGGAGCTAAGAGGTGGCGATCGACCCTTGGCTCATACCGGTGAGCGCTTCCAAGTGCCCGCCGCAGTAGCATCGCGTCCAGCCACACGGGCACCACACCTCAGCGCAAGCCAGGAACGCCTCGCCCGCCGCCCCTAGACTGCCAATGGCAGCATCTATTGTCCCTCAAGGGCTACCAACTAACTTGAGGCCCAGTACTGACATGTGGCAGGCCCGGGTCAGTCGCCGATATAATGCGCCTGCAACACAAGTCAGAAGGGGGGGGGGGGCGCCCTCACGGCTGCGCCCAGCATCTGCACGGAGTATATCCGTACGGAGCACGCGTGTGATTTATATGGATACTTGTTATTAGTCTCTTGACAAATCGTGGTGTTATGCGATTGCAGCGTGCCATTTGTCTCTGACCGGCCGCTTGTTGAAGAAGAAGCCACTGACACGCAGAGATTGTCTCCATGTCTCTTCCCCGCAGGCCGGGTCCCCAAACAAAGCTGCTGCGCGTCCAGCGGGCCTGCGAATCTTGATTACCAAGTCACTTGCGCCCACTTTTGCTCCTACCTATGCCATGTACGCTGAGAGGCCATGGTTGCTCGCTCTCCGACTGATCAATTCCCTTTTGCCCCATGCGACCCCTGCAACCCCCCCATGCAGCTGGCCTGGATCTGTGGCGCGCGGGCCCTCTGGGAGGGGACCTGAGCTTGCCCGATGCGGTAGGTGTGCGAGGTTCGTCTCCGTCGATATCGCGTCCGGAGCTGCTCCGAGGTTCCTGACCGAGGAGGGAAGCTGGCAAGGAGGGGCCGCCGGACGATGTGAGGGCAGACAGACACACGGGCAGCATCGCTTGTGTCTGCGAAGATCGACTCGTCGCGGCGAGCGTCAGACAGCCAGGCACGGCGGACAAAGTGGCCAATTCCATTTTTGCTGCTTGCCTGGGCGCTCTACGGAACAGCTCCGGCGTCAATCAACTGACTGCGAGGACATGTCACGTCCTGTCCCGCTCGTGTCTCTCCACAGTCTACGGCCTACCCCTGTGACCCTGTCATCCCCCTCGTTCTTGTTCCGTCTCTCTGCCCTACGGACCTGCCCGTACGGCACAAGTGCGTCAAATACACTGCCATGGTGATGCTCTTCGGTTCGCATACGGGTGGGGGGCAGGAGACCCTGGACCTGGCCGCTCCGGGAGCCGGTCTCGCTGCGATGCGACCTGGCGGGCGAGAGGTTATTGGTTGGTCATTGGCGCGGGCACGGCCCTCGCTCGCCGGCGGCCGACCGACATGGCGTCTATGCATACACGGAGGCTTGTCTCTGTGCTTCCTGGCACTGGTAGAGCCGATGACGCTGAGGACGGAGGGGCGGCCACATGAGGACGTGAGCGACGATATATAGAACGGCCGGGATCCCGGCCTCGGGTTCAGGAGCTCTCCTCTCCTCTCCTCTCTCTCGGTTTGTTCTGGGACCCCCCATCACCCAGTCCTTCACTCCGTGCTTCTCGTCCCTTTCGTTCGTTTTCGAGTCGAAAGCCGAGAGAAGTGGAAGCAGAAGACGCCAGGCAGCAGTCCAACCACTCGCCGCCATGGTGCGCTCATCACTCCTCGCGTCGCTGGCCGCAGTCGCCTCGACTGCGCTGGCGGTCCAAGCTTCCCACGATGTCATCCCGGGCGCCTTTATCTTTGAGCTCGAGGACGGTCATGTAAGTCAACACGGCCGTGGCCCATCAGCGCCACACCAGTTGAGTGGCTGGCGAAGAGTTCCGGCTAACAAGCGCCCCCTCCCCCCTAGGACCCCAATGCTCTCTACAACGCCGTGGAAAAGGAGGGCACGACGCGCATGAAGCTCGACTTTGAGCTCTTCAAGGGCGTCTCGGTGCAGATCAACGACGTGGCCAAGGCCGACAAGACGGCGGCCAAGATCGCCGCCCTGCCCGAGGTCAAGAACGTGTGGCCGCTGCAGCTGTTCGACATGCCCAACCCGCGCGTCGAGTGGATCGGCACCAACCCCGAGGAGCACTTTGGCGACGTCTCGAAGCGCGCCGCGGCCAACGAGACCAAGGACACGTTCTCGCCGCACGTCATGACGCAGGTTGACCAGCTGCGCGCCAAGGGCTTCACGGGCAAGGGCATCAAGATTGCCGTCATCGACACGGGTGTAAGTGGACGCCGTGGAACCTGCAGCACGAGACAAGCACCCCTCCATGGCGTGGACCGAAGCTGACGTGCCTCTGCGAAACAGATCGACTACAAGCACCCAGCCCTGGGCGGGTGCTTCGGCAAGGGCTGCCTCGTTGCCTTTGGCACCGACCTCGTCGGCGACGCCTACACCGGCGGCAACACGCCCCACCCCGACGACGACCCCATGGACTGCGCCGGCCACGGCTCCCACGTGGCCGGCATCATCGCCGCCCAGCCCAACAAGTTTGGCTTCACCGGCGCGGCCCCCGACGCCGTGCTCGGCGCCTACCGCGTCTTCGGCTGCAAGGGCCAGGTCGGCAACGACGTGCTCATCGCCGCCTACAACCAGGCCTACCAGGACGGCGCCAACATAATCACCGCCTCCATCGGCGGGCCCAGCGGCTGGTCCGAGGACCCCTGGGCCGTGACCGTCTCTCGCATCGTCGACAAGGGCGTCCCGTGCACCGTCTCGGCCGGCAACGAGGGCGACCACGGCCTGTTCTACGCCGCCGGCGCGGCCGACGGCAAGGGCGTCACCTCGGTGGCGTCGTTCGACAACGTCGTGACGCCCACGCTGCTTTACAACGCCAAGTATGCCATCGACGCCGGCGACGACGTCACCTTTGGCTTCGTGCCCGCCGAGCCCGAGGCCTGGGATGGCGTGACGCTCGACGTCTACGCCACGAGCAACGACGCCACCGTCAAGGACGACGCTTGCAGCGCGCTGCCCGACAGCACGCCCGACCTGAGCAAGAGGATTGTCCTCATCCGCCGCGGCAGCTGCACCTTTGCCCAAAAGGCCACCAACGCTGCTGCCAAGGGCGCCAAGTACATCATGATCTACAACAACGTCGACGGCGCCCTGTCCATCGACCTGACCGCGGTGCCGGGCATCTTGGCCGGCGCCATGACGACCAAGGACGTCGGTGAGAGCTGGGTCAAGGCTCTCGGCTCCGGCAAGAAGGTCACGCTCAAGATGGTCAGCCGCGAGAAGACGGACAGCCAGCTCCTCTCCCTGCCCAACAACTCCACCGGCGGCGCTCTCAGCACCTACACCACCTGGGGCCCGACCTGGGAGATGGACCTGAAGCCCCAGGTCGGCTCGCCCGGCGGCAACATCCTGTCTACTTACCCGCTCGCCCTCGGCGGCTACGCCGTGCTGTCGGGAACTTCCATGGCCTGCCCCCTCACGGCTGGCATCGTGGCCCTCATCGCCGAGGTGCGCGGCACGTTCGACCCCGCCACCATCGAAAACCTCATGTCGTCCAACGCGAACCCGCAGCGCTTCAACGACGGAACCAAGTTCTACGACTTCCTTGCGCCGGCCGCCCAGCAGGGCGGTGGCCTGGTCCAGGCCCATGACGCCGCCTACGCCACGACGCTGCTCGAGCCGTCGGGCCTGTCCTTCAACGACACCGACCACTTCGCCAAGTCGCTCAAGTTCAAGGTCAGCAACAAGGGCAAGGAGGAGATCACTTACAAGCTCTCCCACGTGCCTGCCGTGACCATGTACACGCTGGCCGCCGGCTCCATCTACCCGGCGCCCTTCCCCAACGAACCCGCCCAAGGCGTCGCGACGATCAAGCTCAGCGAGGACTCGGTCAAGATCGCCCCCGGCGGTTCGGCCACCATCGAGGTGGCCGCCACTGCGCCCGCGGGCCTCGACGCCAAGCGCTTGGCTCTGTGGTCGGGCTGGGTCGCCGTCAACGGCACCGACGGCACCTCTCTCTCCATCCCCTACCAGGGCCTCACGGGCTCGCTCCACGACGCGACGGTGCTGGGCGCCAAGGACACTTGGATTGCCCTCTCGACGGACAAGGACCTCAAGCCCGTCACCGCCAACCAGACCTTTACCATCCCCGCGCCCGGCAAAGCCGACGCCAGCTCCGACCTGCCCGCGCTTGTCGTCAACCTGGCCCTCGGCTCGTCACTCCTCACCGCCCACATCGTACCCATGACGACATGCCCGCCCAAGAACCTGACGACGGAGTTCTGGGGCTTCAACACCATCGGCCAGCCGTACGGCTTCCCGTCCAAGTACGCCACGCGCGGCCCCGGCTCCTACCCCTGGGATGGCCGCCTCGACTCGGGCAACTACGCCCCCCCGGGCAAGTACAAGTTTGTGGTGCGCGCGCTTAGGATCTTTGGCGACGCCAAGAAGAAGGCCGAGTACGACGTGAGCGAGTCGTCCGCCTTCAAGATCAAGTACGTATAGGCGGCGATGCCTAGGACTGAAGACTGAAGTCCAAAGGTGGAGGCATCGGATGAATAAACGAAACATGAAAGCTCCATTTGTGTAAATAATTTAGCTGAAGAGCTCATCTGACGACAAAGTCTGAAGATTTGTGCAGGAACTATTCCTAATTGTAGTGAAATCAACCAGTAACTCTTTTGCGTGGTACGTTTAAGCTTCAATGTGGCGTTGGACTTTACGCAGCGTGAACTTGGCCCTTTAAAGCTGCAAAACGGCTTCTCAGGGACCAACAGATGTCAAGGCACGGGAGCTTTGACGGCATCAGACTATATCGGAGCAAGGCCCCAATGATTACGGAGTAGTTGGGAACAAATTGACGTATGCATTGTTGGTTTGCCGGTTTATGGCAAGTGGTTACACGCGTTCGGCGAGAAGCGACGTATTCTGCTTGTTCAATTGACATCCGGTTCGAACCGCACTCTAAGCCTGATCCTGGCGCGAGACCCTCACAATTATCGCAACACGTGACACTGCAGTAATTCCGTCCTTCACCGTAGTGCAGTAGCGTTAGATGTCGTAGGTGCAACGATCATCTCGGGTGGCTCGCGATCTATAGCTTAGCTACATTAAGGAAGTCTTTGCTAGGCATCTCACTCGTCGATATCCGGTCAGTGCGAATCAAAAGCCTCCATACTATAATGGAAGACATCTTTCTCGGGGGGAGTCTCAAGGTAGAACCGCATAGCTTAAGTCCTGCCGTTGATCATGTTAGCGACGACAATTCATGTCTATTGCGGCGCTTAATGTCTCTAAAAGGTTCTCGACCGAAAGCCAGGCTGATCAGTTTGAGTTTGTTGCGGTGATGCTCGTCCAGCTCAACCTCGTCTTTTACTCAGTCTATTTGCGGCGGTCGTTTATATTATCTTTCAGAGGGGATCGAATCGCGCAAAATAATCCGTCTGGTTGGGTGCTACAGGAACATAGAAGGACTTACTTTTACCGAATTCGTATTGCCCGTTCAAGGGAGCAATCATATTAGAATTTGCCATCTCCACAAAGCGGTGCGCGATGGTGCTCGATACCATATTGCCCATCGAAGCCATGGCGATAGTTTAATCAGATTCTAGCCTAGTCTAAGGAGGGCGAGACCGTTGGTGCTTCCTCCAGTTTTAAATCGTCTGCAAGTTTAACAAGCTCTCCTAACCTGTGCTTCTCTGGGTCTTCATTGACACTTGAAATGTTGATTGGCCAGACTGAGTGAGTATGTCGGGAGATGAGTGACCTTGTTTCGTCCTCATCAGGCCCAATGTTTGTAATCGTGTCCAGGTATTGTTGGTCAGAGCTACTCATGGCGGCTCTCATCATTCGAAACACAACCTCTGCCAAGTAATAGCACCGCCCCTGATCTCGAAGACCCTTGGCAACGAGGTAAACGGTAGAGCGATGGGCGTCGTTTAGCTCGGTTGCTGCCGAAGTAGCAAGTGATTTGATATGCATGAAACCGAGGAACATCAGAAATTGGAGTAAGAAGACGTCGTATGAGTCGAAACCGTGATGGACGTAATACAGCCGTACCAAGGTCTCTAGCCGTATCTTAGCAAATGCCACAACATCTTGAGCCGCTTTTGTTCGGTTCTGAAAGCACTCCTCGGTAGAATCGGAAGAGCTAAAGGCCTCGAAGATATATATGAGGGCGTTGAAATAGTGCATACTAAGAGGGGTGGTTAGTATGCCAACAGGAGATGCAAGCTTCAGTGATCTAAGGAGAAACGTACTGCAGTTCAATTTGAAATGGCAGCACGATCATGCCAGCCAAAAGCTGCCGAGGCAAGTCGTCGTACCATGTTTTGAGACGCTCCTGAAAGTGGAGGGCCTTTGTATAAGAAAGACCATTTCTGCCCTCGGCAAAAGCCTGCCAGGCCATGTCGTTGAGGATGACACGAAAATCGGCCGATGCTTTGAAAGCGTAGCTATGCCACATGGGAAGCAGCCTCTGGTCTGATGGGTACCTCAGCCATAGTTCTCCGTACCACTTGGCGTTGGTGGCTGGATCTGGTAGTGGTGTCATCGGCGGATGCCTTACAACCGGACCCCTATATAGGTGGAAGCAGCTATATCTGGAATAGACCGTAAGCACAAGCCTATAGGTTGCAAAGCGGCGAGAAAGTTCCTTACGCCTGAAAATTAAAGAGACCCCAGGCCGTGAAAGTTCTCGCCGCCGTGAGCCTCGTGCTGTGGGCACTCTGCACCTCCCCGAAGAGCTCTATACTTTCCGCAGCTCTTATAGCTTGTATCATGTATGTCCATCCTATCTTATCCATGCCATTCTTGTTGTATGTAAGTGCCAAGACGGTGGCTGCTTGAATCATCGTAAGGCTGCTGCTCCCTGCCTCTAATTCCCACAGTCGCCTGCATTCACCGAGGAACCGGTATCCTACAGTGCTCGGATTCCAAAACTCGGCGCGATCTTGGACCTTGCTATAACAATGCTGGTGTATAACGTCAGTCGAGCCAATTCGTCGGAACCATTATAGAAGACGACTTACAGAGGCGGCAGCGAGAATCGCATTCACCAAGAGGGATGAGCAGAATTGCTGACGTCCTGCTATCAGGTCCTCGAGAAAGTAGTCCTTGTGAAAAAAAGGGAAAAAAGGGAATTCGAATAAAAAATAGCTCTGTAGAAGTCGGGTAAGAAAAGCGTCATCCCTGACTACAGTCGTCCATTTCGATAGCTTAACAGAGCCAAGTTGGGCATCTACTAGCTCCGCCGCGCGGTAAGGGACAATGTATTGTATGTCTTGACCATCGCTTGTAGCTGCCTTGCTTGCTGTACCACGTTCTTGCTGAGAAGCGGTTGACCGGAAGAGCTGAGTATCGATATACACATTATCTTGCTGGTACAGAAACGCTGGCATGTGTTTGAGGTAGGGAAATGAATACTGAAAGCGCACCTCAGGATGCAGGTGCATCTGAGTGAGAAGATCGCCGTCTTGGACGAGGCTCAGAACAGTCTTGATGTCCAGGCCGCTGCGGACTCGCCTGCAAATTTCAATGGCTTCGGTGTCACTGCGTGTCCTCAACAGGGTCATGAACTCCTCGAAGCGTTCGACTTTGCTTTCCGACTCTGCATACTTGCGCTTTAATACTTGATGAGGTAGCTCATCTGGCGAAGTTGGGTATGTGCACACTGTCTGGCGTTGGCGGCAAAAAGAGCAAGGCGGTTGCTGACCATCACACTGCACGTTGATTAGCCACCTCTGCAAGGGCTGCTAACGACCTCGATCTGGCTGAATCTCCAACCTTGGTCTTACGCTTGCGGCAAGCGAAGCATGCGATGGACACATTCTGTCTCTTCTTGGGCATGGGAATAGGGCGTGATAGCGCCGTTGCAACGTCGCTGCTAGCGCCATCAGATCTCACAGTGGCCGCCGGTAGTATCGGGCGCAAGCGGCCGCCGCCAATATTTAGATCGTCGCGCATTGCCTGCTGTGGCATATTGTTGTGTCGAATGGAGAGGGACGAAGGCTTTGTTGCTCTTTGCTGCTGGACCGCCCGAGAGGCCGTAGGGCAAAGACGAGGGGCAAGACGTGGAGGTAGGAAGGAGAAAGAACCCCTCTGTTGGCAAGCACGGGAATGGCTTGGGCCGGCTCCGGGGTAGGTATGTGCGTTGATGTCTGTTGAGCAGAACTCTGGACAAGCCATAATCCACCATACTATGGAGGCGTTGAACCAATGAGAGGGGGCGGACGAACTTCCGACCCGTCCTGCATGGATGTCGTTCGTCATTGGGTACGTCACCAAAAAACCAAGGAAGAATGGTCAAGACTTGGTAAGCTTCAGTCGCAACTGAACTAATGCGGTTTTTCTTTTGATCGATCGATTATTACGAGTAGTAACAGGCACAGGGATTGCCATTATGCAGCGCCATTACGTGCCATTGCAGCCTTCCACAGAGACGACACCGCCAACTGGACTCGCGGTACAGCCTTCGCAGCTAGAGGCCGGATGCTCAAGCGAAGACGAGTTGGCGCGTCTGCAGCTTGAAACATAATCTGCCAGTACCCTCTAGGTATGTAGAAGGTTTTCATCGAAAAATTGAGGGCGTCCTGGGCCAGACAGCTGACATTGGATTCTCAAAGGTCAGAGAGCGTCCGATCTGGTTATCGTTACCGCGGCTTAAACATCAAATAGATAGATAACGAGAGGAAAAGCGAATTGAAGGCAACAGGGTGAGGCGGCTCGTCTTTGAGCATGTTGAGCGATTCCCTGTTTTCCCGGCAGCTGAAATACAGATGTCGAACGTTAGATTCATCTGTCGGTCGCGCGACCTTTTGGGGCGGCGAGCGCCAGACATCCATCCATTGCTCAGTCAGCTCGCGCGACCCCACCGGAGCCAAATCCGCAAATTCCACTCCGTCAGGGGGACTTCGTAGTTGGCGTCTGCCAAGTTGGTCTTCCCTGACCTTCCGCCTACACGTTCGCGTCACCTGTGCTCGCGCCAGACGGCCAGGTATACGGGGCCATGCATGCCTGCACCTTCACTCGTACTTTCAGTCTCGTGGTCCCCACGGCCGCTGCCGTCAACTTCAGCACGGCCCCGCTGCCCGAGCTCCACGCACTCTTGCCCCAGCGGACCGGCTCGGCTCGCCTCTCGGAGGGTGGGCGCCCGCCGAGCACCTCCGGCGTCGACGCCGCGGGGCCCACGCCGCCGCCGGAAGTTCGGTACGACCTCGCCGTCGTGGTCGAGACCCCGCGCGGCTTCACTCTGCCCCGAAGCGGCGTTTGAGGAAAGCTATGGGCCACTGGTTTGAGATCAAGGCCGTGCTTGACGAGGCACCGTGCAGCAGAACCTGTTGTTGATCTGGGCCATGTACATGCGAGGTAGCTAGCTGTAGCTGTGGAAGTACTGTCTCACTGATCGACTTTGCTACGGGGAAGCATATTGCTGGTTCACGTCGGTTGCAGCCATCATGTCTACGCTCGAGACGTTCCGATGTTGGCTGGGTAGAGCATGGCATCAGAAGGCGTATGTTGGTCCAATTCGCTGTTGCACATGGTCGACGGACAAACTAGCCGGACGTCTCTGCAGACATCTGTGGCTCTTCTTCGCCACCGGCCTGAATTTATATACATCAAAGACGAAAGTCTACGTCAAAAGAACTGTATAATCAGAGGTCAACGGCTAGGACTCGATGGCGTCCTCGTCTTCCTGGTCGCTTGTAGAAGTGTGACGGATCACATGACATGTCACCTGACAACACCCTGCCACAGGGTTTGTGACCGGTGCGAGGCGCGCACACGGCAACCTTCTCTTTTCCCTCCTTAGCTTAATGTTCTTTATCAATCGCACGCAATTGCAGCGCTTCGCCCTGCCCTAATTGAACGCGCCGTGACAAGAAGTGGGAGACGGTTGTAGGGTAGGGCGGCATGCCACCGCTGGCGTGTCTACAGCTCCGGGAGAGAGAATGGCATGGCTCGTCGCCTGCAGGCTTATCGTGAAATGCGGATCGGTTGTGAAACATGATCCCTGTTGAGAATTCGTCTGGAGATTGCGGCCCGTATCTGTGGAGCGACTTGCATTCACCGAACCGCACGGCCGCCAGATGATGGAGCAAGAGGGCGCACGTGACTAGCATGCGCGCGTCCATCTCAAACACGTGATGTCGATGGGCACGATCGGCCCCGCCAAAGCTCATCTTATTGTCTCATTGGCCCAGCAGGCTGCCGAGGCCAGGCAGCAGCATTCGGGAGCCCCTTTGGTGGGCGCTGCTCACTCCCCACGCCGCGACACCCACAATGGGGCCGATATCAACCCTGCATGGATGCCAACACTGTCCGACAGGCAGCCAGATAACCGCGGACGCTTCGGCCGGCGCAGGCTTTCTTTTGCGACGTGTTGCCTGGTCTGTCTCTGCAACCTGAGACGTGCCCGCGCGGCTGCAGCTACAACGTGCGCTCTCGCATGTCCTCGCGCGTTGCCTCTTCATCTGCATCCTCGACTCATCCGAGAGCCGACCTGCGCTGCGCTGACCATGCGCTGCTTCCACTGCTAGAACTCGCAGCTCGTTGCCCTCATCGCGTTTCTGGCGCGGTATAGTCAAGGACAGGCGCTGGTGACTGAACCTGATCGCCACCGATTTCATCACCAGCACCTTGAGTTGACTTGACCACCTCACTTATACGCCCGCTCGTACCATCACTCATACGAGCTCCTCCTGCCTCACCACCATGGATTCCTTTCTCCCCATGGGTGGCTTCCAGCTGCCCTTTCAGCGTCGCCTCAGCCGCCTGTACAACGACACCAAAAAGTCGACCGACTTCGTCAAGGCCCCCGTCCCCAGCGAAGATGACCCCGAGATCAAGGGCCTGCACCGCAAGCTGCGCATTCAAAAGGACCGCCTCGTCACCTGGGGCCTCGAGTGGTCGGACCCCAACCAGGCCGCCGAGATTGACGAGTCCCTTTCCAAGGCCGGCCTCAGCGAGGTCGTCGGCAGCATCATGTCTACCATCAAGGACATCCTCGCCGAAGCCGAGCCGCTTTGGCTGAGCACCAAGCGCATCGTCGAGGGCAACCCCACTTCGCCGGACCGGAAGCCGCCGCTGGTTCAGTGGGACAAGAGCCGTTTCGAGGATCTTGTTTGCGATCTGACGGCTTCCATCGACACCCTTTACGACCTGTCGCGCACGCGCTCGTCTTCTGCCGTGCCGCGGCGCATGTCCAAGACCGCCTACAAGGGCTCGGCGGCGGCAGACGAGTTTCGTCCGTTCGAGTCGAGTCGCATGCAGACGCCGCAACAAATTGACCCAAAGACCCTGACGCACCTACGACCCATGAAGCGCGATGATGGTCAAGCTCCCCTTAGGGAGGTCGTCTTTATGAGCAAGACAGCCTACTCCGAGCTGACCCAAGGTACGACTCGCGAGCCGTGGGCGCCGCTTCTGCTCGAGTATGCCACGTTCGACTCCATCTACGCCACGACGGGCATCATGCCTCCCATGGCTCGTTTTGAGAAATTGTCGGCCGGCCTGCAGCAGGACCCCCAACGCGCCCCAGGTACTTGGACTGGCCTACCTCGTCTTCTTGGCTACTTTGAGGACATGGAGAACTCAAGGCTGGGCCTAGTCTATCGGTTCCCGCCGTCTTTTAATGCCGTATCGTTTGAGCGCCTGACTCAGAACCCATTATATAACCTTCCGACTCTAAACGATCTTCTCTCCCGGCCTGGCTCAGAGCCCTTGCTGGAGTGCAAGTTCAGGCTCGCTTTCAATCTCACAAATACGATATTCGACATGCATGCCCGTGGCGTCACTCACGGCAATTTGAGTGACCAAAACGTTTCATTCTGCGACGCTACTACCAAGGACAATGGCGTTGCAGACGGAAAGGTTGACGTTCGACGCCCACTCGTCTCGTCGTTTGATCTCTTTGCAGAGGGCGACTCCGTCGTCGACTTTTCGCTGTGGCGCCATCCGCTGGACCCTCGCACCGCTCAGACGTCTCCGCTGACCAAGTCAACTGATGAGCGAGTCCTCGAGCTTTACTCACTGGCTGTAGTTCTGCTATCAATCGGCCTGTGGACCAAGGTCGAGACCATTGCTCCCGAATTGGCGACTGCTCCTGTTGCCAACTCTCTATTCGAGCGACTTGCTGTCAAGTGCGGCAGCTTGTACATGAAGGCCGTCCAGACTTGCTGGCTGGCCATCGACGAGGAGGCCTCTGGCAAAGCTGGCGGCGAAACCCTCCTCTCCGCCGTGCAGGTGCGCGTGAGTCGGTACCTGGAGGCCTGCTGCATCCTGGACGGAGTCAGCGGGCTTGAGGAACGACTGACACAGGAGCTGCACAAGGCTAGCTCTGAGAATCGACAGCCCGTCGGGTCATCCATGGATAAAGATACCAAGTCATCCGTCAAATTTCCTAGCGATCCAAAGGCGTCGATCCATGAGCCTGCCATACCCAAGGACTCGCGGGACCTGGCCCCTGCGAGTGTCGGCATTGATGGTATAGTCTTGACTTCCACCACTACAAGAGGCCCCCAACTAATCCTTCATTAGATGCCCTTGCGAAAGCGGCGTCCGAGACCAAGATACGCCTGTATCCGCATGTTCCTCTCGCACCGGATGTGGTTGAGAAGTGGAATACCCTCCTCATGCCTCAGGTAAACCAGGCTCTTAGACAGTTTTATCGCAAGCATCCCGAATCGGTTGAGATTTCACTCGAGTCGGTTGGGCCGAGCCCTCAAAAGACGCAGCCAACAATATTGGTAGTCTGCACGTCCGTCGGCAAAGTCCGCGCCATCTTGAAGAAGCGGCTGGGCGACTTGTTTGACGGGACCACTGGTTTTGCCCTCAAGGTCTGCAGAGGCCACGTTCTTCGATCGCGCAGGCAGACGAACACTGTCAAGCGATCCATGGCTGGCACGAACCTGGTCGGCTCAAACAGGTCAGACGCCGGCGAAGAAGATGTCGAGGCTGTCAATCCCGAGTACCAAGAGCAGCCGGGCAATGGAGCCAGCATCGGAGCCTGGATTGGAGATCGCCACTTGCCCCCCGTCAGCTTCGGCGGATTGGTCATAGTTGACGACAAGCCTTATGGCATGACGGTGCATCACATGCTTGACGACCCAGATCGTGACCTTGCCCAGGCGGAAACTTTACGCAGCAGCGCCATGCCTGACCGTGATTGGTATGCCGAATTTGCCGGAGAGAGCAATGGCGACGAAGACTTTTCCTACGAGCTGTCTGATACCGAGTCTGAGCCATACTCTGAGAGCGATATTACGAGCGAC
Source organism: Tolypocladium pustulatum (assembly GCA_024340155.1). Classification (NCBI taxonomy): domain Eukaryota; kingdom Fungi; phylum Ascomycota; class Sordariomycetes; order Hypocreales; family Ophiocordycipitaceae; genus Tolypocladium; species Tolypocladium pustulatum. Next base: position 106,247 of record JALHBY010000184.1, on the reverse strand, counting down.
TATGGCGACGATGAAGAGGAGGACGAGTTCGAGCCTGGGGACATTCCAGGCGTTGAGCCGGGTTGTGGTGACGGCTACATTGTCACTCAGCCCGCCCTGGACGACGTGGAAGATGGTTTCTACCCCTGCGCGGAAACTGCGGACGAAGACCACCTTGATTCATTCAGCCTGGGCCAAGTGTTTGCGTCGAGCGGCATCCGCCGCAAGCAGGCCAATGGCTTGGTGCACGAGGTGGACTGGGCTTTGTTCGAGTTTGCCGACGGGCGTCTACCAGATGACAACTCCATCCCTCATGCTTCGGAGACGACACTGTCAGGGAGAGTGCGTTCTGGCAAGAAGAAGACTGAGCCGCTGCTGCGTCCGACAACGGTCGCGCCGTCTTCGTCTCTCCCCGGCATGGAGGTCCAATGCATGGCGCGAACAAGCGGTTTGCAGACCGGGCAGATCCTGCCGGCTCTGACCAGCGTCAAGATCTACGGTCGCACGTCGCCCAGCCACGCCTATCAGATCACCAGCGTGCCGTCAACCGCCTCAGGGGACGCGGATCGCAGCCGTGGTATTCCCATGGGAATTCCTGGGGATAGTGGTGCCTGGGTCGTTGACCGTCAGCAAGGACAGCTCTGCGGGCATGTGTTGGCTTGGAGCCAGCGGAAGCATGTCGCCTACATCTGTCCCATGGATGTGCTTCTCCTCGATGTCGCGCAGACGCTCGAGGCAGCCGAAGTCAAACTCCCCGGGGGCGAGCCTGTCGTGACTCTCGACAACTCGAATGAGTGTGCAAGCTCTGGAAGGAAGGCTGGGGCCGAGGAAGACGAAGACTTGGACACTTTGGTGGAAGAGGAGGCGGATGATGGCCCGTCACCGCCCATGAGTACCGCCGCACGGGCGGGCTGCTCACCGACTACCAGCTCGTCGAGCATCCATAGCCTCAGCAGGAGCAACCAGGGATCTTCCAGCCCGATGCGACCCGAGACGTCGAGCGAGCTTCGGGGCCTTGCGAGCAGATTGGAGGATATGAGCATTGGCAGGACTCGGAGAATTGGCATCAATTGAGGGTATCGCACGTTGGGTAACTTGGGAAGGAACTGGAAACGGCGATTCTCGAATACCCTTGGACATGAGAGATGGGTCGCGTCTACTTGGTAGCGTTAAACTGGAATTGCTTGATGACTGGAGCGAGAAGGCAGGCCGGCAGTTGCTTGGTTAATCTGTTCTCGATGAGCACCAATGACATGATTACATGAAGTCGTCCTCCCAATTGGCGTCCCGATCCTGGTTGCTCGTTGCGGCCATGTTTTCCTCCGTAAACAGTTCGTCGTAGGCATGGTCCTTTTGCCACTTCTTTTCCTGCCACTCCTTGGCCTGCTTGGCTTCTTCTTTCCGCTGTTGGGTGCAGACATTAGCACGTGCTTCATTATGGGGTGCAGATGCCTATGTGCCTGGCGAAGCGAGCTCCGCTGCAGGCACCGAGCATCGTGAGATGCAAGCCGGCAAGAGATTGAGGAAGAACTAGCTACTAACCCGTTGAAGCTGTGCTGCCTGGTCACGGCGGCGCAGGTCCTTGAGGCGGTCGTCGCGCTCCAATTTCAGGTCGGGCTTCTTCTCGACCTTGGTCTTGTTGAGGCGGTTGACGATGGGGTTCTCCCGCTGGGCCACGAGCACGCGCTTGACCTATAATGGTGTGTCAGAGTGCAGCGGAGAGCTGCCTGGGGACGGGCTTGCGTACCTTGCGCGGGTCCTTGAAGCTGACCTGGCCGACGTCCATGCTGCCATCTTTTTTGAGGTTAGACCATGGCGTGTAGATGATGGTGACGTTGTCCTTTTTGTTGCCTGCGACGGTCTGTTAGTCCGTTGCATCGGGGGACTGCGTGAGTTTGGGACGGGTAGCTTCGCACCCTCGATGGAGTTGGCCTTTGTCAGCTGTGCGAGGTCGGTGATGAGGTCCTCGGGGAGGGCATCCCAGGATTGGCCCTCTTGCATGCGGAGGTAGATGTGGGCGCTGGAGAGTTTGTCGGCGTGAAACTGAGTTTGCTGTGAGAAAAGGCAGGTTGCCTTGTGCATATTGAGTTGTCATACCCTGGCAGGACGTGAGCAATGAACCGAGTGAAAAGCCCAGGATGGTAAAGGCAATGGCACTCACCAGACGTCCTCCTCCCAGCCAAACTTGATCAGGTCCTCATCTGGTGCGTGTCAGGAAAGTGAAGAGAGAGCGGTCTGGCGTATGGCGGAGAAGGGCGTCGCTCACTCTCGAATTTGTCCTTGCCGACGTAGATGAAGCCCTTTGGTTCGACGACGCTCGACGTGTAGTAGTATACCATTTCGCCGCTCTTTACCCAGCCGCACGCTGGAGCGTCGTCTGTAAGCAGTCGAGGAACCTGCCCTGCTGGTACCCGAGTTTTCCAGGATCTTTGCGGGCTGTACCATCCGAGGGTTTTTGCGATGGCCGTTTGAAGCGATCGTGAGAGGAGAAATTGGTGGTGTGAGTCGAGTGTGGGGATACATGTCGATTAGCAGCTGATGAGTGGAGCTCTACGTAAAATGTGTACGATTATGGGGTACTGGCGATGGCGCCCAAGTACCGGCCTTTGATCCACGTGACTGCTCGCTCCGTTTTTGGCTTCCTCAGCGTGGAGCGCTGGCCCTCCAACAAAGATGGCTTTTATCCGCATCAACGGAATATTATTTTTTCTCTGCCTCTGACGTCCAAGAAGCCCGAAACTGTGCGCACTGGCCTCCGTGTTTGTTGGTCGAGAATGTTCATCGTGGCTATGGTGTCACTCAATCTCAACTTCAGCTGGCAATGCGCCGTACCATGCCTCTCACGAGACATCGCCCGAGAGTTTCTGACCCATCCGAGGAGGGAGACAAAGAGCGAGGGCTGTCGATTTCGTCAAAGCCTCTGCCCTCGGACCCCTTCTTGAAGATGGCTTCGGGCCTATCGAAAATTATGACTCGCAAAGGTTGGCTGCTAGACTCGTCAATGTCTCAGCAGCCACGCCTGTCCCTTCTTTGCTCGGACGTGCTCTACAACCACCACTTCCCAGCAGCAGGGGCCATTGACAAGCAGGCTCGGCTCCCTGTGGCATCTTACATCCTCCTGACCAAGCGATACAGCTGGAATGCCATACAAATGCTCTTTCTGGCTGCCGCCAGATGGCGAGGCGCACTGCGTTGGTGGCCCGACAGCTGTCGGAATTCTCGCCGGTCACGGCCGTGGACAGTAATGTTAAACCTGACCTTCGTGTCACAAGCCGCGCCGGCTATCACGACAGAACAATCACTACGCTGTGCAAGAAGAAGGCTGCCAATTTCAGTTGCCTAACGCTACGAGTCTGCTTCTATTCTCGGCCGCCAATAGGTCCAACGCTCGTAGATAAGCTGGACCAGGATTAGATAGTTTGTGAAAACAATTCGCCAAATTGACGCTCTATAACAACGCTTCAAGGGCACACCACTCAAATGAAGCCTCAGCGACATGATCCCTGTGGGGATGAGGGTATGGCAAGGCCTGCATCCCGAGCCCTGCGAATCAGGGAGCGCTCTTCGGAAGCTGGCAGGTATGTCAGCATTTTATTTATTGACGCAACATGAGTAGTCTTACATGGGCTCTCAGAGGCAGTATCCGCGTCGAGGACAGAAACGTCCCTAGTCACGAGCTGCTCCACCAACGTCGCACCAGCGTGGTCGCCAGGCATGAATTGGTAAACGTCCACGCGGATCGTGTATGTCCCCGGCTGCGATATGGACAGGTCTGCAAAGGAAAAGACATGCGACGCCGGAGCTGTGTTGGACAGCGCAACTTCGAAGCGGCTGGCGGCCTTGGTGCCGTCGAGAAGACCGTCAACCACCGCGCCCTTTCTATCAAGGAGCACCGCGGTGGCAAAGTAGTCGATGTTGGGATCGCTCTCCCGCGCCAACTGCTTTGCTACGACAGGCGGATACAGATATGCGCCGACCTGTGCGCGCTTCGGAGGCTGAACGCCAATCGCGATGTCTGCCATGTTGCGGGAAGTGTAAGCCCGCTGTTGGGTATGGTATTGGTGAGTTTTCGCGGTTGCTGTGTAGCTGAGTTTGGTCGGCATGGCGGCTTGTTTATGTAGCCTTGAAAGACTTGCGCCGTGCGTTCCCCGTCACGCCTCCTTTGCAGCACTTGATCAAGGCAGCCCTCGTCCTTGCCGAGTGTGAATCTTCTTCAATCACAGACCCAGCCCACCGCACACCGGTCTGGGTCGATGACTTTGAAGCGGTGACAGTTTGCGTTGCCCGACCCTTTTCGCGACAGAATGGGCGTGACGAAAAGTGAGCGAGCGGGTGCCGATGAATGTCCCTTGGCGGTGAGACGCAGAGATCGGGCAGCGTGAATCCGGCTTCCCAGCGACGAATGGTAGGCGAGAGCAAATGCTGTAATGCACAGGGAACCGATGACGAGCCTTCGACTTGAGGATGTGAGCGGTCAGGCGTGGAAGCTGGCTGGGCGACCGAGTATATATCTGTGTAACGACGAGGCGCCCGGGTCCGCAGGCCAAATGCCCGGAACGGGAAGCCTGCTCTCACGGCATTGGTCGGCAGGGGTCCGACACCCGTGCTCCGGAGACGACGCGCACCGACGCTCGTCAGACTGACAAAGTCGAGTCAACACCAGGCCTGGTGATGCTGCCATGTCGTTTTGTCTCGCACGCCGGGGGGGTCAGGCCCTGGCCCCGTTCAAGGGTTCAAGGGTCGTCGTCCCCGGCAGCAGCCGGCCAATGGTCACGCGTACCAGCATCGAGAGCAACGGCGCCCGGGTTCCAGCCCAACGGATCGGGGCCCTTGATCCTGAGCAAGGCGACGATCAATAATCTCGTACGCACCGTCGGGGCGTACGGAGTAGCATCCCATCCCAAGCCTGCATCTCCATGATGGACGGAGAACCTGCTCGCCAGCCTGACCTGTCATTTGCGGGGACCTCTGGGCGAGCTTTGTCTGAGACGCGACACCCGGATCACGAAGGATTGGAGCCAACAATGAAGCGGCCGAGAGTTCCCATAGAGGGCATTCCACGGCCCGCGGCCAGGGCGAGGGACGAAGCTCGCTACCACGCCGAGCCAATTGGCACGGTCCCGAGGCTCCAGAGTCAGAGGCCAGCGAGCTGGAGCGCGCAAAGAGGTGACATCTGCGCATGCATGCCCTCGCGGCTTTGCTCTTTTCTCGCGAGGGAACAACAAACCCAGCTCCCGGGCCCTTTACTGCTCTTCGCTACGTGTTTTTATCGTCGTCCTCGACCGTGGGCACGGGAAGCTGCCCAATTAAACTCAAATATATGACAAGGAGAGCCGGGAAAAGCAACGACAGGCGAGGTCGCAGTCAGGTCCGGTCCCAGCCGCGATCTTTGCTATAGCAGAATAAAAACTTCACCGTCGGCAGCCAAGTCACGGCCTGCCATCAGTATCCGTCGTCAACAGCCGGGCAATGGAGGATGCTGGGGATGCAGGCAGCAGATGGCCCGCTGCTGGGCACACTGTGGCTCGCGCTGCACGGCAGGGGTTCGCAGGTGGCGGGCAGGGGATCAGGATCTGATCCGGCGTGCCGGTGCCACGACAGATTTGATGACGACGTCCGGAGGAAGACGGTGACTGGCACGCCCCGATGTTTCTTTTCCAAGGCACCAGCGATGTCAATGTTATCTCTCTGCTGGTTTCTTGCCAGCAGCCAACTCGGCCGTCTTCGTTGAGCTGCGAGGCCGCTGGGTAGGCCTCGGAAGCGGCCCGCCATTTCAGGGCTGGCAGGTCTGAATAAGCTTACGAGTAGGTGGTGCTGGCCCTGCGCCTTGCACACGAGTAGATGGCGCTAAGCAGCCACAGAGATGCTCGACGCATGTCCGGATAGTGTACGACGCAAGTTACAAAGTACAGAGCTACGACGGGCCACGATGTTGCACATGCCATGCGAGTCGGGCGTCTGCCACCACTGCATCTGCATGCTGCGAAATGCCCACCGAGATAAGCGACAGGGTCCTGTGCCAGCGGCATATGGGGACCTGTACGGATGTCTTGCGAACCGCCAGCCGTGGCGCGGCGAGACTGGCTCCGCGCCTGGCGATTGGGCACGGCAGAGGATCTTACGCCTTGTTGTTTCCTCTCGACAGATGGCTCTGAACGGGGCGCAAACATGTCATCACTTCAAGGGTGACTTGGAGGAAGCTAGTGAGCGAAGCGATGGCTCGGGGTTTTCAAGAGATGACAGCTCACAGGCCGATGCGGCGCCCTGCGAAGCGTGGCCGAGACGGACCGCCTGCACCGCCGGAGACACTCACTTGGCCAATGCGAGAAAAGGAGCTGGACGACATGGTAAGAGCGTGGGGCTGGACGGTTGAAGAAGAATGCGGCAAAAGCAACGAGGGTCGCCCTGTTCTTGGCCCTGTGCTTTTTGCGCGTATGACACCCGAGTGCACGCGCCGTGGGGAGCGGGAAGGGAGGGAGCATCTATGTGCTCGCCTCGCTCGCTCGATTCAGCTGAGACGATTGACTCTGGGCGCATTTGACGCTTGAAGGAGGCTAGCACACGCGATGCGGAGGACTGCCGACAATGCCTGGCGAGAGACTCGAGGTGCCTGGAATAACACGCATGCTCCTGAACATCACTACGACCACGACCATGACACACGACCAGCCTGGCAAGCTCTGCCGTAGGAACACTTCCGAAACAACAGAGCAATGATAGTTATCAAGTGACGGGTGATTCGTACGTACAGGATACACGAGACTGTTCATGCACTGCCCAGTCCTCCAAGGCCGCTGACAACCGCTGCGGAGACGACTGGCGACCTCGACGGCCAATCACCGCCTCGCCATCTCGCATTGCTACCGTACCCGAGCCTCCCAGTAAATATACCCCGCCATGGCGGGGTTCTTCAGGGCCTGCCGTCGCCGTGGGGCCGTGGCTCGCAGCGCGTTCACGTCAAGTCACGTCACATCACGATTCGCTTTCGGTCGCCTGCCCGGAGGACGCAATGACGGACAGAGCAGCTGGGTAAAGCAGGGCCGCAGAGGTGGTCGAAGCAGGCAGCTGCATCACTGGTGAACCAGAGCGCATCTTGCATGTCTCCAATGGCGGGTGGCCGTGGTGTTGGGCGCGGGTTCGGGTTCGGGCCAACGTGCATTTTGACGGCGCCACATCGTCTCGTTTGCTCGTCGGCTATAAACACCCCACCACCTCCGGCGACGACCCAGCGTGCGCGCCTCCGACCAGCCAACATCTCTGCTTCATCACCGCGGACACTGACGCCGTCTTGCTGCCACGGCCCGTACCGTGGTCTCTGGAGCTCGGCCTCTCGCCCTCGCATACATTCAGAGCACCGCCGTCCCCTCTCCTCCGCCACCATGGTCGCCCAAGACTTCGAGGCCGTCCTCAAGGGCAAATACCCCGGCAAGTCGCACGCCAAGCGCGTCGTCGACATCATCCGCAGCAAGATCCCCGGCGCCAATGGCGTCCTGTACCTCGAGGGCCGCATGACCAAGATGCAGGAGGACAACGACTCCCCCGAGCACTTCCGGTAGGCCTGTGCCCTGGCGAACCGACACATCCTCAGCCATGTGTGCAAATCTGACGGACGTGTGCAGACAGCGCCGATTCTTCTACTACCTCACGGGCTGCAACCTCGCCGACTGCCACTATGCCTACGACATTGCGTCGGCCAAGTCAATCCTCTTCATCCCCCCCATCGACCCCGACGATGTCATCTGGTCCGGCCTCCCCGTGAGCATCGACGACGCTCTCGCGCTGTACGATGTCGACGAGGTCAGATTCACCAACGAGGTCAACGCCACCCTCGCCCACCTCGCCAAAGAGAACCCCAAGTCGACCGTCTTTGCCCTCGCTGGCCAGGTCTCCGACAGCGTCACCTTTCTCGGATTCGCCGACAAAGATTTCGAGGCCCTCAAGGGCGCCATCGAGCAATCGCGCATGGTCAAGGACGAGTTCGAGGTGGCCATGATCCGCAAGGCCAACCACATTTCCAGCCTGGCACACAAGGCTGTCGTCGAGCGGGCCCGCTCAGCCAAGTACGAGCGCGAGCTAGAGGCTGCCTTTCTGGACGTCTGCGTGGCCCACGGCGCAAAGGAGATGGCGTACCACCCCATTCTCGCTGGCGGAAAGGCCGCGGCCACGCTGCACTACGTGGACAACAATGCCCCGCTCAAGGGCAAGCAGAACGTCTTGATAGACGCCGGTGCCGAGTGGGAAAACTACGCTTCCGATATTGTGAGCCTCCCTGCGGCTTGTTGCCTCGCCACGCCTTTGCTAACACGCGCCAGACCAGGACGTTCCCTCTGACGGGCAAGTTCACCAAGGAGTCGAGAGAGATTTACGACATTGTCTACAAGATGAACATGGAATGCACCGACATGATCAAGGCTGACAAGCTCTGGGATGACATTCATCTGCACGCGCACAAGCTCGCCATTGACGGGCTGCTGGCGCTCGGAATCCTCAAGGGCGACGCCAAGGAGATTCTCGAGGCGCGAACGAGCGCAGCTTTCTTCCCTCACGGCCTGGGCCACTTCCTCGGCCTCGACACTCACGACGTCGGAGGCAACCCGAACCCCAACGACAAGGACAAGCTGTTCCGATACCTGAGGCTGCGCGGCCGCATTCCCGCGGGCAGCGTCGTCACCGTCGAGCCAGGTGTAAGCATCCAGACGTTTTCGCTGTCCTTGAAGAACGCGCGCTGACTTTGCAGGTGTACTTTTGCGAGTTCATCATCAAGCCGTACCTCGACGATCCCGTGCACAGCAAGTACATTGATGCTGCCGTGCTGGACAAGTACTGGGACGTCGGTGGTGTTCGGTGAGTAACCCGATCTAGAAGGCACTTCCCATGAGTACTGGCAGCTAACTCATCGAACTTGCAGCATTGAGGACAACATCCTCGTCACCGAGACTGGCCATGAGAACCTCACGCCGGCCGTCAAGGCGGCTGGCGAGATCGAGGCCATCTTTGCCAGCTGAGGTTGGTCTATAGAGACAATGTGAAAACCAAACTCCAATTTGACCAGTGTCGTACAACGAGAGCCCTTGAAAAAAGCCACAGAGTGAAAATGTGAGTGACTTGTATGCGTCGTAGAAGTCACGGGGGCTCGATGCGTCTCCTGAACAGCCGTGTCGTGTGACTTGAACGAGAGTGGGCAATCAGCGTACCGTGCACATAGTTGAACACCCCAGCAGTGCACTGTACGATGTCTTGCTGCGCCAAGCGCTTCATTTGCCATGGAAAGGAGAGCTTCAACGCAACATCCTTCATCTTCATGGCCATTTGCATTTCCCTCGTCACCTACTAGTCACTTCGCACAAAGCCATGCCTCCCTTACCAAGCTAGCAGCATGGAGGACGCGAGACAGCGGCCGCCAACGAGCCGCTCCCGCAACGGACCCAGTCTTGTTCCTCCTCGACTACCCCTGCGACCAAGCAGATCGGCAACGCAGCTGCGGCCCAGCACCCAAAAACAGCCGCAGCAGCCTCCAAGACTCGACACGTCTGCTACCTCGGCCGCCGACCAGCAGTCATGGCCGGTCGGCTTTGTCGTCGACGAGCTACCCCTTCCGGATGCTCCGTTCCGGCGCGAGCCTCGCCGCGTCCAGAGCTCGTCGGCCCTCTCTGTTGGCGGCGTATCTACTGCCAGCTCGGCGGTCAAGGGGCCCTCCCGATGGAAGACTGCGCTCGGTGAGGCCCAGTATGTTGCCGGCGGCCTCATCAGCAGACCGGCAGAGTCGACGCGGCACTACAGCATCGTCCGCCACTCTCACGCTCTTGTATGGTACCGCGGCCCATCCACCGCCGTGTCCGTCACGGTGCTCTCAGACGAGCCGCTACCGGCGACCAGGACGGTGTGGCTGCAGGAAAGGGGCTACTCTGGCAGCATGGGCATGTCGGTCAAGGCCCTCATGGGCTCGACGGGGAGCTGGCTCGACGTGACGCCCGCGAGGCAAGCTCGGCCGGAGCATCTGCCAGAGGTGGATGAACGAGGCATCCAGCGGGACCTCAAGAGGTTCGCCAAAAGGGCATCAGGGAGGCTGAAATGTCACGTTCCGCGTGAGACGCATGTAGTCCGAATCCCTGCCAGCGCCACCGACGGCTACTTTCGACTGGTACTTTGTGCAGGCGAAGACAGCAAAAAGGTCCTGTGCGGAAGTCCCGTGTTTAGAGTGGCGAGCACGTCGACAGACGCCGCCGTCGTCCGCGGGGCCGGCCTGAGCACCATGCCGCTCGAGGTGGGCGTCAAAGTCGCCAGCACGATTGGGCAGCAGGTCGCGAAGAAGTACACTGGCATCGCAGGCGCCGTTGTGCAGAACAGGGCCGCCAAGGTGGCCAAGGTCGCTGCGGCGAAGCGGGCTGGACAGGCCATCTATGAGGGGTGCCGCCACGTTGGCCTGGCTGACGCTGTCAACGAGAGCTGGAGGAAAAGCAAGCCGAGAGAGTACCACCACCTCGTCGATGGGAGGTTGCTAGAGTCGTCTTTCACCGTCATCGAGTCTGACTCGGGACCCTCGCCGCCATTTCCTATCCAATTTGGGGGAAGGGCAGTCAGGGCCACCGGACGGTCCACGACTGAGCTGGGATTTCCGACTGCGAATCTCAGAGGAGTCCCCGAGGAAATCAGACTACGCCTTGGCGGCGTGTTTGCTGCATGGGCCATGATTCTACCTGCCAAAGGACTCGAAGATGTCTCCCACGACTGGCACGAAGCTGTCGTGACGATTGCACCTCCTCGAGGTGCGCTGCTCAGCGTCGTCATGCACAACGACGTCGCGGTCTACATTGCGTACGATTTTGACGGCGCTGCGTTCTTCGGCGCCAGACTCAACATCGTGCTGATGGGCTACCTGCGCCCGTTCACAGTGACAGACAATCCGGACGAGTTGGTGGGCGAGCACGCCCAGGATGTCATGACGACGCTGGCGAGCCTCGCGCGGGTCAATTGGATGCCCCACCAGAATGTGGCCAAGACGAGCACCGTCAAAACGGAGCGGAGCCTCTCGGATAGACTGGATGCGGCGACGGGCAAAGTGCAGCAGCACGTGGACAGAATCCCGTTGCACTGGGTGGGTGTGAGGTCCGAGTCTGGAGCGCTGAGCGACCAGATGTACGGCAATGGAGGGCTGTGGATATCAAGGTGATGTCGCAAAGATGGAGCATCTTTGTACTCGATACCCGGCAGAGAGACAGCGTCATAGTGAATAGGTATCAAGATCAAGCAACGCGGTACAGTACCGCTCCTCGTGTGAAGTGCAGCATGGTATACTTCTAAATATTCCCTGCCACGGCGGCGAAATTCGCCCACGTTTTGGACAGAATGCAGTGCTGGCGGGAAAAGCACGCTGCGTACCTAGGTTACTATGAATGGCGCCAACAATGGAGCTCGGGCGTCGCTCAATGGCGTTGTTGGTCCAATGCGGGCGCCTTGCACGGCGCATGATCCGGATTGTGGCGTAAGGGTGCCGTTCCTACTTTATTGTTGTACATAGACAGTAGGACGAGACGGGTCGTTTCGCAGATTCTACACGCATGTATGGGCGACTGCGCTTGCTGCTGTGTTTCCAAAGCTTGTGCCAAGCACGTATAGAAAAGCAGCAGCCCCGGGATTTGTGTGATGTGGTCCTGAGGGTGCAGGGGCATTGCGCTGGCCAGCTATATACGTTTAGCTGACAACCGCTGCCAACACTGGTATTCTCGTCAGCCTCACCGCTCGCTCATGTCGACCATCATCGACTTCGCCGAAAGGTGGGCTGGGAAGTACGGTTGGATATGGGCAGCCACGTAAGTCTGCCGTATTTCGCTCACGCCTGATAGGTTTCCGCTGCCTTGGGATTTATCCCAACTATCGAGTTATTTTGCACTGAATTCCTTCAACCACGACCTGCCTTGATCCGACGAGGGCCTCATTCGAGATGCAGCCTCATTAGCATAGTGCTACTTGTAGCACGGAACGCGTGGCACCAGCCGTGTCCGAGAAAAGTCAGCGCCCATGGCCTATTCCCTCGTCCGTCTGCTTCCATGCAAGAGCGCCGCTTCTGACACACCAAGCTTCCGATGCGCAGAAGAACGACATCGACAGATGCCGACATGGCTTTCTGTAGAGCCGCCGCTTGCGGCTTTCGATGGACGAGCCGTCGCCTCCCAGCACGCAGAACATGACGCGCCGTGGCAGTCCGGCGGATGGGTAAATTGTCCGTGGCAGAGCTTCGGCACACCTTGAGCCAGCTGGAGGCGCTTGAAGCTGGCGGAGACCCTTGCGAGCCAGCTACGAGGATGACGCGCGCGTCAAGGAAATCTTTCCGAAGAGCGGCTTGCTACTCCGCCGCCGGCCCAAAATGTTCCAGCCGATCCCACGAGTCCAAAGCCAGCCGCTCGGGTCGATTCGAACCGGGACCCACGGCTGAGGGATGGCGCGCCGCGTCCCGTGGCCGCACTTGCGCTGCGAGAGACTCGGGAAAAGTTGGCTATCCAACCGCAAGCAAATCTGCCTCGATACAATCCACTCTTTTTGTCGTAAACAAGGCTTTCTATGGAAGTGTTGTCGGGACGTGTAAGTGACCGAGCCGATGGACTGCCCGTATCATGCCGCACAAGCTCCATGCGGCATCATGATTCCTTGTTTCGGTATATAGGGGTTTGTCGGCGCTCTGTACAAGTTTGACCCGATTCATGTCTATTCTCAACTCGCTACAAGATATGTGGCATGCGTTGACAGTCTAGTTGGAGCCCGGAGCCCAGAACCCACCTTCTTGCTTCAGGTTGTGCACCGTGAAGCTCACAATAGGCTCTCCTGCTTGTCCCATGACCCTCTGGACCGCGCCAATGGAGTCTTGCAGCTTGTCGTACGCTTCCAATACGAAAAGCACATTGTCCGCCTGCGCATCCCTCAGCGCACCACAGAGCAGTGCGCTCGGTTCGTCATCACGAGTCGCCTCCACGACTGCCTTGAGTCGTGAGACTGAAGCTTCCACGCCCCCAGGAGCGACTTCGATCCGCGTCAGCCTCAGATGCGTCGACGCTGCCGCCGGCGAGAGACTCTCAGGACGTTCGAAGGAGAGGCCTGGCACATATCCAAGTACATGGGAGGCCGGAGTGACTTTGGCACCCACGTCGATGACATTGTTCTCGACGCCCCATTCGTTGATGTGCTTGACGTCGGCGGCTTGTAGGTGCAGCTCGAAGGCGGCTTTGTCGACGTACCTGCGTTGCGCATGTCAAGTTAGCTACAACGCCGATGGCGCCCACCACGGCCTCAGAGGCAGCTCTTACTCTTCCACGGTGTAGACGACCTTGCCGTCGTCCACCTGCGGCACGCAAACCGCGTACCTTAGCATGCCCGGCTCGTTCTTGCGGCCAGCCTTGGCAATGTCGCATAGCTTCTCGAAGCCCTGCGACGGCTGTCAGCTCCACCCCAAGCTCTGGGGACCAGGTCGCTTGCCTGGTCGCGAATACTGCCGCCAACAGTCGGCAGGCAGTTGATCACGACGACATGTGTGTCCATCTTAGCGGCCTCGTGTTATGAGTAATGCTGCTGGTTCCTCGGCTTCTCCCGTTGCGTTTCCAGATGCAGGCAGAGGCCGCGGTGGCGTCTTGCTCATGAGGCGTCAGCCATGCGTCAGCCGCGTGGCGCTTAGTCCATCAAAGATGGCAGTCGCAACAACGGTCTGAATCGGCGACTTTTTGGCAGTCAGTATCCAACAAGCCATGGCGCTCTTAGCAATAGCGCCAACTATCCGTGAACTCTTCAGACCACCGTTCTATCCTACTCCGCATTGACTTGCATGCACATTCACCACTTGCCTTTGTTGGCTGTCCTTGTTGGTGGCCCTGTTTCGCATTGCCGGGGTTCGGAATCCGAGAAGGGCAGTGGCGTGACGTGCTGAGAACTAGTACCATGACCGCAGCTTGCTTGGCAGCAAGTCCCTGTTTGGAACAGTCGGCGGAAGCGCAAGACCTTGGGTCTACGGATCCGTCCAGGCTTATGGCAAACAGCCACGTCTGCCCGTGATCCGACGGCGATGCGGGGCGATACATGCGGGGTGCTAAGACGGCGCTCTGCAACAATTGCTTTTCCCAGCGCCACTCCTCAACATGTCTTAGATGGACTCACCGTCAGATCAGTTCTCTTGACATGACTACCAGTCGCCGTCAATGATGCGCCCTGTAAGGCTACGTCGGCACGAAGCAAATCTAGGTCAACCGACTCAAGTCGCCAAAACTCGTTCAGTCACGTGAAAAGGGCCGCAAGCGAGGTGTGACAATGTCCATTATTCTGCTATCTGTCGTGTGTGCTCCAGCAACAAAAACGCTTGAAGAGTCAACGTATGACGTCCTGGTTCCGTAAAGCCATCCCGTAGGATCGTGGCCGTCCTTGATCCGTCTTTCCTCGCCGGCTGGCGGGTTCCCAAAATCATTACATTTTTCGCCCAAACCTCAAGTCTCCAGGTCATCATGGTTCTGGCCGTGACGACTTAAACAAGCACAATGCAGAGAAAACCATTGCCTGCTTTTGCCTTGCTTTCAGATGCAAAGAGCTCACTTCCCATGTTCCCATAACGCCGAGCAACCCAATCCAGCAATGCTTGCAAAATCCATATAAACGCAATGTTTCTCTCTGCTGTGAGGCATGAAATCACGGAGCAGAGCTCCGTCGCAATCCGAGTCAACCGCATGTGTTCGCGTTGCCCGGGGCAAGCGATGAGAGAAATCGTCTGTTGGGGCCCGCACCAGCCTCCTCACCCTCCCTCGGCTGCTAGCCTCGAATTGCCGTGGCCGCCTGTGACTCGGTGGTCCAGTGGAACCTCTCGGGGAGCGACTGATCGGGGTACGATACGTCGCTCGATGGCGTGCCGGCGCCCGAAGCCAGTGTGGGAGGCGTTGATCTCATGAGGCTGACAGAGATGGGGCTGGACATCTGGCCGTTGCCGCTCGAAGCCGCAGGGGGCGTGGCTGCCGCGAAGGATGGGAAGTACGGGTTCGCATCGTGCAGACGAATCGAGTGGTGTACCGCCGTCGTGTGATTTCCACCGGCAGCTCCATCAAAAGCGCTGCCTTTGAGTGTACCATCCCTCATCGTGGGGCTCGATTGCTTTGATCCAAACTAACCACCGATATCTGTTAGTAAAGCTGCTCCTTCTCTTGACGCTCGACGGTGGAGCAGTCACAACAATTTCCGCGCGAATTCATCGAAATCAGGTCGTGGCAGAGGGCTCTCCGGGGGTGAAGTGCAGCCCAGGGGTACGTACAAAGCAATACTTGTTGACGAGTTCTTCGTATGAAGCGCTGGGAAGGCCCAAGTTGGGGTTGGGCGAGTGAGATCCGTGGGAGGAGGGCCCCGTGCTGGAGCTGGGCGAGTCCGTGGCCGGCACGCCCAACGCGGGCTCTGAGCCGCGGACATTTCGCTTCATATACAAAGCATCTTTGTCTTTGCTCATTGAGTCCTTGGCGGCTTGCATGGCGGCGGTGAGCGAGGCACCGAAGTCGTACCGGTTGGAGAAGGCGGCGCCGCTCGGCGACGTGAGGTCTCGGGCGATGTTGTCGCTGGCGAGGTTGGTCGTCGACTTGGTCTTGAGGCGCAGGCTTGGCCCCGATTCGCCCAGGTACTCATGTATGGGCTGGTCAAAGTTGAACTTGTCGGGGTCCTTGCCGAACGCATCCAGGGACACGGGCATCGACACCGGGCGAAGGGCGCTGCCAGAGTTTTGCCTGCGGTTGCTGCGAGGCAGGCCACCATTCATGGACCGCGACATGGCACCCTGGAAGTTGTTCTTTCCATGCTGCGGCAGGTGCTTCTTTCTGAAGTCGACCTGGAAGTTGACATCGTTGTTATTGTCCCAGTACTCTTGGCCGTTGACCGAGTAGCGGATGCACAAGAACAGCGTCTTGGTCTCGAGGTGCGCCATGTCGGACAGTTTGATGGTGAATGTAAACCGATCATAAGCCACATCAGATTCTCGCGGTCGGATTTCATGGCTGTACTCGGCGTTGACCTCCGACACAGTCTTCCAGTAGTCGAGTGTAAAACGACATGTGACTTGCTTGTGAAAAGCGAGATTGGCCACGGCGACGGACCCAAGCAGCGACTTTTGGTCAGCAGAGAGCCACACCTTTTCCAGCCTGACAGGTAGTGTCTTGCGGGCATGATTATCGTGGGGGAAAGTGGTGGTGACCAGCTCCCACTCAAAGGGGGGCGACCGCACGTTGGGCTTGCCGTTGCCGGGGAAGGGGTACTCGTTGTCGCTCTCGTAGTTCTCAACTGGGGATGAGCCGGCACTAACAGCGAGGGGCCGATCTACCTGGAGAAAGTGTCGAACGTGCTCCAGGTGAGAGTCAAAATGCACCGCCTTGGAGAAGACGGGCGTGCCCGGCATACTCGAGGGTCGACGGTGAGAGGCACGAAGGGCCGGGCGGACAAGCTCACCCGACTTTTTACGCACCATCTGTGGCTTGTATTTAAGATCATCATCCTCCTCGGATCCCGTCAAGGAGTTCTCGGCGGACTTTGGGGCAGCAACGGTCGACTCCGTCGCAGACCGGACATGGCTAACCTTGCGTCCGCTTCTGGGAAATTCAGAGAGAGCGCTGGTGCTGAAGCAAGCACGCATGGCTCCGGGATATTCTTCTTCCTCTGTGCCAAGGGAGGAGGTGTCGAGGGGCGGGGGTGGAGGGGTCCTGGGCAGGGGAATCTGGCTGACGGCGTCTCTGAGGTCCTGGAGGGCCTCGAGCTTGCGTCCGCGGATTTCTGGGGGCTCGTCATCCTCGCTGCCCGATGACGCAGAAGGCGGGGGGGAGACGATGGCACCGTTGGGTATAAGCTCGCGCTGATTCAGTGGTGGAGGAGGCGATTGCCGCAAGCTACCCAATACGCTGGCCATGGCACTCTTCTGGCCCTCGGACCCGTTCACAACCTCCGGGGAGTCGGACGGGGCGTCATTGGTGGCGCTTATAGAGGGAGTTCGGCGGTGCTTGCTGAGGTACGAGGCAGAGCGCGGCAACGAAGGGCGCGGCACGGACTGAAAGGACGAGCGACGGCTCACATCAGGCGAGGCAGAGGCTGAAGAAGCGGGCGATCGGTGCGAGGGCGGCGTGTAAGGCATCCCAACCAAGGACACGCCCAAGGGGACAGTTCGTCGAGGGTTGCAGAGAGGCGATGAAATGAACAACCTCAAGCGTGCAAGGGCAACAGTTCCCGGGACGAAGAGTCCGAGGTCTTGGCCGCGGGCGAATCAGTTCATAGGGATTTGAGGGCGCAAAAGGTGGGCGAAGACGGGATTAGGGCGGAGGGCGGATGACAGTATCTGGCGAGGCGCAACGTTAGCAAAGACGGCCGTGAATGATAACCCTGCTGAGGAACAGAGGCGGATCGATGGAGGATTCGAAGCGTGCACCAAAGCATCTTGAAATCAACAGCACATCGGTTTGAGTCTGCGTAACGATGCCTCTGGCGGATTGGAGCAAGCAACTTACGTCGAAGGGGAAAAGAAGGGCGGCGCTCGTCCGGATGCAAGGTCACGAACGCGTACTCGGGCGATATTCCAGCAACCGAGCAGGACGAGGGCAGGCAGGACCGAGTCGACGGTTTAGGTGTGCCCAAGAAAGATGAGGGCGTGGACGAAGAGACGGAGAAGATGAGGCTGGAGGGCTGGACCCGTGAAAACCGGGAGGAAGGCACGACGTCACTGTGCGAGGACAGGCCCTTGGTCGGACACAGCCGTTTCCGTCGAAGGTCCGTCTGGGCCGTGAGATGCAACAAGGTCGCGGCCTCGGCGTCGGTTCGTAAGGAAATGATGCCGTCCTGGTCTCTACGAGAGAGTGTGCGAGAGGCAGGAAAAGCGAAGCTGGCGCGGACGGGGTGGGGAGCGCTTGGTTTTGCCTTTTGGCGACTGCAGATAGCGGATGGCGTTGGCTGACGGACTGCCTGCAGCGCTGCAGCAGGATTGACTGACTTCCATTGCTCACTAGCACGACGGGGGGTGGGAGTCAACCAACATTGAACTGGGAGGGGCCACAGTGGGCGCGGAACGTACGGGGCATGGGGGAGATGGAGGTCCGGGCTCGGATCCACGGCGTCTTGCAGCGCTGCGAGCGCAGGTTTTCCGGTCCAGTCCAGTCCTCAGCGCTGCCCCGTACAGTGCCACCAGGGCGACGGGAGCTGGAGCCATGCATCCATGGAACCGCTCGACGACACCACGGGCAGGGGCCAGGGCGACAGTGGACACGGGCGTGTTGAGGCGCTTGGCGAGCTCTGGGTTTAGCGCTGGACCGGCGGCGGCTCCTGTTTGGCGGAGCGAGACAGACGCGAAGTATCGTCGATCGGGGGGAGCGGGGCGACCGGGGGTTGAGTCGAGCGTGGCTTGATAGCACGGTTGGGTGGGCTGTTGGATTGGCATGGCTTACATTGGATCGGGCATGCAAGACAAGCATGGCATGGCGGCATCGCCTCGCCGCAGCACACGACGAGAACACCATCAAGCCACACGATCAACGTCCAGAGCGGAGAGAGTGGGCGACTCTTGCGTTTGTGGCGAGAGAGGCGCTGCCAATTGTCTCCTCACGTCCGCTGCTCCCGCCATCCCGTGCGGCCATCCGGACGACAGCTTCACACAGCCGGTCGACATTGATGATGCGCAATCGCCACACTGCACTCATGTCCCGGGGTTAGTTGTGTGATAACGCGGTGCTACGTGCTCCATACTCGTACATACACGACATGGACGCATGGACAGCTCAGGGTCCAGTTGCTGCTGCCGCGGCAGAGGGCAGCCCAATAGAAGGCGGCGAGCATATCAATCCCGAGTCACATCTGACCTGAGTCCATGCGCCGGGCGTAAGTAGGGGAGGAGACAACGGCATACCAAGCTCGGAAGCAGTGTACGGATGCGGTCGCAGTCGTAGCTTTCCATCGCACGGCGGCTGATGAATCTGGTGTGCCGCGAAGGATGGCCTGGATGGATGGATGCCCGGGCCACGGCAGCAACGGCGCCCGGGGTGGCGTTACACCTGGGTGAGGTGAGCGGCAGAGTGAAAATTACATGCTGATGCCCTCCGGCGGGCAGTGCATCCATCGGCCAATGCATGGACGTGGGCCGCGCACACGGCCTCATCGCGATCCCGCTTACACGCCATAAACCTACAGCGCACGCAGCCCCGTCCCAGAACTCGCCCTCTGCGGTAGCATTCCAGACGTCAAGCCAACAGCGGCTTGCTCAACAGCTTGCGCCGCAAGATGTTTTCACGCAGCAATATTTTCACGCAGCTTCGCGGTGCTCTTTGTTCCAAAGGGCCAAAAGGGGGCGCCGGCGCTGGCCTTGGCTTGCTAGCGCAACGCCTCGCTTGGCACCTTGTGGGCGGCAGCTGGCAAGCTGCGCCGGCGCTCACCGACAGCGACCAGAGAAGAAAATGAACCTCTCCGCGTCGCGAGCCTCAGCGAGAAACGGCCAGAACGTGCAAGGCAACATGGGCCCCTGTTGGTTGTGGCGCTGGACAGTGCGTGTTTCTCAGCGTTAGCGATCTGGCCATCGTCCGAGTCCCCCATGTCCAAGCCACGATGCCTGCTTTGTTTGTTTCCTTGCTTGCAGACCTTGTTGCGGAAATGGGCCAGACCCGCACAATGACGTACGAGTGCCCGTGCCGTCGTCGCCAGTCTCGCCAACAGGAAAGTCTCGCGAAGCACTTTAACTCGGAGTCTGGGATGAAGAAGTTTGCAACGTCGCTCGTGGCCCACGAAGAAAGCCGTTTCAACCGATAAGAATAGACGCCCATGCCCTCCATCCGGGGCCGCCCTGGGCGACCGGCGAAAAACTCGTCCGCCCCCACTCTACTCGTAGTGGTGGGCTCAATCCGCGAATCCCGCGCTGACGGCCAGGACCGTCAACCGCCGACTCGCCAAACCTTGCGCCCACCGAGACCGACTCTTGCGCTATCTTGCTAGTTCAATTGGGGCAGCGGCCTGATGCTTATCGCAAAATGTCGATGGAACGAGATGCTGCTTTGGCTCCCACAAAGTCCCCTCGCAAGTCTCGAGAGTGCGAAGCCCAGGCCACAGGTTTGACAAGGCGTCTCGCTTTGCTACGGACCTCATCTCTTCGTTTGACGAAATGGTACAGAGTCCTCATGTTGGATTCGATGTCATCGTCGAGCGAGACTTTGTTGAACGCCTGAGCTGCAAGAGGGTCGCAGTGGAGGAATTTGAGTACGAGTACAAAGCGCTCCTCACTTGAGTTGCTGGTGCATGGGATGATTTGCAGAGAGACACCTGCGAGGCGTGGTGGTGTGCACACCTGCAGCAAGCTCAAAGTTGTTGGGGATGGACATTTGCAATTGCCATCATGCCCATCAACTCGCTAGGCGCGCCGCAGCTGAACCTTTGCAGCTGCGGAATGGGCGTCGTCGGAAAGAACCCTCTTTTCTGGGGTTAAATTGAGCAGGCTTTGTCGTGGCAGCTCTGGAAGCTGACGTCAACAAAGGAATGCTGCTTCATGCTACGGAGTAGTACGTTTCGGCTTTCCAATTCGCATGGGATGCGGCCCATGAAGCCTTGCAGCCCGACCCTGGACACCGGCCTCGAGTCCGTTGAATTTCAGTACGGGGACCGATGTTTGACGCCTTGGCAACCCCGGGCAGCTGTGGTTGGTCCGTTCCAAGAGAGCATCTGGTTTGAAGTATTCCAAGGAAAATGCGGGAGCGGATTGACCCAGTCGCGCCAATGCAAGTCGCCGTTGCCGTTGGATCGTGCACGCACGAGCAACTCGCATGTACGCCGCGATACCCTGAGGTCCATCATGCGGAGAAGCATCGTAAAAGGCAAAGCAGCGACAAGTCACGGTCGCTGGCCGTATGTATGGTGTTTCGCGCATGGCTCAAACCACAGTGGCGTGGCCCCACCAAGTGTGCAGGGTCTAACTACCTTGATGCTTGGCCCTCCGGGATCCATCCTTATCTCTTGCCTCCGCCAGGCCGACGCCCATGTTGCAGCCGCAGAGACGAGGCCAAATTCTCTGCCTACGAGTACTCGTACAGCTGAAGCAAAGAGGCCTCTGCCTGCAATGACACGATGCTGCTGCAGGACACTAGCGTGGTGATGCTAGACTCGACTGCAGGAGGACGCGACTTGTTGTTTTGGAGCAGACCGTCATCCAGGTCCCCTCTTGACGCCTCATCTATTCGCAAGGCACGAATTCCAGGACCGACGGACGCTACTCGGGAGGCTCTTCAACAGCGTGCGGCTACTGCGCCATTGAGCCCAGGGCGCAACTACTAGTCGGCGCCGTGGTTGGAATTTTGCGGCCAATAAGCTAGCTGAGGCTATTACAGGAACTTTGAACTGGCAACCCCTTCACCGAGGGAACCCGATGATCCAGCCGCCAAAGCGTCCGTTGCGACCGCAACCCTTTAATGTATCCCATGCCTGGCCACACAATCGTCTCATTCAAAGTAGAATCAAGTTGCCCGTGATTTCGCCGTCATGCAGCTTCTCGGGTCTCAGCAAGCCCTCAGCTTGCGCTGGTTGGGTGGAAAACTCATTACCATCTCACTCAACAGTCGCCATCTCGATGATGCCTTGCGACCTTGTCTATGATTGGCCAACGGCGGCTTAGTCCGATCAAGCTGTCCTCACTCCCTGGTGCGGCTTTGCGTTGCACTAGCAGGGGGGGACTTGCATGGATGGAACAGGCCAAGCATCCAAGGTCCAAGGATGTGACAGAACTTGCAAGGCGCCACGGGGAACGTTCGTACGAGTATTCCGTACTCGTACTGGCTTCCGATAGATGCGTCAGGGGGCACAATTGTGTTCAAATTGGTTCGAATGGTTCGCTGGCCTTGCCGAGTTCCTGCTGGTCCGAAGTGCTGCAGCTTCATGCAACAGCTGAAGAGAGACGAGGCCAACCTATGCTTCATTCCCCATAGCTGTGATGTTGTATCGAACTGACAAATGGAACTTCTTGCGTGGCAAATGTCGGAATGTGGAGGCGGCTGCAGCTGGCGCCGTCGGACAGAGACATTTGCGTCCGTTGTCGGAACCTGGAACTCGGAAGGACAGCACCACCACTGCTTGAGTGATTGAAGACTTCCCCAATGCGACAAACACTGTAATTCAAGCTTGTGGTCACTTACGGTCGACGTCTTGTTGCTGCTTGACAAGTTCAGGCTACTGTGCTGGGGCCTTGCCGTGCCCACCACCGCCGTGCCGCCTGGAGCGGCCCCACCTCACGATGTCGTTGCGCCGCATCGCCCATGAAAATGGGCCTAAAATAAGGTAACATGGCCTACGGAGTCCCTACACCCACCGTAGCTCCCGTCAATTACGTACCGCACCCTTGGCAACTCTACCAGCATGCCTCTTCAACATCGTACATGCCTTCTCCAGAGGGCAAACTCCAGGTTCACGCGGCAATTGAGAAGGGCTAGCGCTGGTCGACCTTCTCGTGATGCTCTGAACCTGGGACCCCCCTCGAATGTGCTCAAGTTACATTGGGCGTTCAAGCACGCATCTTGTGGGGTCCATTGCATGAGGGGAAACACAAAGTTTGCTCGCCGTGTACCAAGGCTCATCGCTGCGCTATATTCACTTTTGCAATTCCTATCAATTGATGTCTGAGCTTCATGTACATGTACTGTACCTGCGCCTTGCCCGGATGCCAGGCAGCTGCACACTCTCAACTCGCGTATCGAGACGGTCTAATAAAGGCCATGCCTACATGTATCACCTGTCGCTCTGTCACGCAAGGCGATGAGGGGAAGGCACTGGCATCCGCATACCTCAACAGCAGGCGCTGTGTTCGCCCGAGAATCTGAGGTCCACGGCCAACGTGACAATCGACGCCAACCAGAAGCAAGTTTTCACGCAGGAGGTTCTTGTCCTCGACGCTGCGATCGCTTCATCGTGCCGTCGGTCTGCTTGGCAACCCTAGCAGCTCGACATGCATGCATAGGTACTTTGGACCCTTTACGCATTTTCACTGGCCTGCTACGAGCATCGCCAGACGCAGTGGCGCAACCATTACAAACTTAGGTCTGTAGGGTTGAGTCTCGAATCTGGGGTCGCAGCAACTGACAAGGTCGGAGGAGCTAGAGCAACATAATGAAAGATGTGTTGCCAGCTGCCGAAGAGGTGTTTGCTTGCTCCTTGCAGGGTACGGACCACCCATGCCTTGCCCACGACAGCCTTCCCCTGACATACTAAAAGGTGGAGAGGAAGCCGACGATTCATACAGCTGGTTGAAAGCGACTCTCGCAGCAGGGCACTGACAGGTGTGCGGCTCGCCCCTTCTTGGCTCTTGAAACCTCGACTTGCTTGATGCAAGTCGTCCAGCAACTCGGGCCATGGAGTGCGGGGATGTACAGAGAGGGTGTCGACCCCTATTGATCGCTCTCGCCACCGATAAGTATTGGGACCAACAATCACTCGCATAGGTGCAGAAGCACGGAGCTTGAAAGCAGTCCCAGGCCCGCGGCGCAAGCGAGATGGTGTTGAACTTGAGATGGTAGCGGTCGAACGGAGTGACCTGGCTGGATGGCTAAGGCGGTACCGTCGTTAGTACGCATCGTGCAGTCATTTCCAATGGGCACGGGGTCGAGGAACACACGATTCTAGCATCGCTTGCCGTCGGTGTGAGCCCCATCTACACCCTCGTGCTCGAAGGCCACCCTTTTATTTCCCCCTGCCGAATCTGCAATGTCGGACAAGCCACGGTACAATAACCGTTCACAGCTACTGTGCTGCCAACTGTCACACGACTGTCGGCTATTCATTCACTGGCCCTTCATCGACAGCCGCAACCGGTCAGAGGATAAGCGGTCAAACCCCTCCCTTTATGCGCGTCATGCAATCGACATCCAACCGCTGCCATCTGACCACTCGCAGTCGCAGTCGCTTACGAGCAGGTCAGGTCGACCCCAGATGCCTAGATTGCAAATGCGGGGATGGATGAACCGGCACGGCGTGATCGCACCGGCGGCACAGACATCGCACACCTGCATCCCTGGATTCATGCGCGCTCGTGTCAGTTGCAGCACGACGAGACAGACAGCACTAGCACCCCAGAATGCTAAACATAACGTACCCGGTGGCCTCAGGATCGGCAACTTGTCTTTGCTTACCAGCTTCTCGGGGCCCGAACATTCGGGTGCCGACAATCGGTGGAATCTAAGATAGAGGGACGATGCACCAACGGACGAGAGGCGTCCAGAAGGCCCCATGCTGAACCATTGTGCAGGATCCTGCGAAGTGGCAATCCCAAGGCAACATGCCAGACTCTTCTGGCGTATCGTAGAGGGCCACCTTCACCCGAGCCCTTGATCGATAACCCACGATGTCCGTCTTCCCACTGGCGCTTGTCTGATCAGAGTCCAAGCTTAGCCCGCGCCGTCGCGTCCGCACACCCTTCGCAAGCAAAATGGTTGTCTGATAGGGCGGTATGGGTACAGCCACGGCATCCAACCCGCAACGCACTCAAGCCTGTGGCTGGATGCAAGCTGGTCCTGCCCTTCTGTGGTGGAGCGGCAACACTGTGGTGGCACTGAGACGGCGCGGTGCTGCCCAATCGTGGTGTTGCTGGCTGGCTTTGGGATGCCTTCTAGACGTCGTACCACACGAGACGGCAAAGCGGCTTAGGTCCTGAAATGACCAAGTTTCAGGATATCCGACACTGCACCATGGGGACCTGTGGTGGCTTCCATATATCTCCATGGTTATAGGATCCGATGAACGTTCTATGCCTACGTAGGACTCTGCGGATTTGATTTACTGCATTGTTCTCACAATTGCCCCGAGATCGACACCGAACAGGCGCCGCGCCACAGGTGCTGCAGGAGTCCCAGGATGGTGCAGCATGCAATCACCACTCATGCAGGCCATGAGGCGGTCCTCCTGATGCCACAATGTGCCGCGCGATGGCCACATCCCCATCTCACCGATATGCAGGCGCTCTACGGAGCTCGGATCACAGATCGTCTAGTGTCTGGCTCAGGCTCCACTACACCTCTATGGTTGCCGCCGAGTGTTTTCTTCCACTTATTCGCCCCCCCTTTCCCTTCTTTCACAAAGAGGGGGAATGGGAATATCCAGGATGTCTCAAGCTGGGGGCAGTGGTCAAGTGCGGGTGAGAGCATGGACGTCAACCTTGCCGATCGCGTTATGGACGGCACGTACGAAATGCAAGCTGTGAGGTCCAATGCAAATGATCTGCAGACAGAACGTTCGCAAGACGCAGGCAAGATGTAGTGAGCCCTGGGCGAAGGACGTTGTTTGCAAAGACCCATGCAAAACTTTCAATTGCATACATTCATCATCCCAATGAGACACTCTCATTAGGGACGTCAGTAGAGCTCAGCACTAGAAAATACAAGGCTTTGATATTTGCAATGCTCATCCAGCGTACAGACATTGCTTTCGGGCGTCGACGAGTAGATCCATCTTGTTCGGCGTAATAAAAACTCTAGGGTAGCCGGTAATTGTCAGCTGGAACTCTATCAACCCCCTCCGCCGTGTGTCCCAGCATCCCCTGGGTACTCCTTTATATACCATTGATATGGAGCAGAAGTGCCTAGGCAGATACGTAATGTGTAGTTGAAGAGCGGCTGAAGCCTTGCAAAAGGTGCAATGTACGCCCGACTGTCTCCCAAATAATCGTGCGGACTGAGTACAGGTAACGGGCAAGGACTTACGCTCGACAACCAGGCTCGTCACAATAGCTATAGATGCATGCAATGGCAGAAAAATGTGAACAGCAAAGGTTGCTTGAATCATATACACATTTAATACTATATAGACAAGTCGTATTCACATTGTATGTCATATCGACAAGTTGAGGCACTGGCGCACACACCTTTGCTTTTAAGTGCTGTGCACATGCTCTCCCTGCACAGGAGGGCCAGCATAGTTCTTGTGTCCCCAGACCCAGTACCAAAGCCCAGAGATGGCCGTCGCGGCCACAAAGACGGCTGGTGCGTAGTTGACTGTCGAAGCGCTCACTGGAATAATGGACGGCATGCAAAACAGAGGCATCGCCAGCATAGACCACGCTGTAAACAAGTTCGTTAGCAAGAGCAACAGGCACCCGAGCAGGGGGAAGACAACGCACCAATGGCAACAATGTTGCAAAATATACCAACGGGACCGAGATAGAAGTTGCCGGTCCTGACCTGCTTCCTGCCGCTGAGCAGGCTGATGGCAATGGGGCACGCATACGAGGCAGTCAGGCAGATGACACCGACACCGGAAAAGGCATTGAAGGCGGCGGACGAGCCAAAGTTGATGAGGGCGAGGATGATCTGGACCACCATGCTCAGCATCATGGCATTGAGGGGTACGTCGAGCTTGTGGTTAACTTTCATCCACAGCTTGGAACCCGGAATGGCCCCGTCTCGGGCAAATGCCCAAGTGCAGCGCGAGGCGGCGGTCGTGCACCCGATGCCGCAGAGAAGGGCGAGGACCATGAGGGGAACCAGCAGACCAAAGGCTCCTCCAGAGGACCCGACGGCGGTCTTGATGATGGTCGGTACGGGCTGGCCAGAGGCAAGGTTGGTGAGCATCTGGATGTCGGGGAGGACGAAAACCAGAGGAATCAGGAAGAGAAGACCGGCAATGGTGTTGATAAAGATGGTAGCGACCATGGCCTTGGGAACCTGAATCGAAGGCTTCTGGACCTCCTCGCACATGCTACAGAGGAGTTAGCGGGATGCTTTTAGCACGCTTGCGGAGCGGGAGCAGCTCACGAGATAATCATGCCCGTGGACGAAGTGGCGTAGCCAGCGTGGAGAAGGCCAACCATGAAGGACCAGCCACTCGGCCAGCCGGAGCTCGTTTCGAAGTGCGTAAAGACGTAACTGGCATCGTGACGACCGTTCTTGGCAATGGCAAGGATGGAGACGGCGATGGCAATGACACCGGCAAAGGTCCAGAAGATGGCAGCGGTCTCGTCAAGGTCAGCGACAAGCACGGGGCACGGGGAGGGAACAGGCTCACATCCAGCCAGGGCAGCCAGCGGTTGCCCAGGGCAGACACGGCGTTGCACATGAATGTGATGCCGAGGAAGATCAGGAAGACCTGGTAGTTGCTGCCCTCAAAGACACCAACACCGGGCGACGATTCAAACACATTGATGCACGCGACGTAGAAAAGCGTAGTACCAAAGTTGACAGCCAGCGTGATGGTAATGTTTCCCACGACGAACAGCCAGCCACAGATCCAGCTCGCAATACGTCTCCAGCGAGCGGGAGCGAGCATGAAGGCCTGGTAGTAGACACCTGCAAGAGAGAAAGGAGATCAATAAGGTGCACTCGAGGAGGACAACGGGCGCGCAATGGCTCAGGATGGGTTGGTATGTACCTCCGGCAGTGGGGTAGACACTCGTGATTTCACCAAGGGACGCGGCAACACAAATGATGATGGCGGACACGAGCACCCAGCCCCAGATGATATCGACGGGGCCGCCGCCGACGAGCGGGTAGTTGAGCGTCGTGGCCAGGCCATACGGGATCGAAGCTAGCACGAAAGACATGAAGGCAACCTGCAACGTCGAGCGAGTGCGCGCAAGCTCGGGCTTGTAGCCGAGGTTCCCGAGCAGCTGGTCGGCAGACTCGGGCTCGCCGTTGGACAGGCGCGGAGGGTGCTCCAGCTTGGGGTCCATGTTGTTGCTGACGGGGCTGGCGTCGTACTTGACGTCGTTGCGGGCCATGGTGGCGGAGGATGGCGAGGCGAGGCCGGGTAGTTGACGAAGCGGCAGGTAGTCGTAGCTGTCGAAGGGCCGGGCCGTCTCGAGAGGGAAGCGCGCCGTCGTGGCAAGATTGCGACAGACAATGAAGGCCGGGCACCACGTACACGCGCAAAAGCAGCTCACGGAGCGGTGCGCAGGGGAGACGAAGCTGAGGCGCGAGAGGACAAGTGAGGCCAGGTGTGGTCGTGTCACCGAGATCTTGACGCGGGCGACGCAACTGGCGATCAAATAGCTGCACGTGTGCGGTCGCGACTCATGCAGGCAGTCGTTTCCGGGATCGGCGGTCGCTCCGGCGAAAGCGTGTTGCTTTCGGAAGGTCGGAGTCGAGGAGGGGCGAGACGGTGTTGTGGAGGAACGACGTGAGGCTTCACGAGGAGCTGGGCGGAGACGAATACATATACGGAGTCGTCGTAGACGTGCGGATACTTGGGTGGACTGCGAGACGTCAACCGGCCGGCGCGGGCAGCGGCGGGACCCTCATTGCGGTCGACAGCGGGAAAAGTCTGACAACGAATCGCCGAGAGGTGGGGACAGGAGGCAATGCCAGTGAAGGTTTGGCGTAGATGGGCCGCCTTGCACGGATTGAGCACCAGGACGGACCCGTCGGCGGAGAGGCGTGGAGCGGGAGGGCAGAGGGGGGATGGATGGCCTTGGACGATGGAGCCACGGGGCCGCCCAAGAGAAGCCGAGACGAGCTCGCGTACGCATGTTGCAGTGGTGCAATACGACTCAGGCGACGCCGGGCTGTCGCCCATCGAGGCCCCGACTGCAGGGGTCGGACACCCGCGCTGCTTGCGGCCCTGGTCCTTCGAGAACAGAACACTGGCGCCTTTGCCGGGCCTGGCCCCACTAGTTAGCCAATCAAGGACGCCCGGCTCATGGCAGCCACAGGGGCACGGGTCAGTTTGTGTGTGTCCCTCACGGAGTATGAGGTAACCTGAAGGTACCCAGGGCCACGCTTCGGCTAGCCACAGTGGGCTGGCCCTACGTCAGTCCCCGCCAGTGAAGAAAGGCCCGCGGCCACGCCGAAGCAACGGGCTTGGGCGCAGATGGTGGAGGCGCTGTCGAACCCCAGGGGGCCCTGCAGGCTTCGGCGGAACGCAGCGGCTGTGATTTGCTCATTTCTCACTGGACCAGCGAGCTGAAGTCTTCGACCACAAGTTGCAATGTACGAAGTCTTTCGTGCGAGTACAATCCAATGGGCTTTGCCGTCGGGTGCTGGGTCCTCTCGGGGTAGCAAGCACTGCGCAAGTGTCGCTGCCGTCGACATGCTTTTGTGAAAACCTACCTTAATTACTCAACTCGTCTTCTTGGCCTGCGCGGAAGCGAATGACCCCGGATGGAGGAGCTGGCATTTTTGCAGCAGTCGGGGGAGGATGCGGAAGAAAAAAAAGGCATGGTACTTTACTTGTACTTCTGCATACGGGAGTGCCTTTTCCGCTGGCATGTGCTGGGCTGGAATGCGCTTTCGGGCCTGGGCTTCCGGTTACGATCGGACAACGACCCCGTTCCGTACGTCGCCGCTGCTAGGCACGTTCTCGACGCCGTTGGCGTAAACCACATGCCGTTTCCTCTTGCAAAGATTCGGGCCACAAGAAAAGGTTCCAAGACGGAATTGAGAAGTAGTCAAGATGCTGTCGACGCAGCGCTGCCGAGCCTTGCCGCGCCACCTCCAACTGACTCGCTCGCCGTCCATTGATCATCCCCGGCCCCCGTTGTAATCGGCGCCGCCAGCCTTCCGCAGCCTCGCGACCACGTCCGCCTCGTCTAGCTCGGCGCGGTCGCTGGCCGTCACGGCGATGCTGTGATGCGGCAGGGCGCGCTTGACGTCGCCGCTCTCGACGCTCACGCGCGCCTTGCGCATCACCTTGGTCTGCTCGCCGATCCAGACGACGAGCACAAACTTGACGCGCCTGCTCTCGGCATCGTTGGCGTACTCGACACGCACGTAGCCGTACTGCACCTGCGCGTTGTCGAGTGCCGCCGCCAGCTCCGCGATGCCGCCCGAGCCCGTCTGCCCGAGTGCGAGCTTGCTACCCGTCGCCGCCGCGTACGAGATGAGCAGCCAGTTGCTCGGGTCCTTGTCGCTGCGCACCGCCTCGTAAGCAGCCGAGATCTCGGGTGCGTCTAGCCCGCTCATCTTGGCCGCGTGGTGCAGGGTGCGTTGCAGTCGGGCGCGCAGGGGTTGTCGCGCATTGGTCCGGCCGGACGTCTGGGTCGTCGCGGGAGCCTATTATTAAGAGGGCTGGTGCCGGTGATGTGGGCTGACAATCGAGGACTCGCTGACCTGACAAGGCGGCACGGGGCAGAAGAGGAAGAAGGAAACATCAGCTGGTCAAGCATGTGCCGACTGGAGAGTTGACGAGTGTGTTTGTGGGAGGGGTGGGGTCAACATCGTGAAAAGCGAAATTGGCACCCCGTGTGGGAGATGCCAGCGGGCCGGCTGGGGAACCGACAAGACGATGGTGGAATGGCTTGTCTGGCTAATACGGAGTAGGCCCACGAAGTACGGATAGCGCTGGGGTTAAAAAAGCCGCACCACAGACCGGGCAATTATTGCGCAGGAAGCTGCCGGCTGAAACGTTCAATTGGCCGCGTCTCATCCGTCGCAGGTGAGGTTTCAACTGGCATACGCTGGCAGTGGTAGTCGCTGCTACTATCACCGCCCCCTGGATTCTGACTCGTCGCCCCTACAATGTAAGTCAATGCCAGAACAAGACCGTTCAGGATCAGCCATTGGCAGTGTGCAATTAAGAGATGAGAAAACATCGATTACGTACCTTGATTCACCAGAAAACGGTGCCCTTGCTATACGAGCAGCGGACCGAAACCGCCCAGTGAGACTCTGGATCTTGATATTACGCCCTCTCCATCTAGCATGCCATCTCGGACAACGCCGGTACGTGGACGGCCGCATAGTAGAGCCCACGTCGACGGCTTGGTTTGTTGAACATCATGACAGCTGTTAGGATAACACAGGGAAGGAAGCTGATGGCCACGAGGTAGAAGCATGCCCTATGTAATCGAAGTTGGCTGTTCCCGCTTGGTGATGAGCCATCTCTCTCTACGGCGTGCAGGTTGGCCTCGGCCGTGTTATCATACTGATCAAATGAGTGCCCTTTGATGTGTTCAGATATGAAAGCTAGCCTGGCCGTCAAAATCTCATATGATATGGCCACATGGCTCTAGCATTTGATACTGCCTTTACTCATGATGCCACGCGCTGAGCGTCAGTCTCGTCGGCAGATGCTCGCGCTGGCCTGATTGACAATGATATCGTCAGGATGAGAGCAGTTAGATTCGTAGCAACCCGTGCAGCAACAGCATCTATAGCCATCCTAGACCCGAAAACCGGCCCCGCTGGTTGATGTGTGCGTCTAACCGTCGCCGAGTCCGGGTGGTTTCTTTTATGTTCTTTCCTCCCTGCCTGCCTACGAGTATGTCGTTGCTGAATGGCAGTTCCAGTCTTTGGTGGGCACTGTGCAACTCCGGGGCTCGATTTGGGGATTTGTATTCCGTCAATTGTCATATAATCGCTCATGCGGACCATGTTTCGAGATCCGCAATTCTGGAATGATGCGATGAACTTGGTGTAAGCGCCCAAGCGGAAGAGCGCGATGATGTCATCTGATGGAAGACGCACTCCACGTCGTTGTGATTTGAGGCAAACAAGCTGTGCATTTCTGTACAGACGCGAAGCAGAATGCGCGGAGTTGGCTCGCGCCCACCATGAATGCATACCTAGCAGCCGTCGGTCCCGAGTTCGAAGGTGTCACCGCCGCTCTGGACATGACATTTTTGCTAGCATACCCAAGCTTGGTCTGGCTGAAGAAAAGCCCGTGTCGCCCATTGCAGTCGGCTCGTGGAAGGCAGAGTTGCCCCAAGTAGCGTGTGCTTGAACTTTATCCTCGCCAGATGAGGCAGCTCCTCGGTACATGGTATGGCAAAACAGGCCTTCATCAAGCCGTTGTCACAGCATGATGCGTGTAATCGACGGCAAGTCCATGCTTACTCCGCGGCATCCCTCACAAGCGCCCAGCATTTGCGCATCCCCGTGCCCATTGACTCTGACTCGACATCATGGCTCCACCGACCTGGCGGCAATGTCGTGCCCCCAGCCGTGTCACGCTTGCCGTCCCGCGCGCGGAAAAGGTAGACATGCATGGTCAGCTTGAGATGCGAGAACAACCAGGGCACGCTTCCGAGGGCGCGGACGTGGTCGAGGTTCGGTGCCGCCTCGTCACCCTTTGCCGCCAGCAGCGTCGACGCGTACGCCTCAGCCATGTGCAGGCGCTTTTCGGCGGTCTCATCTCCCGCATCGCTGACAATGCAGCTGGGGAACTCCCACAGACCTGCCAGCAACCCCTTCTCCGGACGCCGGTGTATGAGAAACGAGCCGTCCGGGTGCTGGATGGCGCAAACGAGCGTTTCCTCCTCCCGTACCGCCTTTTTGACAGTCTTCAGGGGGAACTTGCGTGCATGTTCTGCGATGACCTCCCACGGCGGACCTGGTGCTGGGGCATCCCGTTTTCCACGGTTGCCATCAACTTTGAAGGCAAAGTTTGCCAGAGACAGCTGCTTCATGCCGGACTCCTTCGTGCTCCTACTCAGCTGGGCGCCCCTTTCCTCGTCGTCAGCCTCCGCGAGTTCTTCAAACGGCTCACAAAGGCTGCAGAGGTCTTCCATGTCGTCGGATTGCCGCCTGGCATTTTTCTTTCCGGCCAATGCCACACCCTCGCTGTAGACGCGACATGAGGCAGTAATTGGACACAGTGAGCAGTTTGGCTTTGGCGTGCATACTGTGCTGCCCAATTCCATCAACGCTTGGCCCCACCGCCCTGGCCTGTCACTCGTGAGGCTTTGCCCTGCGAGGACCTTGTCCTCGGGTCCGTCATCCGCTGCCACTGTCTTGACGAGGGCATCAGCGGCTGCCCAAATTGTGTCAATGACAAGCTTGTCTGTTTTGATGTTGCCGTGAATCCCCAGCTGTCGGCTCAGCACGCGGAGGACGTTGCCGTCGACCATTGGCTCTGCTCGCCCGAAGACGATTGAAGATATGGCGCCCGCTGTGTAGCGGCCAACGCCCGGAACGCGAGCCTCGAGTTCGACGGCAGCCGCTGGGAGGAGGCCACGCATCTCGCCGTCCTGTACCACGAGCTTGGCTGCCTCGTGGATCCGCGTTGCTCGACTATAATATCCAAGTCCGCGCCAAGCGGCCAGGACGTCTTCGGCGTCAGCTCCGGCTAGGTCGTGAATCGTCGGCCATTGGGCCATCCAGCGATTCCAGTAATCAATGACAACCGCCACACGGGTCTGCTGCAGCATGATTTCGCTGATCCAGACCTCATATGCGCGGCGTTGGAGAGCTTGGCGAAGCGCCGATGGGTCATTGATGAGTCTGGGGTTGATCCAAGGCTTCCGCCATGGCATGGCACGCGACGCACTGACCGAATCAAACCATGACAAAAGAGACTGGCGATTCTCGGGACTGTGAACTGTGGACAAGAGGAGTGGCCGGTGGTACTCCAATGAGTGCTGGCGGGCAGGTGGCGCGCATGCTTCATGCGTGATCTCAACAGGGTCCTTGCTGAGCAGACGTCGATACAGGTCAGCGTCCCGCAAAGGTTTAGAAGAGACTTTGCGTCTCTTTGCACTTCGTGAGCACGTAGGCACATCTTCCCCAGCGCCATTGACGCCATCCGCGCCCGAGTCGCGTGGACGCGTTTCCGGCACGGGGCGCAAGCCGCGTCTTGACCTCTTCCGCGTCACGCCCTCGTTGGCCGATTTTGATGACGGTACTTTGGTGAGTTTCCGAGTCATTTCAAGCGCTGTCGCTGATGTGATAATTTCTGAGTATGAATCGGCGGCAATCAGGCGATGCGCGCTGTTGGCCGGAACGCGTTTGAACCCGTGCTGTGGTGAGTGATCGTGCGCCACGCGGAACGGGAGCCGCTGACGGCACCAGCAGGGCCGGCCTGGCACCGGCCGCTAGCCATTGGTACAGCCACACGAAGTGGATGAACACAAACTATCTTGATAGCCTTCCTCTCGTCTTAAATGTCGACTTTTGCAGGGACGGAGCTTATAGATCTTTACAGAGCCAAGATTTTCAGTTTACTCTACGATTGACTGTACCGAATGGCTGCATTGCCTCGACCCGAGGGAGACTATGTTCAAACATGCCTCATGTTTGGATTCAACATGATCACATAACATGAACTTCAATTATATGTAGTTATGAGACTTACAAGCAGTTGATGATGCATTCAAGCCCGCACAGGCATCGCAAGGCGCTCAAAAAAACCAATGAGGGAGTGAGGTACGGTTTTCTTATGTATGTTTATGTGTCGGTGGCCGGGCTTTTGGACCTCCGTGCCTCTAGATATCAAGACTAGGGAGACCATGGCGAAACTGATTTGATGCAACCTGACACCTTCATCCATCTTCTTATAGGCATGAGCATACTATGCAGGAATATTAGAGACTCTGCAGGGAGCTTGTGTTCCTGCCAGTGCCTCACTTAGATTTCGACTTGATCTGCAAGTGGTTGAGTCATGTTGAAGACAACCACGCAATCCCTTGCAGGTGCTACTATGGCAAGCACCGCGCACAGGGACAAACTGGCTATTACAGGCTCTGGGATGTTGTATAGACTCTTAAAGCGCCTGGAGCAGGGAAGAAGATTCGCATTCTAACATCGGGGCGGCGTCGGCTCGCTCAAGAGGACTTGGCCTTGAGCCATGGCCGACAGACGGATGAAGCAGCCGCCTCCACGGACACTGGCAGGTTAGTTCCTGATCTACGAAGACACGGCGTGCCATGGCTCAAGTAAGTAACTAATGGACCGGTCGTACCGATCACACAAATATTTGGTGTAGACTTCCTCAAAATAAGTGCAGTCTCATCGACGTTTTGCTGTGATCCTCCCGAATCACATGAATGAAACTCTACATGTCTCGGCGGGAAAGACTTGATCATGGGCTGCCCAAAAGGCAGAGACCCTTCCCATACTCCTATGCTACGGCTCCAAATGATTGCACGCAAGCGTTCGCAGGCCGGTCTATGATCTCGCCTTCATGTTGTGACCAGCATCTTGAGTCTTGAATTGGCAAATGCCTCTGGAGTCTTCTAGTGACGTAATTTCCACAGTCGCGCAGATTCGCGCAGGGTCAATTGAGTATATGCGTGGGCTCCAAGCTACGCGGCGGTTGGGTTGTTTGTGTGTGGTTATCATTCAGCCCTCCTTATTGCTAGCCTCAATAGATCAGCCTCAAAATAGCAGCCTCAAGCTGATGTTACTACTTCACAGTACCGCCATGAGCGCGACTGCTCGCGAGTGGATGAAGTGCGGGACCATAGTCTGCGTAGTTTCTTGCCATGATAATACTGCGCGAGGACTCAGTAGCCCAGACCTGGCAAGCTCTTTTAGCCCCAGAGGATCCACACAGTCGAAAGCGTTGGATGCTTGCACTCCTCTTGGTATTGTAATCTTGACAGCTGGAACATCTGGGCCGAGACCATGGTCGTATAACCAGTTTGCGGGTAATAAGCTTATCCCAAACCCCTGCGTCCAACGTTGCCGTCCTTCGGTCCGAGTTCAAATGGTGCCATTATGCGGTGAGATTATAAACCCCTTGAACTGGAAGGCGTCTACGTTGTAAGCTTACGCTGTGGGCTACCATACTTTGCTCGCCGTACGTAATGATCAATTACGCTGCTTGCAATACCTACACGATGCGATGCGAATACAAGGTTTCATTGGAAAAGCCGTTTCAGCAAGTACGTAGTACATGTACCAGGGCTGTACAAGGAATCATCGTCTGGCTCTGTTATGCAATGTAAGTTACTGGAACGAAGAAGAGCAGTTCAGATTTGGTGCACCACACTCCACCACAGTGTCTCTCCCAAGTCCATTTCTCTCATTTAGTGGTGGGCTACACCGAGACTCATCCCACTTCTCTGCGCAGAATTCGCACCGCGGCTCTCGGCCACATCTCAGCAGTTAAGGGCTTAATGCCACGGCACCCACTGCTGCACCTTTGGTAATAAGACAGTCTTTGCACTGTCGCTGATTTATTAACTTGAGGTGCCGCGGCAACCCTTATCTTCCTCTTCTTTTCCCAGCGGCGCACTTACCAGTTCGATCGAATTCTTCTGCGAAAGTCTTTGTTGTGACTGATTCTTGTTTGGCTAAACTATTGGGTCTCGACTTCGACTAACACCATGAGGACGGCACGGATTTTCTCATGGATCGTCTCTGGCGCAATTGCAACCAGAACCGCATTAGCAACATGTCCCAACAACCAAAGCATTGTCGTTGACGTGGCTCCCGACTTCGTGCGCCCGTACGTGTTGCCCAAGTACAGAGGACGCGCCATCAAGTTGACCGCTTCACAAATCGTTCGCTTTTCTATTACAGCGAACTCCTCTGGAGGCGCCTTCTCTCTCATCCAGCACAATGGAAAGGACTCCGGCTGGGCATCAGCGCGTCCTCATACGCATCGCCTGACTCACGAGCACTTTTACTGTGCTCGCGGTCGGGTTGAACTCTGGGGTCAGAAGAACATTACGAATGCAACGGACGAAGCACGAGTAGGAACGCTTGGCGACTATGGAAACATCCCACCTAACGCCATCCACACATTCCAGCTGATTGATCCCGACACTCAGCTCACGCACGTCTTTCACCCTGGCGGCTTCGAACACCTTTTTGATGTTTTCAGCCTCGGCGAATTTGAAACCAGCACCATTAGCTCGCCGTATCTTGCAATCCCGGCAGACGAGCAGCCCTTCGGGCCGCTGACGCCACAGATGGACGCTTTGCTGACTAGCCTGGACCTGTACGCTGCTCCCGAGGAGGTCTACATCCCGCGCAGGGATTTTGTGAACGGCACAGCTGGTGACGAGAGGTTGAAGTGGCACAACGGAGCAAACTCGTTGCCAAACAACCCAACTGAGCCGTACTTTGTCGCCAAGGACTACGGGCCCAAGTATCTCAACTCTGAGAATGGCTACAAGGTGATCCAGCCTTTGGCCACTCCGGAGCAGGCAACAGGAGGCAACTTTAGCATGGGCACCATCATCATGTCACCGAAGCTACACAACCAACCCTCTTCGACAGCCACTCTGCCACATCACTTTGCCTTGCAGATGGAGGATGGACAGCTCAGTCTTTCGGTAAAAGGTCACGAGACGGTATCAATACTTCCGGGCGACGTGGCTTTTATCCCGTCGGGAACGGCTTTCTCGTACCACGCCACCGTTCCATTCACCAAATTTATGTACATGAACGCGGGGGCGGAGGGTTTGGACCATCAGCTCTTGAAAAAGAGCGAAAGCTGGGATTTTCCGGCATATCCAAACTCGATTGCTCATGTTTGATACTGAAAAATGCGCGGTTGAAAGCGAAGAGGCGTGGTACTAGCATATCATAATGGAGGTTTGGACTGCGGCGCCACCACCTTGGCATCGCTGTATATGTAACGTGGAACATGACACTTTCCATCAGTATACGTGTAAGCTCAGATCGTGCATGTCTGTGGACATCGGTAAATTCTGAAGCCATTCTGAGCCGACGTTGTGGGCCATGTTTGTGATACGAAGATCAATATAAGAGCGCAAAAGCCTTCCTCTATACGTAGAGAGTCAACGCGAACGCAGCGTTAGACACTGGGTTCGCGGAAGAGAAGCTGAAGCGCCATTCCGTGATATACCTGGACGGCGTGTCATTTTCCGTTTCAATGAACTGACGGGCGAAGCTCTCGCATGCAACTCATGTGGCGGATGTGGGATGCGGCTTGGTTTGGCAGCAGATGGTGGTTTAGAGGCTCAGGCAACCCGCCTTGCGATGTAAATGTAAGCCGCGCCGTTGCGGGCGTTGCGGGCGTTGCTGGGAGCTGCTATACCCTCATGCCGATGACACGACGGAAAAATTCGCGCAACATTAGCCATCTTGATATGCCCGCTTCAGGGAGTCAGCATCATAAAGGCTCGCTTGACTCTATGCGTGATAGCCTCGTAAGAGATGCTCGCGCGAATTGGGCCGCTACCTGGCAGGACGGTTTTGGCCACGGGTTGCCTTCCAGGAGGGGCAGGTCAAGTCCAGTTTTCTGACTGCGTTGCACTGCTGCACTCTGCAGTGCGTATGTAAGGAATCCTTGGAGATGAGTGAGCTCCATGCGGCATAGCACACAAAAGCCTGCCTCGGGTGGAATTTTGGCTGGGCACCACTGGTATCCATAATCTATACGGATCAGTTGCCCGGCAATTGACCCTTGACATGGACTTTAGTACGTAGAGCACCAAACTGGCAGTTTTTGCAGCTAATACCGAGGGCTGTGTTGTAAGTCCAACAAGTCAGCTCTCTTTGCAACTGCATTCTTCTGATGACGACGGCGCGGGCCTGTCCCTTGATGGTATCTGACAAGAATCAGCCTTCAGCAGACCATTGCGCCCTACGACGACGGAACGGGGCGCGCCGATCTTTGCCGTCACATGCGGCGTCTGCCTTTGTACGCTCCAGATCGCCAGACCAAGGGTATGAGTCCGGTAAAAGAGATCACCGGTTATTGATGATTTGGGAAGCTCCGTCCCTAGCCAGCACGCCAGCGCCCTTCGTTTGGCTCCGC
>JALHBY010000184.1:2951-67672 GCA_024340155.1 Tolypocladium pustulatum | reverse complement strand
GGGGGGGGGGCCGAAGGACCCGACAGGTGGTCACACTGCCCTCCGGTCCTGTAAAAAGGCTAGAGAGGGATCTGTCGTTCGCGAGAGTTATTTATCTCCTCGATGGTGTCGCTAATCCCACACAAGCCGAACTTGAAGCGCACTGCCGATTTCGCAATCTTACGGTGCCGAGTAGGTAGTCAAGGTCCTTTCTTATTAGCGGCCATCGTTTTGTATGAAGGTGACACTGCAATCCGAGTCATCCTTGCGGGGCAAAGATAAGCCAATGAACAAGCTGTTTGGGACCCTTTCTGCTCACTGCTTTGGATAGCGCCTTTATTCGCAACTCGGCGAAGTTCTCCACCTCCTGAAAGCGGAAGTTGGTGACCGAAGCTTGCTGTCTAGATGAACCTTTGTTGTCCACAACATATCACGCGATAATCTGCTTACCGTGCCCTCAGGTATTGGCCACGGAAACTCGCCGAGGTATGATCGTGAAAACGTTGTGCATCGTGTCTCTAAAAGCTGAGAACCCAAGTTCCAACACAAGAGTCTGGTGAAGCGCAAATTCAGCATGGACTGCTTCGCAAGCCAATTCAAAAACTTTTTGATTAGAGTTTTTGCCCTTTTCTTCACAACAATCCGGCCGTATCCTTCATGGAAGTCACACAGGGAGGCGTCTCTGCGAAGGGGAACGGGGCTCAGTGGGCTCAATGAAGCCATGCGATTTCTGGCAAGTCGTTTCGAGATTATAAATTCCAAGGTCTAATTCATCTTACGGAGTAGCTTACCCAAGTTTCGAATCACCCCACTGATCGGCATAGATAAGGGCATCAATGGACCTCATTGCTTATTGACCCTGCACTCAGTGAGGCTTTGGACCGCGTAAACTGCTCTTCCTCGACGGTATAAGATGCTCGAGATCTCGCCGTTGTTGCGGCATTTGTCATGTACATCAAGCCATAGTCCTTTCTCAACAGCCTTCAAGCATAGCGCCTTTAGTCTCCCTTGAGGCCGCTTTTACAACCCTTGCCACCATGAAGTTCCTGGCTGGTCTCGCAGCCATTTCGGCTCTCGCAGCAGCGGCTCCGTCTGCGCCCACGCCTCTCGACATCCAACTCGAGATGATTGGCAATTTAGCGGTCAAGGCCATTGTGACCAATCGCGGGAAGAACAACTTGAAGCTTTTTAAGACTGGTACCATCTTGGATAGCTCTGCTATTCAGAAAGTCAGGGTCATTAGCCAAGGTAGGATAGCAGTTGGCATGTTTTCGTTTGATCCCACCAGGCTTTGCTAATATGCTATCTTAGGTCAAAGGGTCTCCTTTCATGGAATACGTCAGCGCATCACTGAGCGCAATCTTAAGGATGACGCCTTCCAGAATATTCCTGCCGGCGACTCCATTGAGGTTAGCTTCAACATAGGAGAAGTCCACGATCTCTCTGCAGGCGGGAAGTACGATGTCCATGCCAAAGGAGCTTTTCAATTCGCCAGTGAGGCAGACAACGAGCTTATTGGGTCGGTTCCTTTCGAGTCAAACAAGCTTGAGGCCCATGTCAATGGTACCGAAGCGGCTTCTATGCTTGGCGCCTTCCACCGAAACAACAAGCGAACCCAGCTTCAGAGTGACTGCACCGGGGACAGGCTTTCGATCACCCAGGCTGCGCTTAAAAACTGCCAGCAGCTTGCTTCTGCGGCCCAGCAGGCCGCATTGTCCGGCTCGGCGGATAAGCTTAACGAGTACTTCAAGGCTTCGGACAGCGACACGAGAAACACCATCGCGGATGTCTTCAGCAAGGTTGCATCTGAATGCGGCTCGACTGACTCTGGTGTCTCCAAGTACCATTGCGTTGATGTTGACGACGGCTGCCAGCCGGGGGTTCTTGCATACACCTTGCCAAGCCAAAGCTACATGGCCTATTGCGACCTGTACTTTTCCGATCTGCCGGATCTTGCCAGCTCCTGCCATCAGCAAGACAAGGCGACTACGAACGTGCACGAGTGCACTCACCTGACTGAGATCAAGGGCACAGATGATCTGGGTTACGGTTACAAGAGAGCCATCAATCTTTCTGCGGCCGACGCCCTAAACAATGCGGACACCTACGCTCTTTACTCGAACGCCATCAACCTTCAATGCTAAATGATAAGCTCTTTTCATATGTTCACGATTTCTGGTATGCTGTCATCCAGGCAGCCGAGTATTTGCAAGCCGTCAACGGAACACACGACACTCTCGTGCGGTATATTCTTAGCGCGGGGGCGAGGGGAACCCTCACGCGGCCGCTGGCGACTATCAAGGCGGACCGTTACGATAGCGGCAGTAACAGTGGCAGTGGCAGGAAGGATATTATTCTCTGCTCTGATGGCGGCAGGATCTGGTCCGACTTGAGAAGCTAGCTCGGTGCGAGATCGAGGTGATTACAGGTAGTGCAGGAGTAGGTCTGAAAACATGAGGGATGCATCGGATGCTATATGGGGCTGCTGGCTGGCAAGCCTCGCGGGTCAGCAAACCCCAACACGAAGAGACTGTGTGAGGCTATAGACTCTCGCTAGTCATGTTCATCGACAATCGGTTGGTAGGGCTTAGCTGGTAGCCAGAGGAAGAGGCCGGACCATCAATACTATCAATCCGAGGATTACTTTCAATATAGCCCTGCTTCACGAAGTTTATTCCACTTTGGCAATGGTAAACACACACTACAGCAATATATATAAAAGGTAAGTTACTCCCTAGCCACATGTGTCCTTGTGAGAGTTCCAGGCCCTACACATCCCGCCTACCTAAGCCTTCCAAGTGTCCATCACCTTGCCGGACCAGAATTGTTTTCTGCAATGCGGCGCGTGGCGGGAACTTTGCATCAAACACG
The DNA here is from genome assembly GCA_024340155.1 of Tolypocladium pustulatum. Taxonomy (NCBI): domain Eukaryota; kingdom Fungi; phylum Ascomycota; class Sordariomycetes; order Hypocreales; family Ophiocordycipitaceae; genus Tolypocladium; species Tolypocladium pustulatum. Next base: position 64,822 of record JALHBY010000184.1, on the reverse strand, counting down.
GCATCCATTTCTTCCAGGGTCCTACCGCGCGTCTCCACGCCAAAGATGAACCAAATGATGCTGTATATCATGTTGAGGCCTACAAAAATAAGGTAATACCGCCAATCGATGGCTTCGAGGGCGATGGCTGTCACATATGTGTTATAAAGATTCGCACAGTTGGAAAGGATAACATGCTACGTAAAAGTGAGCAAGATGTTCCCAGCAGAGGCGGGATGGTTTGACAACTTACTACACCCATTCCCTTGGCTCGAGTTGGGTTGTCCAAAACCTCCGCACAGTATGTTGCAGTCAGTGGCGTGTAGACGAAGGAGTACGCGCATCCAAAGAGAAAGATCTCATATAGGAACAATCTTAGCAGCTGAGGGTTCGCGGGACAGGGAATTGACTCACGCTTGCTATGCCGCCGTTGGACAGACCGGCACTAGCATGATTCTTCTTGTCACCCTCAAATTGGCTCGAGGTGCCCGTCACAGCAGCGAATAGGGCAGCGAGGACGATACTGCCGACCCACAGCTTGGTTCGCCGGCCGATGCGGTCGTTCGTTGCAGAACCGGCGACGGCGCCGGCACAGGATACGATAGAATTCATAAAGGTCAATAGCAAGCGGCGTTCAGTCGATGCAATCCCCAAGAGCTTGTACATTGACGGCAGATAATATGTCAGGACCGAGTTTCCAGATAATTGCGCGAAAACGGACATAAAAGCCATCATTGTGAAGCGCCAGCGGGCGTTGTGCGTGTCTACTAGGGCCCAATAGTTCCAGATGCTAGACGCTTTTTGTAGCTCGATGCTGCTCTCGAATTCACGCAGCTCGAGTTGCACCACAGGGTGGTTGAGGTCACCACCTCCGTGGTACTTGGCAAGGATCTTCGCTGCCTTCTCCTTTTTCCCCCACATAGTGAGCCAGCGAGGGGACTCGGGTATGAAGATTGCTCCTGTCATGATGATCACAGGAGGGACGATTTGAAGCGATAGAGGAAGCCGGAATGCGATCTCGCCCTCCGACTTGCTGCTTGCGTAAGCTACGCCAGTCGCGAGGATGGATCCGGTGTAAAAGACTGTAGCACTCTCTGGTCAGAATATACAATGCATAAGGTACAAGGTAAATGCCATACAAGTATTATAGTAGCCGACAACTCGGGCTCGCCACTGCGGTGGTGCGAGCTCAAGCGCGTACGTGGGCGCTGCCGATGTGCCAATGGAGACGCCAAATCCGAGGACGAAACGGCCGCCCAGCAGATACCCATCGTTCTGTGCCGCAGTCTGGACCGCGGCTCCGATCATGATGAGGACGGACCCGGTCATGATTCCAATACGGCGGCCGAAGCGGTCGCAAATAGGACCAGTGAACAATGACCCAATCATGTTTCCGATGGTATAGATCATGAAGATGCTGCAAGAGGGCATATGCCATAAGTCTCTGTGCCGGACGATGGACGAGATACTAAACGTTAAACTCACATGCCGGTGCTGGAACCAAGCTCCGTGTGGTGGAAGTACGTCTGATATTGATGCATAGCGTTGATAGAGCTGAAAATAGACTATGTGCCTCGTCAGTATCGACTTGTTATATGCGCCGTGATTCTAAGGTCTGGCCACCAACTCCATCAAAGCCAGAGGCTGTTGCATTGAGAGCAGCCACCAGCAGGATCATGTAGAGCTGAAGACTTGTTCTGGACCACGGATTAAGCGGCGCGGCAGTGACGGTCTCGTAGAAATGGGCGTCACCCTGCTTCTCGGTGATGGTGCCGTGCTTCTGCTTGTCGAGCCCCGGGTCAGTGTCGGCGTGGACGGAGCCATGGCCAACAGTGGGCTGTGAGGCGGCGTCCTTCTCCAGGTGATGCGTCGACATCGCTGGCTGTTCAGGGCTGAGTTGTCAGCAGTATGTCCTGAAATAGCTGGGGCTGGAGCTTGAACGCCGCAGATTGAGCACTTTATCTAGGCGCCGGACGGCGGTAAATCGTGAGACCATCACCTGCCATGCGACACAACAGGGACTAACCCCCTCATACGGTTTGAGGCCCCCATTCTTGACCCCCAAGCAGGACACCACCAACTCCAGGCACATCGCGTGCCCTCAACTCCGACTGCCCGTGCGAGCAACAACAGACGCACTGCTAGGTGGTCGCGTATGTTTGGGGGTTCTGGCTGCGTGGGAATTCGGCTTGGGCTAATGGGAGCTGCTGCTCCCGTACGCGAGGCTGAACGCGTACATGTATCTTCCCGCGTACGGTGTACAAGGACAACTGCACGGCCTTGGCCGGGGCCCGCTGTCGAGCAATCCATGTTGACCCCCACGATGTAACTTGTGCCAAGCCAGGCCAGTCAACATTAGCTCTCTTGTCGTTCCCCAACTTGAGCGAGCTGCAAGAATGAGCACTCGCATTCTTTCCAGCTCCAGTTCATGGGGTCCAAGGGTGCCGAGTGCATGGTTACAGTTGTACCCCACGGACCGTTTTGACAGGAGGAGCCCCAAGTCGCCCCTGACTCTCTGGGCTTCCCCAGGCTGCCTGAGAACGACACTTTGCTGGAAAAAGCGGCCCCCCCACGGACAGAACCGCTATCGAACCAAGGTTTATTTCCCCGCACCTTCACAAAGCCACACGAGAGGGACCCTCTTTCGCGCATACTTTGCATTACTTGGCTTGGGTACTCTGCCACCCCAGAATTTCCCCAACACATGACACCACACCCTCACGACACTTCACGAATGGCCGCTGGGCTACTTCCGCTGCCCCAAGTCTATATCAGTAAATGGCTTGTGGTTCCCGACGGCTCATCGAGGACCTCGCTCTCTTGGTTCACTTTCAACTGATCCCAGCCCAACATTGGTTTTCAGTTGGCTCGGTTCCTTGCATTTGCAAGCCCACGAGTGCCGGCACCAACGTGCCCCGTCCTCCACTAAAGCCGGCATGGGCCTCTTGTACACGATGACGCGGCACTCGCCTCCATCTCTCGACTTTTCGCCCGTCGTCTTCAACGGCAAAGGAGCGTTGTATCAGTTTGCCTGCTGCTGGGTCGCGGCGCCCGATAAACAGGTTGTTAAGCCGACGTGTGTCTGGAAGCGAGTCATTGACGTTTACACGCACCGTGCAATATATCACCTTAGAAAGGCGTATAGGAGCGGATGAGCACCATTGTTAAAACAAGGACCAACATCATTGCCGGAATCCTCATCGATGTCGTTGATGGACTGGCCACTTATTATGGAATGCCCAACCCTTGATTTGTTAACGGAGCACCTACTTAACAGTCGTAAAATGTTTTTCTTTTCGACGATTTCAATGGGGCAATCGACAGCGATCTTTTATTCTATGCCAGATTGAATTGTACACGCCATGGAAATGAGCATGATGGAGGTTGGGCGTGGCTTGATTGAGCATCTGCGAGTAGACGAACAGGCGCTTCATCGGCTCGACAGCAATGGCAAAACAGATAATAATGAAGTCGTGGAGTCGACACGGGGTGCATCGGGAAACGTTACCCTTGAGAAAGGCGCCAAGTCTCCCATGCCAGTCCGTGGTCTTCGCCGATAGCGGCATGGAGCTGGACGTTAAGTGACCCCATCTCGGCATCAAGTCCAATCAGTGCCCAACTTGCACCGCAACCTCAAACCTGCTCGTAATGCACGCAATTTGACGTATCTGTGACGCAGCCTGGGAAGTGTTGCGCTACGGTGCCTGCCCTGAGCTCAGTTGGTATCATTGAAACAACACAAGAAGCAATTTATCGTCTTGAGGCATATTGCTTGGCCAGTCGAAGTGGGTCACCCGGAGGTAATCTTCCCCTAGTTGAAAACGAGACATGCTGTTGTACTTCATGAAAAGTACTTGGTATGCATATCAAGATTGACTTCGACCTGGAGACATGCGATGTCACAGTGGAGAGAAGCTGCTCCTAAGCCAGTGGTATTGAAGGCCATGCTATTGAATGTACGGTGGAGAGGGCCATTCTCGCTGATAGCAAATCAAGCTAGGTCGTGCCCAGCATGGCATAACCGCAGTATCTCCTTCTCTGGCCGTTTGAAGGCGCTTCGCCCCCGGCCAGCAGCTGGAACACTGCTTAAATGCTCTTTTGTCAACGAAACCTTCTCATGCGGGTAACTGCGCGGCAGGGACTATAGCTACCTTTGTGCCCATGTGTAGACACTTATGTACACAAATGTAAAAGAGCCGACACACATAACGATTGTTAGGCAGGCCTTGAAGACTGATGCTTTTCATGTCGCAGACAATGGCAAAGGCGCACATCAAGACAGTGTTGCTATAATTGTCAACAAGGGAGGCGTGCCTGCAAGCCAGCGGCGCCTTCTCGGCCATTGGCTGAAAGTATACGGCGGGCGACAGCATCCCGAAGCATACTGCAGCATTTCGTAAGTCAGTGCTGGTTTTCAACTTTCTCCACCGACACCTGATTAGTCGGGTGATACTCGTACATGGGGTTTTAACTTGGCGCAGCATTCCACCGACCAAGTTCAATGTTGCAGACCGGTAATGTAGACTCAAAAATAGCGCTGTTGCTCTCTACACACGAGGCAACTAACTTACCAGAAGGGACCATAGATTCGAGTGTCATGCTTTTCAACCGACACTGAGGCAATGTGTGCATACACGACAGGTGGCTTCGCAGACCCTAAATAGGAAATGCCCGACATGCGAGAACCAAGGTTCAATACGCGACGAAGTAGTGGAAAGCGTGCTAATGCTCGCTTCGCGCGTGGCCAGGCAACTTCGTTCCAGTGAAAAACAACAACGAGATCTGTCCATGACTGATAGCAAGCAGTTGACATATGACGCAGCTCACTGGCGGCGATGTTGGCTATTGAGACGGCTTGTGAGGCACAGTTCACGGGGCGGCGCGCGGAAGCTAACCCAAACGGCGAGCATGTGTGCGTTGATGGAGCTGACAGCTTGACAGGCCCAATAAGCAGCGTTTGATAATTTTAGATGGGCAACGCCGCGTAAGCTCGTACTTTCGGGTGAAGCAGGTTCGGAGAGCCAGGACATGGAACTTCTGCCAAGAACCAAGAAAAGAAATAAGAAAAGGGAAAGGGGGTACGAATTTGGGAATCACCGACTTCTAAGAATCTTAACAGGTCATTTCAGCGACCGCTTCCATACAAACGACCGGCTCGTTACGCGTCAGGCCGGTATCATCAAGTTCTTGCTATTATTAGACATTGTGTAAACTCGTTGTACTTTTGCTTGCAATATTAAGAAAGCAAATATGAACAGTGGATAAAAGGAGGCCATTTTTCGTGATAAATCAGCGGTTCTCTTTTCCCCACCGCATATCTATATCATCATGCTTCTCTCGACTTTGCTCCTGCTTTTCTCTTTCCTCGCAGCGTCAGTGCTCGGATACTTGGGCCGATGTGCTGTTCCCGGACAGTACAAGTGCAGCAGCACGCGCGAGATCGGCGATGCCATCCTCGTTTGTGACTCCCAGAGATCGTGGCAACTCTCAGCCGTATGTGGAACATTCCGATCTGGCTGCTGCAGTGACATGGACGACAACCCCTGGTGCGTCTGCCCGGGCATAATAGTACCATAGGCGCTCTCTCAGCTCCCGCAGGTGAGGCACTCCCATGTCTTGCGATCCAGAGTATCAGGTACTATAAAGGAGTGTCTAACGTTGAAACATGCAGCTGAGGCACGTCCATTGTCTGGTCAAGAACGACAGCCGGGAGATCTATAAAGGGTGAAAAGGATACAAAGGATGTATATTGATCTCGTAAGCTACGGGTATTTCAGCATGATGGCTGCATAGGCGTCGATCTCTTGAACAATAACGGGCTGGGGGGCTTGCTCACACTTCTTCTTGGACGTAGCCGATGCCTAATGTAGGTTCACCATGCATTGCGAAATTCTACTGTCGCTACAGCTTGATCTGACCATCAGGTTAAATGATGGAGACCCAACTATGATGGCAAAGAAAGGGGGGACGTTTATGGCCTGCCGCAACCGACTGGAATCGATGCCCAGCTTCGTGTTGTGCACCAGCGACCAAATGCGAAGTTTCAAGAAAGGACGCGTGGATGTGGCCACGTCATCTCCTCCCGCCCTTGCTTTCCTGAAGCAGTTTACACCTACTACAGCTGGATACTGAATTTTGCCTCTGTAGAGACTTCTGACGCCCAGAGATGACATGGAGGTAGGGCTTCAAATCGAATCTTTCTTAGCTAGCTGTTCGAGATGAAGAGGCACGAGCTTGCTTTCTCGCACTATCCTACATGGCCTTTCCCTGCGCACTACAGATGTGAATTCGCAAGTCTTCATGGTTCAAACCAACTAAAAGTAGTATCCCCTGAAGTGAATCGCTTGATGTAGCGGCCTGCGGCGGTCACCACTCACTACAGGATGTTGCTTGCTTGGAAATACTGACATCTTTGTCAGAACTGTGGTCGGTGAACACTGCTCATCAAAGCAAATTTTGGAGCTGACCGTGTGCACTGACGACATCATACGCCTTAAAGGTCCGAAATAGAGGAAATCGGGTCCCATATTGTCTGCGCTCGATGAACATTGCTCCCTGGATATTACCAATGGCCTAACATCGTCTGTCGAGTTCTTATCGGACTTCAATTAGGGCATAGCCTGTCGGGCACCATCGAGGCTTGGTGCGGCGAAGCCTCCTATTGCAATCGGTAGAATGTCGGCAACGCAAATTCCACGGTGGCCGTGGCGTAGAACGCTCAACGCAACGGGGAAGCAAAAACCGGGCGGGTATGGAACAAATTCTCAATCTCTCAAGCCATTCAAAAAGCTTAGATGCTACTGTTATACTAGCTTGCGTTCTTTGGCTTCTTGTAGCTCATTGTCACATCCGCTGAATGGGAACCGGGGGACGCGTTAAGAAAGACCCACTGCGTCTCCAATCGCCTGCCGCTCGTCAATGACGGGATTGAAGCTCTTGTGCAACCGAACAAGCTCAGCACCTAACATACGCTTGCCTCGCAGAAAGTATACCTGAGCTCATATGCAAGACCTCGCTACATTGTTTCGCTTATCTTTAGTTCGGGCGGTAAACATTTCCTTACGACCCTACAAGGCCTGGAAATGGCTGCGGGGGCCGCTCGACGCCGTACATGTAAGCAAAGCACATGACATGAGAGACTCTGGGCACTACTGCGACTTACGCATCGCTACTTATATCGGTGGGTATGCTTCATCTTTCTCACACGATATTCGCCTTGAAGTAGGTTTAGGGCCTATGCCTCTGATGGGGATTTGGATATTATTTCCTGCTCAGGGCCAGATGCAGGCATGTGAGCCTCGTCTCATCATCTCTTTGGACACGAATCTTTCCTTTGACCATTCCAGGAGTAGGCCGTGCAATGCATATGTTAACTCGACAAGTTTTGGTGCCACGGAAGACTTCTGGCATCGGAATCGCAATTGAAGACATTCAAGAAGTTGCAGACGTCTCTGGTGGCGCCAGATGGCAATATGGCAGCCATCAGAGGATTCTCCCACCACAGTGTGGAAGCCAGAGGACTCCCCTGCAAGCCACAGCGGCAAATAGCGCCCGCAGCACCTGCTCTCACCCAATTACCACCCTGGCCTCCACGGATGCTTCAAGCACGACGATGTGTGGCGTGATGCAATTGATCGATGCTGGGCTCCAATATTGCCTCTCGAAACTCCCGATGGCCGAGGAGACCTCTCCCCCCTATTGACAGCTTGACTGGCTTTCAAATATTTCCGGGAAAATCTTTGTGGACATAGATGGTCGCCGCAGGTATCTATACGAATCTGGGCCAAAGTGTATAACAATTGTCAAGGAGTTGCGGCTGCGTCGGCCCCAATAACGCTCCACTTCCTTGGTTGAGGCTGCTACCAGACAGCATCAAACCCAGTCAGGTGGTGATAATCTAACTGTTTCTACTAATCTTACGAGCAGGACTACCATGGACTCGTACGCCAGACCAGGAGATACACTCGGAATCCTTCCGCACGGGCCTACAGCACGTTGGCATCAGATCTGATATCAGTGTGAAGATGCGGACCAGGGTGCGGAGCTGAATCGAGCCCCTGCTACCTTGAAAGCAGGCGCGAACACTGTGTAAGACGAATGCTGGTATTCCTCTGTAAGTTATCCTGTAGGTCTCCTTTCTACATTTTCTCGTTTCCGCCTTTCCCTCTGCCACCCTAATATTTCGCTAGTCCTTTTGTCTGTACCGGTCAAAAGCATCCCGCGCATTTTTCCAAACGAGTGATTCAACCAACAACAATGAGACCTGCTACTGTATTCGCCGTCATCTTCGCAAACACCTTCGGTGTCACTGCTTTGGAAAGCCTGTCTGGATACGTTGGGGACATCCCCAGCTGCGCTTACTCTGTCCTTGCTAAGGCAATGTCAGAGGCCGGCTGCAAGACGACTGATGTCGACGCGGGCGACTTCGATTGCATATGCAAACACTTGGGCAGCATTGCAATTACGGTGTCACGCGCGGTGGAAATTCACTGCTCTGCAGGTAGGTTCTCCGTCTTCTTGCCAAGCTCTGCTATCGGCGCTGTTTCGATCTTCGATTCTATGAGCCTTCATGGTTGCTGGCTCGAGCAGTGCAACCCTGTTTAAAAGACCGTTTATGGACTCTGCTAAAGACAGTCTTAGACTTTTCCCAGGCCCTAGGATCTGCCTGTGGAATATGGGATATTGAGGGCACCAGTGCGACCGATCTGCCCGCCGCAACGAGCATTCTGGCAGCTGAACTGGCTGGCCAAACCCCCGGAACATCGGCCAGCACCTCGGGCAGGAGCTCCTCAGGCTTGCCGTCTGCAGCAAGTCCAACCGGGGCTACATCAAAATCTACCAACATTGCCGTCGCGCCAACCCCAGGTCCGGTCGTTGTCGGGCTAGCTGGTGGCGCTGCCGTCGCTTTGGTGGGTCTGATGCTGTAATGTACATGCGACGAAGTATTCGGCAATTCGATACAGCACATCAGCCTGCTGCTTCGGGTCAAGGCCAGGAGAGGGACTTGTTCTTCGAACAGGGTGGGAATTCTAAGCCGAGTACGACTTGACCTCAGCTGTGTTAAAGATGTCAAGAATTCGCTTCCATCAATCAACGCTACCACGTCCGTGGAAGGGCAAGAACGCATTTTCCATAGTTTTGATTCAAATATTGAAGTTAATATATTTCAGAACGCCAAGTAAACGCGCCTTTGCGTCTTTATTAAAACACAAGTCTCAAATATATTGGTGGTATACATGTATCTAGGTGGCACAGTCAATAACCCCATAAGTTTTGCTACCGTTGGATTATAGATCGGAAGTAGTTTCGATAATCTAAACCAAAGCGGCTATCAGCTCTAGGACTATAGTAACCATGCCTTCGATACTGGCTATGCAAGCAACGTCGCGCATAGCGTATTTCTAGAGGTAGTCGAAGTACGCAGGCATAGTTAAAACCAGGGATCAGGATAGCCCTTCTTAATATATTCGCCGAGTATATAGGCTATAACTTTCTCAGGCGTGATAATCTCGCCCTGAACGTCGTAAATGGCTCCCATTGGGCTTAATTTCGCGTACGCAATGAGGTAAATTGCTTGTACCAGTCGTGGGTCTCCAGCTTGCAGGCCGATAATTCGCTTCCAGTCCCTTAAGAAGAGTGCCGATGTGCTTGGCTTGGCGGTTACCGGCGGCATCGACATATAACCATCGTTATATTATACGAGCGAGGGATAACTTTAAACCCCATATATGGCTTAGATGATTCGTTCCCCATCGCTAAAGCATGTGGCGGTTGTACCGGGATCTCCGCCTCTTGGACTACCTTTGCGGGCTGGATGTTCACCGTCATCGGAATTCGTGTTTGATTTGCGACGTAAAGCCGAAGAGGTCGGCGTAAGGCCGCCCCTCGCTTTCCTCGCCCATTGCTTGATTCGCCCCATTGTTGTTTGGTGCCGGATTGGTGCCGGAAACAAATGAGGATCACGGAAGGTATCAAAGGTGGAAAAATTTGCTTTGAAGTGGACAGCAACCTGTTGGATGTGAGTCTTCAGGCAGCTGATGACATTTTATTCCATTTAGCCTGCTGCCTTCCTGCGGATTGGACGAGCACAACCAACATGTTAGACCCTGGCCATCGCACAGGCTGCGACAGGGTTTCCCTATGCCAGAGTGAACGGCCATTGGTCTCTTCTGCTGGACGGCTAGGCAGCTGAAACCAATAAGCGCCGGGTCCGGGTCGGAAGCCGGGTTGCCCAGAATCCCTTTGGCAGTGGTAAAGGAGCAAGCAAGTCACTTGCCCCCACCTCCCTCACACTCGCAGCGCCCGATTGGACCTAAGCCCTACCGTGACCTGCTCGCTCCTTTACCACTGCTAAAGGAATTGAGGATGTATCGCTTTTGTAACTTTAGGGTCATGGCGTGCAGCTTGCATGATTTTCGTTGCCCCAGCTATGTTGGAGTTCAAATCTGGGATGGATGCACGGAGTAGAGGAGTGGGCTCCTCAGTACAGTCAGGCGCCCCAAGCAACAGACGGGCGTCACAAACTACCGAGGCTGCAGATATCGACATGATGCTCCGCATTTATGTCGCTGCCATCGGCAGTTCACGACTTGCATACGTCTCAGACTTGGTCAGCAACATTTCAGAAGCTTTAGGGTCCATCGAGGCGAAGGTTCTACTCCCGAGCAATCAGAACCAGGAGCACTGGACGGTTGCAGTCATCCCTGATTTTGCAATCAGTGCCAGTACGGGCTTCTATCGTACCGGTTTACGGACCGAGAAGATATCTATATTGATGTAGCTGTCTCAAAGACACTGAGCGACATAACGTTTGGGGGAGAGCGCTCGCGCTTAACCGCCATTAAGAATTCAGCTACTTGCGCGACCTCCTTCCCGTCCCGTTACACAGCAATCCCACTTTATTCAATCCCTTTAATTCCAATATTCTTTTGCTCTTAAACACTCTCACGCCTCATGAAAGCTTGGCTGCGCTCCTTCGTCTAGCCAGCGGGGGCTCCTTGGATGGCCGGGGTGAATCAACGACTGCATGATTACCTCTCGCATGGATCTGATGCCTATATCACAACAGTAGTATATCCTCCAGGTCAACGCCAATTGCTCGCGCTGGGCCTTGGCATTGCTGGCCGAGCCGTCATGGCGGGCGTCAAGTAGAACGTCATGGTTGCCCCCAATCACAATCTTATATTTGTGTGGCAGGCGACGCAACCACGCCAGCGTACTCTGCAGTTCATCAAACGTGCCGGATTGGGTTAGATCCCCAGCGTGAATGAGAACATCACCACCTGGTACCGTCGGCTGGCTGTTATGAGTACCTGAGATGCAGACCAGGGAGACGGGGTTGGCCAGGGCTTCGGCTGGGATACGCATCTGCCACATGTAAAGTCGGCAGGCGATGAAGACATATGGCGCTCGAAAAAACTCGCGCCACGCGCTGCGGCGTGGCCGGTTCAACAGCTGTTCAAACGACGACGCCCGTTGGCCAAACATGACACGACGGGTGAGTTGGTGGAGTTTTGTAGGGTGAATGAGAAGATGGGACCAAGACCGTCAGGATGGGAACTTCGGAGGCTGCTGGAAGCACGCATGATATTTGTCTAGGTACCGCGAGGACAGTGGAAACTAGTTTAGGGAGCTCAGGTGCCTATTTCGAGGAGGACAAGGGACGGGAGGTTAACCGGAAGGACCCGTGGACGGGATCCTTAATAATTAAGTGAGATCAAGCGGCCCCGCTTCAGCCCAGTGCACGCACTGGGCCTGTTCGCTCGACACTGAGGTCCAGGGGATGGACGCAGGAGGCACCACTCAGGTGAGGACGACGGAGCGTACGGATAGAGCGAGCGCGCTGGAGCATTCCAGTCTGGGACGGCTGGGCGCGTAGCCGACGCCCCGATCCGTTGCTCAAATCTTCACTTCCCTACAACCGTGGCCGCCGACCTTTGTTTCACGCGCGAGGCGTTGTTAAGATCGCCAGTCCGTTCATTTGTCCCGCTCGAATGCGCACTTGACCGCTGCGCATTATTCCGGGCCCAAGAGTCGCTTGTGTCCGATCACCCGCCTCACTCTCGCGCCGAACCTCGGCCGACCGACCCTCTTTGTTGTCGATATCAAGTCCATGATATTGACACACAGCGAGCACACCTTGTTGCGACGACTCGGCAAGGGATGCTAAGGCTTGGGCGCGCGCTCTCGAGCTGGCAGCTGCAAACTCTAGCAGCAATGGCATCTTTCGCGCAGAGGGCTGGCCGCTCCGCAACCCGGGCCGCCGCGGCGCAGCTCTCCGCCGATGCTTCCGCAATACTACCACCGTCGTTCTCATTACACACCGTGCCGTCAAGTCAATGGCCCCCCCGTTAGATCAAGCTTCTTCGGCGGAACAGGGCAAATAACGACAGCCGCGACGAGCAGACGGTAGCCTCTCGTTGCGGCGGTAGCCCTTTGCTTGTAATGCGGAGAAGGTTGGTCATCCTCCCCGCTGGCGCCCCCGAATCTGGCCTCTCTTCGCGAGGCGAGTCAAGGGACGAAGATGGGAGGTAAGCAGCCAGGACGACGGCACTTTCGCATACATTCGTCGCGCACCTCCTGTCCTCGTCCCTTCACCCCGATTCGCACTGCTTAGCGGGGGCTGGGCCACAAACTGCTTTATCCCGACTAGGAGTTCAAAATGTTCATCCTGAGCGAGCTCAGCAGCCTCTCTTGCCTGGCTACCTCAGCGCTGGTCCTAAATTGCGTACTCGTCAAAACATTGAAGGCTTGCTGCAACGCGCATAAGCAGTAGACCTCTTTCATCTAAACAAAAGACACCAAATATGCAGTCTTTCTATGCAGGCATGGCACCTAGTATCTTGTAGCCTTTCAGGTATAATTCGCATGTAAAATGCAATTCTTGTGGGGCTGTGTTCCGTCCGAATCAACAATCCTGGCCCAGATTTGTGGCAAACCCACGCGAGCTCGTTAGGTGGGATTTGGATCTGGCCAGGCAGGCAAAACCCCGCAATGATCACCCAATAATATGCGGGGCAATCGAGATTTAGAAGTTTATCACCACACTTCCTCTCGTTTCAAACCGGCGTAGAATAACGCAGGCGCGTCGCAACGGTTGCGGAACCGGTTTTCAACCACACACTTCTTCAGGACCACACAAAAAGGTCATGAAGGATGATTCTCACTCACAATGCACCTATAGAGTCGTCGTAGTTTGCGCCTGCGGCAGCAATCTTTCTAGGAGTACGGAGTATACAGATTATATATGCCGAGCATCGCACTAAGCATCAAATGACAAACGAAGAGGTCAGCCATGGGCGAGAAAGAAGCCATGCGAATTGAATATCGTAGTTTGGATTAGTTCACCCAAGTGTATTCAATCAGCATTGTTGTTTATTAGTGTTTTCTCTCCGCATTGTCGTCCAGTATTGTCGCCACACCAGCGCGCTAGGAGAACGCCACAAGCCGTTCTCTGCTCAGTGCACGGTCTAAAATCTACTTAGAGGATGTCCGCTGCTTCGACAAGTCGGTGGCTAAGGCTGACTAGGCCTACTCCGGTGCTATTGTCGTCTCATTCAGGATCTTGAGATCCAACAACTGCGAGCTGTTGGCTCTCTCGTACGGCCACAATGTCGGCAAGGACTCTTATGTACAATACAGTAAGTAAGTACAGTACATACTGTACAGTATTGTATAGAATCTAGTGACTTGCAAAAGATCAGAAGAAGGGAGAGTAGCACATAGACAACAATTAAACTTGTCGTGTTGAAAGCCGATCTCAGCAGCTCATACCAAACCTCCGTCTTGTCCCAACTATCGACAACAGAAATCGTCCTCCGTCATTCGACTGATTCGTGGATCTATTGGATCATAATTCGGTGTCGTCAGCAGCGCGGTGACGATATCATGGCGCTCGGAGACTCTCGGCCAAGTTGCCGTCATTCTTGGCGTTGCAAGTCAAGACAATATCATGGCATATCATTAAAAAAACATGCAAACGATGATGGCGCAGCCTTTTTGCCTATCAATGCCGGCGAGAAGTCAGAGCAAAACTTCCAAGGCCCTTTTCCCCGTATTGCAAAAGAAGTTGAGGTTATTCGTGCCTCCTACGACTGTGTCGTTATTGGCTCCGGGTACGGCGGTGGAGTGGCCGCTGCGCGCATGGCTCGGACGGGAGAGACCGTATGCGTACTTGAGCGGGGCAAGGAGAGATGGCCGGGAGAGTATGCTGTTAGTTCGCGGGATGTGTCCCGGCAGTTTCATTCATCCGGGAACGTTCCACCGAGAAGCGGGACCTTCGGTGCTGTAGACACTGGAGATCCGACAGGAATGTTCCATCTGGTCGCCGGCGAAGGCCAGAGTGCCATTGTTTGCAACGGTGAGTGGAGGTCCTACTTATGCACATGAGTGGAATTCAAGATACTTACTCTCTCCCGCCATAGGCTTGGGTGGTGGAAGCTTGATCAACGCCAATGTGTTTCTCGAAGCGGACCCGGGGTCTTTGGCCATGGACTTCTGGCCTCCACAAATTCGAGAGGACCCATTGTGTCTGGAAAAGTGTAAGTCTAATTCTGGCACTTGAACCCTCCGTAATGCTCCCTATGTGAGCTTGACTTACATCAAATATGGTAAGATTACCAAAAGGTTAGAGACATGCTTGAGCCTGAGCCGTACCCGGATGACTGGCCGATGCTGAAAAAGATGCAAGTCTTTTCTCGCCAGGCCAAAGTGTTGGGTATGGAGGACAGAAATTATAGAGTGCCACAGACAACTCGTTTCCGACCAGGGCCAAATAGGTGCGGCGTCAACATGTCGCCCTCGACATTGACGGGCCTAGACTCCACGGGCATCAACGATGGATCGAAGACAACGACCCTGGTGACATACTTGGCGGACGCCTGGAATTGGGGCGCCGAAATCTTCTGCCAGTGCGAGGTCCGGCACATTGAGAAGGTCACAGACTCCCGGGGTGGATATCTCGTCTACTTTGCTTGGCATGGACACAAGCGCCGCCGATACAGAGACAATTTTCAAGGCGATCTTATGTGGGTTCACGCTAAGAAGGCCGTCTTCTTCGGCGCTGGTGCAATTGGGACGACAGAGATCTTGTTGAGAAGCAAAGCCATGGGCCTAGGCATGAGCGACTGTGTGGGTCAGGGCATGAGTGGGAATGGCGACATGATGGCTTTCGGGTATCTAGCCACAGTGATTTTTGATGCTGAAGGCCTGTTGGACTAATGGAATATCAGATGCAATGTCGACAGCGAAGTTAACGCCGTCGGCAACCCTCGTCCAAACCCAGAGAACCCCGTGGGGCCAACCATCACTAGTATCATAGACAACCGAGGAAGGTCCGAGAACCCGTTGGACGACTTCGTGTTGGAAGAAGGAGCTATGCCCCAAGCTATGTTAACCTTGCTGCAAGCCGCGCTCAAGGTCATGCCACCATTGCATGACCCTAAGAGGGGAAAACCCATTCTTTGTCGATTCAAAGCTGCTGTCCAACGGTGTCTTACCCGCGGTCTGGGCCTAGCCTCGGGTTCTGTTGATCTCAAGAAGACTTGTGTCTTCCTGGTGATGTCACACGACAGTGAGTGACTCTCCGGTATGCGTGAGTAGATGATCCAGCTAAGTTGAGGACACAGGCAGTCAAGCAACCCTCCGCCTAATAGGCGATCAGCCGCTGTTGCAGTATTTAGGATCGAGCAGAAACGACCAAATCAAGCGAATCAACGGGGTCCTCGCACAGGCTGCCGCCGGCGTCGGAGGCACATTGACCGGAAGTCCTTTCAGCGCAACCCTTGGCGGGCAGCAGATCTCGGTTCATCCCTTGGGGTAAGTTCGCGGTCCCTTCGATAGCACATTTGTCCTTGGAAGGAATGCCAGTCTAACGGGTCTGCAGCGGAGCGCAAATGTCCCGCGACAACACAGGCTTCAATGGCGTCACGAACCACGTAGGCGAGGTCTTTATCGGCAATGACACTGCTGAAACCCACCCTGGCCTCATTGTGACCGATGGCGCAGCCATTCCTGCCGCTATTGGTGTGAATCCATTGGCGACAATTGCTGCGCTGGCCGAGAGAGCGGTCGCAGAGTACGCGAAAAGAAGACGCCTAGTCATTAATGAGGCGGAGAACGGCACACTTGACCTTTTTGGCCGCCCGGCACACGGCCGTGATTCTTCAGATGATGGCCTGGACAAGGCTTGTTTTGCGCACTTAGCCGCGGACGCGTTGACTGTTCGTGGCTCCAGCACAAGTACGGAAGTCGACTTTACAGAGCTTTTGTGCGGCTTCGTTCATGACGCGTCCAATGCGAGACGTGACGACCACGAGGCCTACAAGATTGCGTATCGTACTGGGAAGGGCCGAAATGAAGCCGCAAGACTCTTCCTGAGCGTCGTGGCTTGCGAGCGAAGTAGTTACGACGGCGCGATACGTTATGAAGGCATTCTTACTGGCACATTTGTCTGTCCGACAATCATGGGCTCTCCTTTCATGGTAGTGGGAGGCGACTTTGGCCTGTTTACGCCTGATGATAGCACACCACAAGCAAGCAAGCTGACCTACGAGTTTGACATGACGGGCACCAACGGGAGGCGCCTTCACTTCCACGGATACAAAGTGGTGGACTCGTCAATTGCGTTGAGCCCCCGCAGACTTTGGCAATCAACCACGACGCTGTACGTCAGCATCACAGACCTTGAGCACCCAATCTTCAGTTATGAATCAAGTCGGCAGAACGACAGTGCGCGTACTCTCAACACCCTGAACTGCCCAGACGGTGCACTCTACGAATGTAGCGAAGCTCGAGGCCACGCCCTGAGTCGTCGGCTGCCGATCGCTGTGGGTATATTGAATATGACGATTGGAGACATCTGGTCAGAGTTCTGTACGCTCACACCAATCGGACGTCATCTACTTGAAAAGGCAAGCAAGGTGGCTAAATTCGCGTCCTACTTTTCATGCAAAGCTGCATCTTCCTTCTTCGTTCCATTGGCACCGCTTCAATACCCGGCAGATGGATACCGAGGCTTCACAAACCCCACACCTCCAACAAAATCCTTTTCCATCGTGGCGAGCGACGGCGTATGTACCAAGATGCACATGTGGGAGCCTGACAGAAACGCCATCGCGATAGACGACCATGGGAACCCCGTGAAGGTGGAGAATTTGCTCATGATTCCTGGTGCTGCGGTTGATCACGAGATATTCGCGCTGCCGACTATCATGTGCAACGCAGTCAACTACTTTACGCGTGCTGGGTACCGTATCTTCGTAACAGTTCACCGCATCGGCCGGCTAGCCATAGCTCAAGCGCCCTGGACTACGTACGATGCTAGGCTCGACATCAAGGCCTGTCTCGAACGTATCCGAAGGGAATACAGTATGGGCAAGATCTACACTGTGGCGCATTGCATGGGATCAGTTGCTTTCGCCAGCGGTCTACTGGACGGTACCATACCCGCGGGCTGGATACTTGGCATCACCTGCAGCCAGGTTTTCATGAACCCTGTCTGGAGCAAGCTGAATCATATCAAGGCCAGCTCGCCGATACCATTGAGCCGGTTATACGCTATCATAGCTGGCCCATTTCTCAGCGCCAGCACTTCCGAACACGACGTCCTGGCCGAGCGGATGTTGAACCAGATGCTACGGTTCTACCCAGGGGACAGACGCGAGATGTGCAGCAGCGCTGCTTGCCACCGTACGTCGCTCCTATTTGGGAGGTGCTGGAACCACCGCAATCTGAATGAGGCAACGCACTACTATATTGACCGCATAATGTATGGCGCCAACATGACTCTCCTCAGTCTCCTGGCCCGCATGGGACGTCACGGGCGTGTCAGCGGCAACGCTCCAACGTACAACGAGCTGACAACGCCAGACAACATACAAAGACTTCGTGGAATTCCGATTTTTCTTTTCAGCGGTCTGGATAGTGGGGTTCTGTCTCCAATAGCCACCGAAATGACATATGAGATCCTGTGCAATACTTTTGGCATATCAGCGGGCGAGGGTTCAGGCATCCAGTACCGCAGACGGGTGGTGCCAGGCTATGGACATTTGGATTGCTGGATGGGCCGTAATGCTTGGCAAGATGTCTTCCCTTTTGTGCGTGAAGAGATTGATCGTGTCGTCAGGGGAGATACTTATACCTTCCGATCGACTCGCGATAAGTTTAGCTGTTTTCTGTGAAATGATGTCAGAGCGTGGCTGCTTCGATATGTATATCTTAGAGCACAGAAAGATCGCTTATTACTTTTGTGACTTGCTTTCTGGAATCTGGATACGAATTCATATTTCGTTGTCTCAATTTCCGAGAACAGGCCCCGATATTCTGTTTCCGCCTATATCAAGTACTCAAAGACGACTGTGTTTGTTATCGAGACGCTGAAGTCGTCCCGGATGAGTCAACCAACCGTCAGGGTAAACGAGGCGATAATAATTATCAGCTATACCGAAACGCAGGCCCAAGCAGGTAAACCTGGAGACGAAAATCTCTCTACCTAGTGGAACCAACTGGTCGTGGTCTGGGTTATCAGTCCGCGAGAGCTCATCCACTTACGGCCCGTTGGCTAGCCAGCGGCCATGCTCTTTGATGTTTATGGCCATGATGCCACGAATGCGAGCAGGATAAAAAATGGGGATATCGCATACGAACGCATTTCTGGGACATTTAGACAGTAGGTGAGAATAAGCTGTTAAAGACTTGGGCAGCGGAGGAAAAAGACCCATGGAGACAAGAGCACCTGGAAGAGGGAGTCAAGTCGAAGAGAAGTGAGTAGTCCATGCATTGTAGATATCTCATATCGTTGTTAGCATCGCATCCGAAAGACTTCCTTCACGTAGTCAGGCGGCAGCTCCCGATTACAGACCAGCAATCGACCTATGTGTCCACCGAAGACTCGACGGTAGGCTCGACATCGTACTCGATGTCTGTCCTTATTATGTACTTGGCCCCTTTCCTGACGCTCGTACCTTCGTGTAACAACGCGCCTCTGGCCTCGCCATGCGGAAACACGGCCACGCCTCCCATCACGGGCCGTACCGGATACGCATTGAGTGTCCCCTCGACCGACGCTGGCATATAGAAGGTCGTCTCCCCACCTTCAAACTCATCGTTAAGGTACAGTAGAAAGGTGAACAGCGAGCTTTGTTTCATCCCTGCGGGGGAATCGTCGTATACGTACGTGTCGTCTGGCTTAATGCCCGATGGCGGCCAGGCGCCGTCAATATGGCACCGGTACTCGGCGCCAGGGACATATCGGTAAACACGAAAACGCCTGTTGAGGCCACGGGATACGCGGCCATCTACTGAAGCCGGAACAAAAGGGGCCACGCGCGACCATAGCCTGTCATGGAAGGCGGTGTCAACTATCCAGTAGAAATTGTGCGCCAGGACGCTGGTGTCGCCACCTTCGCGGATGGGCGTATCCGGAAGAAACCCGACGCTTTCGCCGGCCGCGATGATGGCCTTGCATTCCGAAGGGGACAGGACGTTGGCGGCAAGGCTAAGGTTGGGAACTTTGGGGTGTTTATGATACGTAATTGGGGGGGTTTCCGACGACAGTTGTACGGTATTCGGCTCGGATGTGTAGAGAATGGCGGGGTGGTGGTTCGGCGGTTTGCGAAGGTGGCCAGGAGTTGTCTCGAGAATGCGGAGAGACGAAGGGAGAGAGTTGGATCCCGAGGCCAGGATCGACTTGTCCAGGACGGACGCGTGGACTTGGTGCGGCGCTGTAGAAGGCCGCAAGTCCCAGAGGGCTTGCAGGGCAATCTGGAACGATGGGGTGGACGGAGGCTTCGCGTTGCTGTCGATCGGACAGGCGACGCGCAGAACAGCATCGAGCACGCTGAGGAGCTCGCGGTCCTTGGCGGTGTGCTCGGGGTGGTCCAGACTGACGCCGTTGGGCTGCGTGACAACGTCGAGATCCCGCACCCAGCGGCACAGCGCTCCCAATTTTGGTTGTTCGCGTCGCAGTCGCATCTCTGCGAGAAGGATTCTCGCATCGAGGTACTTTTCGTCGGCAAGCGCAGCCGTCACTCGCGCTGTGAGGTTTGCGCCCTCTGCGACAGCTACATTAGCGACTGTTGTCAATTGCAGGTAAGGTAGGTCATCAGCCTACCAGCAGCGTTGATGCCCGTGGTACATGACTGGCGAAAATCGTAGACGGCGACGCGAAGGTCCTTGCACGCTTTCGACTTGGTCAAGCTGGGGTATTGCGCCAAGGTTGTCAGCGTCTCGATCGTGATGTCGAGTTCCTCGTCCGAGATGACCGTCTGCAAACTCTTGGGCTCAAAGAGCGCGCCATCGAGAGCGGGAGCGGGAGCAATAGTCGAGGTCTTTGCAGTCTTCTGGGGGGTGTCCCACTGCGCATTTCGCTTTCTCTTGGCTGCTTTGGCCATGACCTCTGTTTGTAGTAGGAGCAGATTTGAGTCTGTGGAAGTCTGAGGAGGCGTGCTCCAAAGCCGCCCTAAGACGGAAAATCCCCCACACACAAAGCCCAACAGTACGAGTAAGGTACGGCGCCTTAGTCACTGGCGCCGATCGACGCTTGTTAGGTGTACATGAGGGATACGCCCACCCCCGCGCTCCGAACCTTGGGTGCCTTCGCAGCGCTACGAGGTATCTAAACGGGAGTAGATGCAGTCCCGAATCCTCGGTATATCCGAAATGATACAGGGCTTTCATTGGCTGGGTTTTAGATTCAGCTGAAAAGTCTCTACCGTACTTCGCCTTCAAAATGCCAGATTTGTCTGCGCAGGTGTCTGGCATGCGACTGATGACCATGCCGTTGCCAATCGAAGATGTACCTACGGACAGCGGCCTTTGCTAGGAGCTGGTATGTGGAGCCGCTCGCAGTGAGATCGCCTGAAACCTAACTAATAGATCAGAGTCCCTCGAGATTTGCATATCTTTCGTTCGAGCCGTGGCTAATCCGTACTTGCTTTGCATTCTTATTCTCTCCGACAGATTGACGTCGTCCCAGTAGACACATGTAGCGGGGCCTTTCGGCTCGGGCACCAAGTCGACACAGCGTGGACAGAATCACACTACGTACCCACATGCCACGGCTGCCTCGCCTCCTGTATATCTTGACCCATCCTAGACACCATGCGGCGCACAGTCAGTACGTATCTAGCAGAGTGTCTCAACCGCGTTCAAGCCAAAGTGAAGCAGTTGCAAAGCTCGGTTCCATTTACTTGAGCAGCTTGCTGCTATTTAAGCGGTGCGCAAGTGTGATAGTTAATTAAATCCTAGACCCAGGTTTACAACAACACTAGCATATGTGACACAGGTGATGCAAAGACATCCACAAAGTGTTCAAATTTTGATAAGTATAGAGTATCAACAGTGATTTGAGGTAGCGGAAATAAGACGCGAAGCGCACGTTCGGTGCCGTCTCTAGAAGGACCAACACTGCTCAAGCGTTTGGAGACATACTTCCAAGTATCTGCATGTTAATTACCTCTTCGACGAGCAAGATCTCCACTGGATCGAGAACTTGACCACCAGCTTGCCGCTGATGTGGTCGACCTGTTAGTACTTAGCATCGTCCAACCTGTCATATTCAGGGCAGAGGAGCCGTCGGACTTACAGCAATGAGAGCCGGAAGGGCCGTAGGTCTAATGTTGCAAGCAGTGTTCATGTTCAGGATTGCGGTGCTGCCGCCGCAAGGTGACCAAGACGATACGCCAGGATTATACTGCGAATCGAAGTTTCCGCTGTAATGGCCGGCTAGCTGGACAGAGTAGTCGACGTGCTCCCGCCGCACCATTGCCAGTGAATGAGAAGGTGTTTGTGCACTGGCCACTTGCGCCGGCGGGTATCTCGGCGAAGCCGATCATGTCAGTGTCGAGGATGGAGAATCTGGGGCCAGAGTTAGTAATGAAGCAAAAAAGGAGTTCAGACCTGCTTCATAGCGTACTGGAAGCCAGTATCAAATTCCATGTTAATAGTAAGCTTGCAATTTTTACGCCAGTCGACAGACTGGTGCCGGGGCCTGTCTCGACTTTGTATTGCGAGAAGGTGGCTTCAAACAGAGAGCCGGTGGCGTCGATCTGTACGTCGGCAGTGCCGGCCGGACATCCACTGCCAAGAAGGCTGACGCCGATAATTCTGACCGTCTGCGGAGCGTCATCGCGCCGACGAGGAGGAGCAACGGCGGCGAGGGCGAAGAAGGGAGTGAGGAGGGCGAAGAAGCGCATGTTGGAATGGTAAAAAAGAGTGGCGGCTGATAATACCGTCTGATGTGATGGCTTGCTATCTTCACAGCTCGATACTCAGAGCTTGATACTCAGTAGCTGGAAAAGAAATTCAGTTCGCAGACTTTGAACCAGGCCGACGAAGGCTCAATTTATACAGGATGTTTTCCTAGCAAGCAGCTCTAGCAAGGCAACGAAGTAACGCCTTCTCAGCTGCTCTGCGGCTAAGTCCATGAAGCTCGGAGGAATCTAGGTTCCATGACAGCCGAGACCACCATCTAGAACTCAATCATGTAGGATCTCGCGACGGCAAATGCATCGGGGCTGGGGTAGGTGGCGCGTTCCATTCTACGTAGAACCCCCGAAGTAGCTACGTATGGAGCAACATGGGTATTTTCGGGGCAACAGTATGGGTCTGGACCCAGACTTGTCGGTGTGCGCAATTGCCTTGTTTCACTACCGCACCTCGTGATGGTACTCCATGTGCAAGCCTGAGACGCTATGAGAAACAGCGTCTTCCGAAGGGCTTAGCCTTGCCGACTTCTGGATTTGCGCGGCGATCCGTGACCTGTTCCTCGCAAGTTGAGAGTTAGGCCACATGTATGGATTGAGTAGGGAACATTGAGACCCAAAGGGGGCCAAGTTGCCAGCCATCCAGCCAAGGTGACAGTGCATAATCTAAGAAACTGCGGCTGATAGTGCCATTTTATGCATATAACCCTGGTTATAACAGCTCTGATTCATTTCATAGAGAGCGGGGTGTTCTATCACGGAATGATTTCATCACAAATAAGACGGCCAGGAGTGTACATGATGGTGCATAGGGCTATAGAGTGAGTAGAGTATCGGCCAACGAGAGCTCTTGGCCTGTTGTAGCTCAGATATTGACACAGAACTGAAAGAGGAGGCGGCCACAATGGAAGAGCCGGAAGACTGTCCCACCCTCAGGCAAGATTCAAGTATACGCAAAATTTGGCCTTGCTGCAATGTCGATCGTGGGATCAACATGCATGAATTCCATTCGTGCATATGCTTGCAAGTGGAACCTGTTGCTATGAGTATATGCCTAATGAAACCTCGTCACACCAACGCAAAATCCAGCGGGTACTTTTGTCCCGTGTGCCATTCCCATCTTTCGTAGGTCGATCTACAATCATGAAAGAGATGAGGAAGGCTGCTTGGCCGCTCGACAACCAGATTTTATGACATTGAACAATGGATGCTAGTATGCGCATGCATCTGGGCAGGGTAGCTTTCCGAACCTTGCCACTTCTTGACGGAGATTGTGATCTAGACCCGAGGAAGGAGAATCAACAAGTCCCGTCGAGTTGAGAAAAGGCATAGGTTAAACAACACAATACCGAGTACGATTCACCATAAATCGTATGGATTCTAGCATCAGGACTTGCAAGGTAGGGCCAGCACGACAGGGGAAAGACATCCAATGCATCTTTACTCACCAGCAGCATGACCCTCGGGTGGCAAGAATATCATCTTCGGACTCCAGCTGCAATAATACGTTCGACTTCTCACGCATCAAACGGTGAGGCAGATAAGATTATGGTCTTGCAGGAGTCAATTGTCTGCCTCTCCCTCTATTCACGTGAGCAGTCCCATCGCTCAAAATAAGGCTCCGTACCTTTTGACCCCTGTCGAAACTTATCCGCCTCTTCGGGAACTACCCACCGCTTTCTACAGCTTGAGACATACAGGACGAGGGCTGTGGTTGTAAACGGGAAGCAGAACTAAATACTGTTCTACCCGTGGCGAGGAATTTACAACGTTGAACGCCAACTTATCATTTTCCATTTGATGGCAAGGTTGTAGTCTATGGTTTCAAATTTGGATCCCGGACTTATTTCACCAGAACCATAGCCTAATGAGAATTTACAGCCTACAAAGTCAATTTTTTGCTGTGGGAGGTAGGACAATACTGACCGGGTTACAAGGAGGGCGGGAAAGACCCTAAGTTGGAGAAGCCAATTCACGAACCGTAGTACAAAATCTGTTCAACATTGCAACGAGCGTCGCGATCAAATCGACAGTACCCAGAAAGGTCAAGTGGAGGCAACGAAGTACTGTGCCTGGATCGCTACATGCGCTAGATCGCCTTCCTAAGGCATATAACGTCGTCCTCATGAGGACTCATGTTGCCGTTGAGCGCCACACCGCCCCTGTTTGGAGTCGCGAGTTAGTGCCCCCGCGTCTGGGTGTAAGTGGAATGTTCTGGACCCTGTTTGCCCCTTGCATGGTGGCTCCAGCCGCCCTGCAGGTCTAAGACACAAAAGCGCTTTCGCGCATACAGATACGCATGAGGCTTCAACCCGGTGGCCTGTACATCATTGGGTGTCAATGAAGGCCTGTTCGGGGTCGCACTTGACCGACTCAGCCTGACTTCCCACGGTTCGAGCAAACTGGCCATAGGGATTTAATATTAGGCAGACTTCTGCTGTCATTCATTAAGCGTCGTGTAGTCGATTGAGACAGAATGAACATTAGATAGTTTGTGAGCTGATAGCGTAACTGACATGCCTTCCTGGGGCATTTCGGCTTGGTGGACATCAAGGAACTACCAGAAATTACAGGTGACGAGGAGCGTGTGGCATTATTGGCTGCTTGAGCAGGCTAATGCGGACTGATAATACTAACTCAGGTACAAACTGGTTGCCAGGTAGGTTTAATAGATCATGGTGACCCAATGCGGAGTTATGCCGCTGCGTTTGGGACCAGGGACTGCAAATGGAGATATAACTCCATTACTGGCTCTGCTATCACTGGAGCCCACCACTGAACTCTATGACAGAGCGGCTTCCGTTACATAAGTAGGACGTCAGCAGGCTTTGCATGACCCTATGATAGGTATCGACGATATTAATTTGGATATGGCAGACAGTGACAGTAAATAGTCGCCAACTCCATATCGTCTGCATTAGAATGGCCAAGCTCAATTAGCTGCGTGTTGCCAGACCCCTCCTGTGAACCTGTGGGCTAATAAAACCCCGCTTTGCAGTCACACGGACTGCAAGTCACAGTGGGCAGTCCCAGTGGGGAAAAAAGAGAGGGCTTCGAAGGTAAGCGAAACCGCGGAGTGAAGGCGTAGAACTCCGCTGTCTACACGCGATTGCCGTTGTCGGCAGTTTGAACGAGGCGCGTTATGGAGTCTACGGGAAGCACGCAAGTAGCAAACGCTGCGTGGGCCATCAGGTTTATTAGGTAGTCGCCACAACAACCTCGCTTTGATGCGTTCGCCGGTTCAGCGATGACAAACTCATCGCGTCGATATCGACGTCAGTGAACGATCACCGTGTTCAATTGCGGTCAGTACCATCGCAGCAACCACTGAAAGGCAGACGTCATGCGACGGAAGCCAGCAGCGAGCTGATTTCCCTTATGCTTTGTCGACATCAAAACCCATCCCCGAGATACAGTCCGGACATTTATCCGAGAGAAGCATATGCGAGTAAGTACCTAGTAATCGCAACTCTGCTTTAATTACTGCAGGGCGATAACCTTTTGACGAATCCCATTTCGGTCGTCATAGGCATCCTGAGGACGGATGAGGACAAGACATCGGTTTCGGGAAGCGTTCTCTCCGCCCAGATGGACAAAATAACATGATCCCCTGTCAGCTCAAGTTGGAAAGAGTGCTTCAGAACAAGACCTGTATGTAATCAGAATTGCAAACGCCTGGCAGAAAGAAGAAGAAGACTAATCGCTGATTCTATTGGACAAGTAGTCCAATGTCACTCTATGACTTCTATATGTATTTGAAGCACGTAGAATATTCGGAGGAGAATCTTGAGTTCTTTATCTGGTATGTCCTGCGCCCTAATTCCATGAGATTCCTCAAATCTAGACAAGTATCCAACTAGGTACAAGAACTATGAGCAAAACTATGATGCTGCTGTCGATGAAGAAGACAACAGCTATTCTAGCACGTCGGCCGATACCCCAATCTTCTCCAATCTGGATGCTTCCTTAAAGACGCCCGATTGTCATGTTGATCTTGAAACTAGTAGGACTCACTTCTCCAGACATTATTCCTCAAGCTGACTCGCGATGTGCAGCCGAGAAAACCCTTACCTAGATTGCGCAGCTCATTAGCTCCGGGGCGACATGTGCACGGGGTTCCAAATGCAAGCTAAGCTGCGCGGACCGCCTTAAGCCATCTGCAAACGATGGCTTCATTGTCCCCGAGTTCGCTTCGGGTAGCACTCATACTTTGACAAATCCCGAAGTCGGGTCCCACAGTGAGCTCAACGCCATTGCCGAAACATTCCTCAAGCCCGGCGCGCCCAAGGAGCTGAACATCCCACCTATAATGCGTTACAATGCCCTTGCCAGCATTCAGTATTCGTCCCACCCGTCCCATCTGCGTCCCATCGCCGATCACGTCTACCAGCTTCTACGAAATTGCTCACACCGCAACTTCGTCCGCCTCGGCGTCTCCAACGGCACCTTCGAGACCACCTGCGTTGCAACGGGCCTGGGCATTACACTGACTGTCGGCGGCTTTCTGGCTGTCCTGCTGCTCACATTCACCCCATATCGCGGCTTCCACTCACCCTGGACGGTGCTCGGCGCCTGGCCCATGTGGTGGCTTGGCATGAGTCTTATCATGTCTGGCCTACGTGGTAGCTGTTGCTTTCTCCTGCTTTTTTCTCGCCGCCAACCACTGCCCTGGGAGCGCTTTACCGATGCTGAGACAGGCGCCGCGCAGCGATCAGGCTCGTTGCGTGCCTTATCGCGCCTTATGATCTACGACCGCAAATTCCGCGTGAAGGACGTCCATCTACGGCATCTGCAGCACAAGATTGTCATGCAAAGCTTGCTTGGCGGCGCCATTTTTGCAACTTGCGGCGTATTGCTGTTCATCTTCTTACCTGCCTGGTCGACACCGTTGTAAACTGTGAGTTTCTGTTTGCTTCGACAAGATAGGCGAGCCTGTTGTATTCATTCGAGACCAGCATCAAGCATCTCTTCGTTTTTCAAGTGTTGTAGCATAGCTTCGCAATATTGACTCCCCTGCTCAAGTACGACCACCTCCCGTGAAACTTCGTTTCGGTGCTAGATGGATCAAAGATGACTGCTCTATGGTCATCTGTTAATCATACAGTATAAACGGACCCCGTTTCGAGAACTTACTAGAAAAGGCGCTCTTTTATACAGGCAGAAAAAATCATCGTACTAGAACTGTCGTCGAACCTTGAAAGCCCCGGCCACAGCTGCATATAATTGTCCGAGCAGGAACGTATGAGGAACGGTACCGACTTTTATATCTCTTCATTGTCCACCCCCCCAGATGGATTCATGTATGAAGGACCGCAAGCCGAAAACGAACAGAGCGACCATGTCTGCCTCGATGGGTTGGCATCAGAGGAGGAAAATGACTATATCCTGCATCCGTTCTTTTAGTCCAATGGATACTTGGCGATGGGCACATGAGCCTGCGCATTTGGGTGTACCAAGAGAATCGTCGTAATCCACGCTTGTGGGGATACGTTATAAGGGACAGGATCAGTTTTGGAGGCGGTTGGCATCGAAAAGAGAGAGCAGACCTACAGAAAAGGCGGCACCGGGTGGCAAAGTGGGGAAATGAAAGCGAGGTAAGATGGCGAGATGGAGCTGAGCCTGGACAGAGACTATACATTTCTGCGTAAACCAACCTCGACTCGATCGAAGACGCTCGAGAGATTTTGCGTATGATGAAGCTACCGCCGCTCTCAGCCAAGTTGTATCAAAGTTAGAGGTATAGTAGTGGCACCAACGGAATTCTCGTGCCCACTCTCATAGCCTTAGCCTTACAAATCCACTCAGCTGGCATCTATCCCAGAATGCAGGAAGAACGGGGACAAAACTTGCGCTATTATCATATCCAAGGAAGGCCAGAAGCAACGGAACACCCAAGTCTAATCGAAATAAATGGGACAAAAAAGAACGGATGGGGCAACCACCGAACATCCTTATGTGGCGGCCGTGTTACGCCGTCAATCCCAGAACAGCTCATTGCTAAATTTATTGGCTCGCTCTAGGAATGATAATGGGCTATTTCTCAGAAAGGCACGTGCTTCGGGGTGCTTGGTGCGGGTGTTTGGTGCGGGTGTAATGATTTGATGCCGACAGAATGAACTCGCCATGTCCTGCCGTGCCGTGCCGTGCCGTGCTCTAGCAGCTCTGATACGAATGTGTCACACTTAGAGGGTGGCTCCGTCCCCTGGACTTCGTACGGGTAAAGCTTGGCCTCGACAAGACCCCGGTGTCTTCTGCTGCATACAGTGGATATCCATTTACTAAGTTTCTCCGTGGAAACTGTTCTTCGCCTTTTTCAACTTGATCATTTGTCAGCCGTTATTTGTCAGCCACTGGGGTTGTCATCGCCAGTCTCTGATATACTGTCACGACGTCGCCGTGTTTACTATATGCACAGCTCTTACCTGGTGGCGCTGGCAAATCCTTGACGCATCCTTGATTCGATTCTGACCTTTCTTCTGGTGGCCCTTAGCCTCTGCCCGAAACGCACGCCCTTGAACATGGTCCAATTAAAAAACCACGCGATGGGCCAATCGATGGCGGATCACGAGCCTCGGTTTCGACTTTTGGAGCTTGGTGGGCCATCTTCATCACCTTTGGCTGGGTCAATTCGCTAGGAGCCTTCCAGTCCTATTATGAACAAAATCTCCTCAAAAATCACTCGCCATCTTCCATCGCGTGGATTGCATCGGTGCAACAGTGCCTGGTATACAGTGCAGACATCGTTCTCGGCAAGATCTTCGATGGGTACAGACCACGCTGGCTCCTCATTATATGAGGCCTTGCCCAAGTTTTCGGCCTGATGATGACTTCGATTTCTACGAAATACTACCGTTTTTTACGGAATACTACCAAGTGTTCTTTTCTCAGGCCATTTGCAGCGCAATTGGTGCCAGTGCTGTCGTCTACGGCAATGCCACCTCTGGCTCGTCAATCGGGGGCGTCGTTTTTCTGGTTATGTCATAACGCGAGTTGGGTTTGAATGAACCAAGCGTGCAGTTGCTTTCATTATCCTACTCGGGGCGATTATAACGGGAGCAACGATACGCTCCAACAGGGCTCACCGCCCAACTCCAACCAATCTTCGGACATACATTACGCCACTATACGACACAAGAGTCACTCTTCTCTGCGTATCAATGACACTGTTTGGCTTCGGGTTGTTCCTTCCATTTAACTTCATTCCCTCGGCGGTACAATCGCTGGGCATGTCCTGGGAGATGTCAGTCTACGCCATCGCCAATTCTTAACGCCGTGAGCGTATCTGGTAGAATCCTTCCAGAGTCTCTCGCAGACGCTTTTAGTCGCTTTAACATGGTGATAATCTGCACATTGATCTCCGCTATCCTGATATTGGCACTCTGGCTGCTCGGGCACAACAACGCCACCACTCTAAGCTTTTCAGCTTTTTTGGGTTCTTCTCTGGTTGCTATGTGTCGTTGACTCCTGCTCTAGTAGTAGAAGTCTCGCCTCCAGCAGACATCGGACATCGGACTGGTGTATTGTATTTTTTATCTCCCTCGGTGTGCCTACAGGAGGTCCAATTGCAAGTGCGCTCGTGGAAGCTGATGATGGCGAATACACATACCTCAAATTGTTTGCCGGTGTAAGTATGCTTGCTGGGGCGGCAATGATTGCCGTCCTTCGTCTCTATGACCATCGTCTAGGAGTCAAAGCAAAGGCGGAGTCGGTGGAGGCAGCCATAGAAGAGAATTTGAAACGCGGTCAATGTCGCTTGAATTGACAAACACCGCGGATTGGTCGACCTTACTAAGCTCTTTCACCTCCATACATCCTCAGGCTCTCTTCGAATGATTTCGCTACCTCATTTGCTGAGCGTGAAATGCAGCCTTGCCATCAATGGGGGGCTATTTCAAATTAATTATACATGATACCCCTCACACAAAAGCAGAGGCAAGAAACCTTTCCGATAAGGGCATCGAACGTAGTAGCCTGACGATAGAATTAGACCACCTTGAGTGATAAGTAGTTGCTTCTGCTTCCGCGACTAACGGCACGCAGAAGTTCCTACGTATAGAGAATATTTCATCATTCCAGGGTCTTCAAAGCCCGACAGATATTCGTAGGGGCGGTCCTCTTGTCAAAGGGGATGTGACTATAAGGTCCCGGAGGACAGTGTTTCGGTCGCGTTTCTCGAATTGTGGCCCCTTAGAGCGACCTGGGCATGCCCTCAGTGGCAACCTGAACGCAGTTCCGCTTGCCTGGCATTATGGTGTTGATCCGAAAAATGAATCGCCCTTCGAAGTGGTTGGACATCTCGGGAAGGCACGCGCCGGCGTGTGGATATAGGACTCGGCAAGCTTCGACGTATTTATGCATCATTTACGTGTGTATTCGCGCAATAGTCTGTCGCCCTCCTCGGGGGTGATTTCTCCCTTGGAGACTCTCTCGCCTATTTCTAGCCTTCCCTTTAAATCAACAGGGTGCCGGGTCCAGCACGCAAAGCTCACTATGATTCCAGCCGCAGCCACGCAAGCGGCTAAAGTAAATTGCCATGCAAATGCTTGGGCGAAGGCATCCGACACGGCTTTTTGCTGATCCGCGGTTAGTGCCTTTGTATACTCAAGTGACTGACGGAGGCTTCTGAGCTGGTCAGGCCGCAATATAGACCCCAGCTCGTGATCAAACGTCGCGTTCAGTATTAGAGTCGACAGGGTCAGCCCCAAACAGCCACCGAAGATGCGCACTTGACTGACAACCCCAGACGCAACGGCTAGGAAATCAGCAACGTGGTATATAAAGAGTCAAATACAAAAGGAGCTTACCATAGTCTCTATACCTGGAGTTTATTCCTATGATATAGCCAGTACTGGAGAGTATACCTCCTGTCCCTAGACCGTAGAAGACTTGATAGGCGTAGATTCCTGGATCAATCTGGCTGCCAGGTTTTACGTTCCTCAGTAGGCAGGCCCCAATAAGAAGTGAGCTGCAAGACGTGAGGACAATCGGGAACGTAAAGTTGCGTCTCGTGAAGATCATGCCGGCCGTGGTAGATCCGATGGCACTGGCGCAGAGAAAAGGCGACAAGCGCACTCCAGCAATAAGTGCCGAGTCACCGTTGACAACTTGGAAGCGCTGAGGTATGGTCACTGTTGCCATGAAAAGATCGAATCCACTCAATGTGCAAATGCTAATACAAAGTCAGCGAACGGATAGAATCCTCAACAGAGACTGGTATCTTACATCAACGATGCGCTGACTAGTCGTATCTTGAGCAAAGTGGATGGGAATAGTGGCTGGATTGGGGATTTTGCCCTGGCTGAGTTACGGCGATAGTTCCATCCGACAAAGGCAGCAAAGCAGACGGCAGAGATGCAGAGCATGGAGAGAACTTCGGCAGAAACCCAGGGGGAAAAAGAGGACCCGCCAAACTCGAGTCCCAAGATGAGGCAACAGGTTGCGGCTGTGAAGAGCCCAACTCCAATAAAGTCGTAGTGAGATGCATCGGATAATCGTCTTCTCAGCCCGTGGGTCTGCTTGTTTTGGGTCCAAGAAAATGCCATGATGACGGAGATAGTAGCACAAACGGGGAGGTTCAAGTAAAAGATCCATCTCCACGTGGTCTTGGTGGCAATGATTCCTCCCATCAATGGTCCGAGAACACCCGCGAGCGTGAATATCGTGCCTTGCGCCGCGAGCATAAAAGAGTACCAGCGGTTAGGGGAGATTTCAGGCAAGATCATGTTGCCCAGGCTGTAGAGGCCGGATCCGCCGAGGCCCTGAAGGACTCTGAAAGCGATCAATTCGTCGAGGCTGCGCGAGAGGGCACAGCCAAGAGAGAATATAAGCAAGGTCATAGAGGCTGTGATGAAACACCATTTCCTCCCCATTACATCGCTAAGACGTGGCCATAATAATGCGAATGCTAGGCAAAGGACGTCAGTAATGCGACCACGCGATCGGCCATACAGTAACATACTCATATACGACATCAAGTACCCAAGGACAATCCATATTGTTTGAATAAAATTCTCGAAATCGTTTCCGATTGTTACCAACGCAGTGGACACGATGGAGGAGTCAATGGTGGCGAGGAATACACCTATCAAGATGCTGCATGTCCAGTCAGCGGCGAATTGCTGCAAACAGACAGCAGGAAAGGAAGTCTGCAGGAGGGCTACCCTACCACGGCATAGTCAATCCCAAGCGCCAGCCCTCAAGCTTCTTGGCCGAGCTGACGGTTGGGGTTGGCGCATCATCGCTGGGTGCAGCCGTCTCGGGCTCGTCTTTGTTGCCCATGGCGCTGGGTAATGAAACAACTAGCGACACATCGATACCACCAGCAGCGTAGGAGTTGTGAACTATCGTAGATGGAAAGAGGGGAACGAGCAGTGACTCGGATTTCGGTTCTGGCATTTGCCGATCAGCTGCTGCCGTCAGACAAACAGGATCTGCAGCCGCCACGTCATTGTGTTGGTGGCGTTTTCATGCTCTGCCCAGGGCAACGTCGGTCGATGCGGCTCTTTCCCATCCGGCGTTTTCTCCAATCGTCGATCGATCGTTCAATGAGGGGCGACTCTTGTCAATCACTTGTACTAGGAGCTGGGAGCCTCGGCTGATGCCTATCTTGGGAACTCCGTATCCAATTCACAGCTATCCGTGGCCACTGATACGACCTCAGCCTCGGACAATTCGTAAGCCACAAACGTCGACGAATCCTCTTCAAGCACGCAGCAGCCTCCTCCGGTCGCGGTCGACCGGCCCGAGGGAATCTTGCATATCACGGCAAGCCAACGGATAGGGGGCACGGCTAGCAGACAAAGAGCAAATCGGCGGTTGCCTTATATGAGTAGGTAGCACCAGCACGGCACGGAGGCAGCCTGCAACGAAGACGACAGGTTCATAACAGTATGAAGGAGGGGCAACATAGCGCAGTCGATTAATGCAGCCTGGTGTAGTATTGCACGACATTTTAGCGCCTTTTTACTTTGACTTACTTTTCTTTGTGACTTCTCTATTGTGGCAAGCGACCGCCGAAGGTTAAAGTATCGGTCGTCTCACGCCATGTCCTTAGAAAACGGCTGATTGTGGAGCTTGGGCCACCTGTTTATCGGGCACTGTCCGAGGGTTAATGAGTCGTGGATTAAGAGGTCGATTGGATACCAATTGAATAGATTAGCCGCGCCGTGCCGTGCCGTGCCAAGTGCTCTGGCCTGGTTCGGTGCTAGGCGGTCAGTACTGGTGGGCTTTATGACGACCGAAGAGAACAGCTTATTAGGCAATGGCACAGCAGACCCAGTACAGCTTACTGTTTTTCTCGCTTTGGCCATTTGCCGCGCCCCCGTCGCCCTGCAGCCCGCAGCCGCCAGCAGCACAGGCAAGGCAATCAGGCAAGCAGCAGTAAGCCAGCGATTGCAACGAAGCCGCGGAAAGCAACGAGACCGACAACCACCAAGCACCCCACATGCACAAACTGTGCCCCACGACACACAACGCGACGCACCAATAGGTGCGCAGACCGAGAGAGAAGAGTCAGAAAGCAAAGGCAGAGAGAGGGGTCAAATGATAGCAGAGCTGGCTGCCCCTGGTCAGCAGCCACGAAAGCCGCAGCCGGCAGTACGAGGCAATAATTAGAGGGCCGACGGGAGAAGAGAACTGGTAGCCCCAGCGACAGCAGCCAACAGCCTAGAGAGCCCGCAGCAGTCCTCGCAACCCAGTGAGCCAGCAGCCCTACGAGCGTGCTGATAGCAATGCTCATGAGGACGCAATAGCCGGTCCGTCTCACGAATCTTCATGTCTTGATGATGGTGGAAGAGAATTCACGTTGGCGCCGATATCAGCAGCTAGCTCAGCTCTAGTTGGGAGACTGAGCTGCAAAGCTGATTATACAGCGCCCCGGGATAAAAACTGTACAGTCGGATATAATCCATGTTTTGCTGACCAACGACTTTTAAGCACTTTCTTTCGCGGATCCTCAGCACTTGGTGTGCTGGAGATGCAGACTTCCTGTAAGTTATGAATATCTTCTGCGCTGCAGCTGAAGGCATTATAGTTGACGTTGGCGAAGAGAGATATGGTATGGTCATAGGCCTAGATTCTTTGGGGATAGAGATACAGTATTGGCTTTCCTTTCCCGTGGTTGTTGGGATCGCGACATCTGAGGCAGACTCTGGCATTTGTGGGTATACCTCCGCTGCTCGGCGCCACCCGTCGGCAAGTGGGTCTCAGACAGGTCCTGGAAGGCTTGGCTGTGGGGGGATACAGCAGACAGTTGCGCTAGCCAGAAGTTTGGCTCCACTCGTACGCTGGAACATCGGTGGCAATAGTTGGCGGATCGGAGATGGGCGGCGCAGCCGGGATATCGAGTTGACGTGAGGGGACACCATCTGTTTTGCCGAACTCCTGTGTCCGAAGTACTAGATATTAGCCCAAATAAGCCCGCCCGCCAACAGATTGACACGTGTCATGCCAAGCTTTCAATCTACTATGTAGTCGTTGCGTTACATCCAGCGTTCCATGTGGCCATTTTTGCAACACAGTGCTGCAAAGGGTTTGCGGAATCTGGAGTACGATCATGCAGTAAGCTGACGCTCATGTAACACGCAGCAATGAGTTACGCCCTTTATGGAACTTACAAGTACTGCTACCTTACTAAGGGGTCTCATTGGGCCAGGACGCTATCGTGAGCGGGCGTAAGCGTACCTGACGCAAGGTACTGACTCTTATCCTAGCAAAAGGAAACAGTCTTGGGGAGCGAGCAGAGGCAGGTCCGAAGACCATCCATCACCTACGTCAGTAGCAGAGCCGCTTCGCACATGTCAAAGTACCTGCAGTCACTTTATGCTACGTATCTACGCGGACAAGCCCCGGTAAGGGAAAGGATCAAAGCTCCGAGGGCCGGCCCACTGCAGCGGTGTGTTACCGCTCAAAGGTTAGTGACGATAGCGTCATACGGGAAGGCACCTTCTTCAACTATTTTAACTCGCCTCAATTGCAAAGAGTAGACCATATGCGCTATAGAGCTCGCTACCGCATAGGACCTATACAAGAAACTGGCCATACAGCGTTCTAGACTCGCTCACCATGCATATACTATGTCTCCATGGGTACGTTCCAACCGCAGCCAGGGCAGAAACACCACGGCCCTCTGACGCCGAGAACCCAAATAGCATGGGCCAAAGCGGTGATATCTTCGAAGCACTCACTGGAAATCTGCGCTCAAAGCTCCCTCCAGACTGGGCCTACACTTTCTTGGATGGTAAAACCGAGTCCCTGCCTGCGCCAGGCGTGAGTGAAATGTTCTCCGGACCCTACTTCTGTCACGGGCAAACCTACGACACGGGCTGCCTCAAGGACCAACACGAGTACATCCTAAGCGTAATCGAGGATGAGGGTATGTGCTGGTACTGCAATGCCTGCGTCTGAGTAATTTGTACTGACAGTATGGCCGCAAAAGGGCCATTTGATGGCGTATTAGCGTTCAGTCAGGTAAGAAACGTCTGCACACTCTTTCCTCGAGCCCTCTTTTACCCTCCTTTCACGCCTTTCACGCCGAATCGCGTAATTGTTAATTGATCCGCAATTTGTACAGGGCGCAGCAGTTGCTGCTTCAGGTTCGTGGCGATCCATCTCGAACGATGACGCCCTACTAACCTTTGCCAGTGATCATTCATCACCAACGAGATCATCCTTTCGATCCGCCTCTGTTTCGTTTTGCCATATTTTGTTCGGGCAGTCTACCCTTTACGAAAGATGCCAATGCTGGCTGGGATGTGACTCAATACTACGGAAAGTCTAGCGTCGACGCGACGCTTCGGAGGCTGAGAGATGAAAACGATTGGGGGGGCGTGGACGAAGGCCTGGGACAGGACAGGGTCTGCTACCAATTTATTTCTGACAGCACGCCCGACAGGATCGAGGTTCCAACGGTCCATGTATACGATGCACATGAAACCTCGCTGTATCTTAGCGAGCAACATCCGGCGCTAGTTGAGATGTGTCGCTCGGATAGCAGGATGGTGTTCAACCACAGCTGCGGCCACAAGATGCCCTCGGGAGAGGAAGAAAACAAGGCAATTGGGGCAATGATAAGCAAGGCGGTAGAGCTGAGCAAGCTGCAGCTATAGGGAGACGCGCGTCAGATGGTGGTTCATCGAATAGTCTAGCTCGTATTGGAGGTCGTCACGCTACAACACCGCTTGACTGAGAAAGCGGTGCCCTGTCTGGAAACTTCAGCTTTGCTCGCCTTGACGGGTGCATTTCGAGGCAGTTACATGGCACCAATCACTGATAATGACGCAAGAACTCGGTGAAAGCGGTGCAACACTGAGGGATTATGTGACTCGAAAGGTTTCCTGCATGCAGCCGCATCCCCGGGGCACTGGCATGGAGCCGCAGCGGAGCAACTGTGCCGGTCCTCTTTTCCAAAAAGTCTACGGCTTTTACGAGATTCGAATGCCTTAAACGGAATGCGGAGTTGGCTTGCCAGCCTTCGCAGGGTTCTGATCCTTCGAGAGGGCCTTTCATGCACGCAAAGTCGGACCAGATGCACATCCTCGGCCGCTAACTCTATCTGTACATGCATACTCTCCAACGCTTACTTGAACGAGTATGTTAACGATCGATGACATCAAGTCCTACTTTCATAAGTGTGCAGTCTTGGTTGTACCCAAAAGTAGAGCCCGTGGCTACTCAAGCACTGTGTTGAGACCGGTCGCTCGTACCCCGCCTTCATAAAAGTCTCCCAATACATTGGTGGTGAGATTCGAAGCAGACGTACACAATGGGGTCAGTAGAGCGCATCACGACGAATGCTACCTGTGCATACTAGCTTAAGTAGAGGCTTCGTCCCCCGGGTTCTCATTGTAGAACAGCCCGTTAGAGTGTGCTCATTTCATAGCAATCCATTGATACACGACAGATATATTGTATTTACTTCAAGCACACTCAACATGAGCAAAGAAAACTACGCCGACGCACCGTCGACCCGGGAGGACAAGAGCGTTCCTATTGCTGTTGTCGGTTATGCCTGCCGGTTTCCAGACGATGCGACCTCTCCCCATGCCTTCTACGAGATGTTAGCCAAAGGTCGTGACGCATGGTCAGAAGTGCCTCCAAATAGATACAACGTGGATGCATTTTGGCATCCAAGTGCGGACCGCATCGGCACCACAGTTTCCCGCGGTATGAGACATGACGAAGACATGTATCAAGAGAAATCGATGAGTCGTTAATCCCATATTAGGTGCCCATTGGATGAAGGAAGACCCAGCACTCTTCGATGCGCCAGTAGGTTCCCTTTCGTCATTGCTACCTCGTTCACTACACCAGATATTGACGAATGTAACAGTTCTGTTCGAGCATTCACCTACGCCATGATTTCCCTTTTGCGTGGTCTGACATCTTATATAGTTTCCATGACCAGTGCAGAAGCTGCTGCCCTGGATCCTCAGCTACGTATGCTGCTCGAAGTTGTGTACGAATGCTTTGAGAATGCTGGCATTCCGATTGAGAGCGTCACGGGTAGCGACACTTCTGTTTTTGTAGGATCTTCCTCCTCAGGTACGCTCATGGCCAAAGCTCTGCGTCACGCTCCACTACTAACGCAACCCTTACCCAATAGAATACGGTAGTGTGCAAGCCGATGACGTTGAGAATGTCCCTCTATATGCAGCAGTCGGCACAGGAGTTTCTATGCTGGCCAATCGCGTCTCTCATTTCTACGATTTACAGGGCGCTTCTGTTGCCCTCAACACGGCCTGCTCGAGTGGTTTGGTCTCAGTGTACGTTGGAACGAGTTTCCGCCCCGTTTGAAGTATTGCACAAAGCTCACCCAGATAAAGACATCTCGGTTGCCAGTCGTTGCGTTCCAGAGAGAGCCGTATGAGTCTGGTCGCTGCTTCACAACTTATGCTTTGTCCAGATGGCCCTGTTTGCCTTTCACGGCTTGGTTTCCTTTCTCCCGATAGTCGCTGCTATACATTCGACGATAGAGCCAATGGTTATGCTCGCGGCGAGGGCATATGTGTACTAGCCTGCAAGAGACTTGACGATGCTCTCGCTGATGGCGACACTATCCGTGCAGTCATTCGAGGAACGCTCTCCAACCAAGACGGCATGACTCCCCGAGATAAATATAAGTCAAGTCAAATTCTAACTCAGTGACGCTGTTTAGGCCGGACTCCGGGCATTGTTCAGCCTAACCCGAAGGCTCAGGCCTCCCTAATTCGTGCGGTATACGAAAACGCGGGGATTGATCCTCACACAACCCAATATTTCGAAGCTCACGGCACCGGCACCAGGCTGGGTGACCCTCTTGAAGTTAGTGCTCTTGTTGAGGCCATGGATACAAGACAAAGGCAAAGTGACGAGCCACTACTCATTGGAGTATGTTCTTGTCCCCAAGTCTCCAAATCCTATCTTCACTAACCATTGACAAGAGCGTGAAAACCAACATTGGTCATCTTGAAGGCTGTGCAGGGCTAGCTGGTCTGCTCAAAACTATCCTCTCGGTTGAACACGGTGTCATCTTTCCGAGTCTCAATTTCAACAACCCAAACCCCCGCTTGCTCTTAGATGACTGGCGGCTTGCAGTGCCCCAGAAACTAACGCCTTGGCCCACTCAAGGGCTGCGACGGGCTTCTATCAACTCGTTTGGCTACGGAGGCAAGTGTTGCGTAAGATGACTGCAAGGCAGCAATAAGTGCTAACGATAATATAGGATCAAATGCCCACTGCATTATTGATGATGCGTACCACTATCTCAAGTCCCGCGGCATCATGGGAAACACCACCTGCTGTGCCAAACCCCCATTGAACCTCGATGGCGAAGTCAAAGGAAAAAACGGCGTCGAGACCAATGAGCATGCCATCAATGGTCATGCGATGAATGGCCATGTAGCTAACGGTCATGGCAGCAAACTTCATACTTCGGTTGACGGTGCAAAGCCGGCATCGCAGCTGTTTGTCTTGTCGTCGCCCGAGCAAGCTGCAGTGAGCCGTTTGGCGAATTTGTATGCCGAATATCTGAGTGCGGATAAACAAAATGTGGATTCCGATAGGAAACGTCTCAACCTTGGCGATCTTGCCTATACTCTGTCGGATCGCCGGAGCAACTTCCAATGGCGCATCGCATTTGTTGCCGACAGCAAATCATCTCTTCAAGAGCTAATGGCTGCACCAAGCAAGGCCGTGCGTGCGAGCAACTACAAGTCCAACTCGTTATTGTTTGTATTCACCGGCCAAGGAGCGCAGCATTTCGCCATGGGAAGAGCGCTCTTAGATGAAGCCACATTCGTGGCGAGTGTCAAGGCTGCCGATGCGTTCTTCCACAAAACCCTACAAGCAGGTTGGAGCGTCTTAGAGGAACTGAATAAGGCCGAAAGCGAGTCTCGTATCAACTCTGCCAGGTTCTCGCAGCCCCTTTGTACGGTGTTGCAGGTGGCACTAGTGGACTTGTTTCGCTCATGGGGCATCAAACCCGCTGCCGTGGTTGGTCACTCGAGCGGCGAAATTGGTAAGATGCTCACCCATAACACTTTGTGCTTAGTGCTAACCAATAAAAGCTGCGGCATATGCGTCGCAGGCATTGACTGCTGAGGATGCTTGGACTATTGCATATTATCGAGGGATGTTATCAGACGATATCCCGAGACTCGCACCCGAGCTTTCAGGACGCATGGGAATGATGGCCGTTGGTCTTTCTGAGAAGGACGTTCAGCAGTATCTTCCTGATCAACAGGACTCAGAGATTTCTCCAGTAGTAGTCGCATGCTGCAACGCCCCACAAAGCGTAACACTGTCCGGCGACCGACATGTGCTGGCGAACATCGAAAAGGACTTAAAGGCTAAGAAAGTCTTTACGCGTCAGTTGATGGTCGAAGTTGCCTATCACAGCCCCTACATGCAAGTCATTGCTGAGAAATATGCGGATTCTCTGCAACACATCAAGCCCCGATCTGACGCCCAGTCAGGTGTTGTGATGTTCTCAAGCATTACCGGTCAGCCAGTCGAGGGTGAAGAGCTGGGAGCGTCGTATTGGGTCAAAAATATGTGCTCACCTGTGCGTTTTACTCAGGCATTGGAAGCTATCTTTCCACCGCACAAGTCCTCTGCTAGACGCGGGAAGACGCACCGCCTCTCGATTCATGGTATCATGGAGTTTGGTCCACATTCAGCGCTCCTCGGACCTATACGACAAACCCTCACGCGGCAAGGACGCAAGGAAGATGTATTCTGCCAGTCAACACTTGTACGAGG
Organism: Tolypocladium pustulatum; assembly: GCA_024340155.1. Classification (NCBI taxonomy): domain Eukaryota; kingdom Fungi; phylum Ascomycota; class Sordariomycetes; order Hypocreales; family Ophiocordycipitaceae; genus Tolypocladium; species Tolypocladium pustulatum. Next base: position 24,404 of record JALHBY010000184.1, on the reverse strand, counting down.
TCAAAATGCTCATGTGACGGCTCTTCAGGCCGCGGGTAACCTCTGGACACGCGGATACTCTATTGACTTTTCAGCTGTAAACCGATCGGATAAGTTGACCTCACGCAAAGTACTAGGTCACCTGCCATCCTATCCTTGGAAGTAAGATACAATATTTGCTTTTGATTAATATGAGCTAACCCGTGTTTGTAGCCACTCGACTCCCTTCTGGTACGAGTCCACGGCAACCGTGAGGCGCTTGCGCTCGTCCCCCCGACACGACCTGATAGGCACACCAACGGACCCGTCCATTGAATGGAAATGGCGCAATTTTTTGAGGATCAAGGAGAATCCCTGGTTGACAGAATATCAAGTTAACGGCACCACTCAACTCTCCCCAGCCGCTCTGCTGTGTACTATCATTGAAGCAGCGCGGCAGATTACAGAAGCACGCAGTAGTTCTGGTCGTGGTTTCGAGCTGAGAGACATCAGTTTTCCGTATACTCTTGTGATCCCAAATGATGGAGCCGAAGTACATACTGAGCTTTACCCAGCCGGTAAGCTTTCAGAACACCGCGACGCGATTACTGAGCTCCGATTTCACGTCTTTACTGTTGCGGATGGCAATCCATACTCTCATTGCACAGGGCTTTTGGCACTGGAATGCAAGTCTGCCGTCTCAGTGCCTGATGAATTAAGAGACATTTCAGAGACTTCAGGCATTCAGAAATCACCAGAAGAGTTTTACGCCACCTGGGCATCCAGAGGAGTTAAATGGGGTATGTTGTCTTCAGATGGCCACGATTGTATGATGGCAAGCGATACTAATATGCAAGTAGGCCCTCAATTTCAACTCGTTCAAGACATTCAACGCTTTAAGGAGGCTTCCATCATGAGAATTCAGCTAAAAGACACCAAAGCAGCCATGCCAGAGCAGTACGAGTATGAGCACCTGATGCATCCGACAACTTTAGACGCATGCCTCCAAGGCATATTCGCTGCCCTAGAGGATGAATCCAAGCTCTATCATGTTCGTCACATTGAATCACTCTTCATTCCGACACAAGTATCTAAAGCTCCCGGATCCCACCTTACTGCAAGATGCCGGGTACATTATAAAGGATTTGGCTCCTTCGTGGCCAATGTATCTGCAACAGAGGATACAAAGACCAAGTTTTCCATCATCGCTCAAGGCGTGCACATTGAGTGCCCCAAGGCAGACCTGGACAGGATGGGCTCGAAAAGGAACGCTGCAGATCTCACAAAGATGGCTTCAAACCTTTACTGGAAACCAGATGTCGACAAACTGAGCCAGCAAAATTTAGAATCCATCTTCTTCAGCAGTGACTTGGTATTGACTAGACCTGCGCAATGGACTATTGACAGTCTCTTAGAACAGTCAATACCGGATCGGCAACGATTCGCAGTACCTGACCTCGTGGCATGGAAGGCGTACGCTGCCAAATGGCTTGAGCTTTGTGGACACAAATCCCCTCACCAAGCGATTCTCGAGATTGCGAGCAGCCCAGATGACTTTGCTCGTAAAGCACTCGATACGCTCGGTGGGCGAGACAATGGAACACCGCTATGTGCCAAGTACACCTGCGCCGTAAAATCTGCTGAGAAGCCAGTACTAATTGATGAGAATCAATGGGCTCCGTGGAAACACTTCTTTGATATCGCGACTTTCGACATGTTTCAGGACCTCGAAGATAGACTACCAGAGCCAACAAGCTTGGACATGGTTGTGGTATCTTGTGTAAGTCACAGGCCGAAATTTCTCTACATTGTGGTCACGGACGATAGCTAAGTTGCGTTTCACAGGATTTGACAAACTCGCTTTCAGTGAAAACACTAGGCATTCTACTGAGGAACTGTTCAGCAGCTTTGAAGCCCGCGGGACGACTTATTCTCGCACAGATGGACGTTGAGAGACATGGGAAGCTCATCCAGAAACAACTGTCCCACCATGGATTTGCTAGCCCTCCTACAATACTTCCGCTTGATGCAGAAAATACTGATGGCCTTGCTATGGTCGTAGCGACCAAAACTACCCATGCCGCACTGGCGGTCAAGAAGGCCATCATTGCTCTGCCTGACCAGGTCTCCACCGACCTTGAAAGATTCATAGCCTCATTGACGCACCGCATGCAGCATGAAGGCATAGAAATAGAAACAGCCTCGTGGACCGACTTGCCAGCGCAGATTGCCGGAAAAGCGATCATTTGCCTCCTGGAAGCCGAAACACCCATGATATACGATCTCGACGATGATCTGCTTGCCAAAGTCATGACGTTTGTTGGCACAGACAAGAATAATCTGAGCAAGGGCGGCCTCTGGCTCACCAGAGGAAACTGCTATTTGGATGGCAGCGGTGATCCTGCCTATCACGCCTCCACTGGCTTCATACGTGTCATGCGTAATGAGAAACAAGAAAGCAGGTTTACCGAACTGTCCTTGTCCCCTAAACATCCTCTAGACAGAAAGTGGGCTGTGGACATGGTCCTGACAGCCTACAGAGACGTCTTTGAGGCAGAGTCGCTGGACGTTGTTGCAGAAACAGAGGTCGGGGAGCTTGACGGTATTCCATACATCCCACGCATTTACGACGAGCCCTTGAAAAACCGCCACCTGGATCTCCTCGGAAAGCTACCCCCAGCAGAGCCTGTGCCTCTTCTACAGCCGGGGCGGCATCATCGCCTCGAAATCGGAAACCCCGCGGACTTGAAGTCCCTGAGATTTGTCGACGTTAATCAGCAAGACGTTGCTGTCATGAATGACGATGATGTAGTCATCGACTTACGAGCTCATGGTGTCTGCTCCATGTAAGTTATAGTAGAGATTTACTACACCGAGCAGTACTGATAGTTGCAGGGACCACATGATCCAAAGCGTCGGCTTGGCAGAAGCACAGCTCGGTACAGACGCAGCTGGAATTGTGGTTGCGGTCGGATCAAACGTACATCGCGTCCAAAAGGGTGATTGTGTCGCCGTTTTTACCCCCGGAGCATACTGCACTCGCATCCGCACGCACCAAGATTGCATTGCGAAACTCCCACAGGGCCTGGCTCTGGAGGAGGCAGCAACTCTTCCATCTTTGCTTCTGTCTGCCTATCACATTGTCTTCAATATTTGCCGCTTGAACGAACGAGATTCAATCCTCGTTCTGAATGCAGATTCAAGTAAGTCAACCAGCCTGGGATCGACTGCAGGTACCGGCAGCTGACTGGCCGACAGCTTTGGGTCAAATGATTGTGCAAATCGCTCAAACAGCGAGCGCACAGGTGTTTGTGCTCGTGAAGAACGAAGCGTACAAAGCCACTTTGCAGATTAAGTATCACCTCCAGAATGATCAGGTCTTTTCAGTCGCGGATACTGCCACGGTGGACTCAATTCTCAAGCAGACCAATACTACTGGCTCTACCTTTGTAGTGTACAACGAGAGCAGAGACCAGCATGCAGTAGAGTTTGCGAAGCGATGCTGTTCTGCTCTCGGCAAGGTAATTGAGGTCCGAAGAGAATGCGAGTCCGAATTCCGCGACTCTGAAATTCATTCTTGCTCCCTCGCGCATATAAAGGTACGAGATGTCGTCCCCGGACCGATAAGTTAGATTAACATTTTCAAGCAAATGCTGTGCAAGAATACCGGCCTTTGTCGACAATTGATGATGGCATCGCGACATTTGCTTGAAGAAGACGTTATCCAGCCGCTTTCGTCATGTGCCATCTTCCCTTATGCCGAGATGCAGTCCGCTTTCCAATTAGCCAGCCGAAGGCCTGCAGTTCGCCTGGCCTTGCACCTTGGATCTGAAGATGTTGTTCCTGTCATTCCGACTGGCTCCCCTCCTCTAAAATGCAACCCAAATGGCACGTACCTCATTCTCGGTGGTCTTGGAGGCTTGGGAAGATGGCTTTGCATGAAGCTTGCTGACCACGGCGCGAAATTCATTGCGACATTCTCACGTTCGGGTGCGGCGTCAGAGGAAGCAAAGAAGTGCATCGCGGACCTATCTCAGATGGGCGTCAAACTCGTGCCGTACGTCTGCGACATTGCAGACCCTCTCGCGTTTCAGTCGGCCGTCGACAGCATGAAAGCCGAGCTGCCTCCACTCCGCGGCGCAATCCACGCCACCATGGTCCTGCACGAGGAATACTTCATCTTTATGTCCCCCGAGCAGTGGCACGGTAGCGCTCGCAATAAAATCCAAGGCAGTCTGAACATGCACCACATGCTTCCCAAGGAACTGGATTTCTTCGTCCTTGTTTCTTCTATTTCAGCCATTATGGGCAATGGCATGCAGGGGAGCTACTCTACTGGCAACGCTTTTCTTGATGGCCTGGCGTTGCACCGACGCAGTCTCGGCCTACCAGCAAAGGTTGTGAACTTTGGTGTCATCACCGGCGTTGGCTATGTCGCCGAGCGTATCACGCTTGACTCGACGCACATGTCGGACTACATGCTTAACTCGATTGCGCCTCCAGAGGTGTGGGATGTGCTAGAGTCGGCCATGACTGGATACCTCCACCTGGACGAGCCGATGCCTACTCAGCTCCTTACCTGCTCCGGATCCGGAGGACTGCATCAGCAGCTGAAGCACATCAAGACGTTGGGTCACACGGCTGATCCCAAATACAAGTATATCGTCCGACTAGACACTTCTGGCGCAGACGACGCCTACACCAAGATCCGCAAAGGCAGGAAAGAGCTGGCCGGCCGGCTCGAGACGGCTACATCGTTCAATGAAGCCCTTGAAATCGTAGAGTCCACTATGATTGAGAAGATTGCGTCCGCCATACCGATGCCTCCCGGCGATGTAGACTCGGCACGCCCAGCGTCTGCGTATGGGATTGATTCTCTGATTGCGAATGAAATCCGCAACTGGGCTTTTACCATCGTGAAAGGAGCTCTTGTAAGTGTCGGGCGTTGTTCTGAGGTGCATTGCCACACTGCCGGAGCCAAATGGCTAACCTGATACCCATAGACCACTGCCGATATTCTTTCCGCACCGTCCATTGCGCAGCTGTCGGAGAAGCTTACTGGTCAAAGCAATCTCGTGGCGGACAAGCTGAAGAATGCTGCTGCCGAAAGGTAGTTATGGGAGAAAGACTCTGCGCTAACTAAGCGCTTCTGTAAATTCTGGGATCGATTCCCATATTTGTTTTATACTTTCTGCATAGCTGCGTCCCGAATCAACTATTGGGACAGCTACCAAGGATTGAGGGCCGCTTTTGATGCCGTGAGCGGCTTTTGTTGCGGTCGCAGCGAACTTGTCATGCCACTAGTAAATATCCCTGCCAGCCAAATACACCAACACAGGCGCATAGATCCTCGATGCTTCATCAATTCTCTTTCATGGTTGGTAAAAGAACGGAACAGACGAGTTACTTCTTCCTGCCGTTTATTCTTGAACAATATTGACAGATTGACGTAACGCCCCACGGATTCTCCATCCCAATTATCTCAGGGAGAGCCACCCTCGCCATCGAAAGAGCCAAAGCAATCGTTCCTCTAAAATGCCAACGATCGCAGGTTTCACTATCTCATGGCTCGTTCAAAGGTCTTGGGCTTTCACTTACTCCCAAGGTTTCTGGGCATTCGCCCCCTTTCCATTTGTAATCCCAGGTAACTCCTCCGAATCCCAGTTCTTTAGCGGTGCAGCCCCATTCACAGTTACACCCCCATCCATTGCAAAAGGTTCCTGCGTGCGAATCAGGGTCGACGCGAAAGCATCCCGCTTTTCTCGCGTCTTCCCGCGCGTCATCTCGGTTATGACAACTCAGTACGAAGCCCGCGGAGCAAGCTGCGAGGATGATTGCGAACTTCATAGCCACTTATTATCTCTAAAGAGCTGTGTAATTGTAAAACCAGTATTGTATAAAACCATTTATTGAGTTTGTTCAGGCAGCAATGTTATGGCAGTTTCAGCTCTTTATGTAGTGAAGAATTTGGGCGTGACGGAAGACTTTACAGATATTGCCATCAGATTTAGATTGTGATCCGGAGAGGGAAAAGCAAATGTTCGCCAATAACGTCACGATCGACATACCTGCTTATCTTGGACATCTTTTGCTGATACAATCCCTGCATAGCTGACTATTACTAATCTCGGTCGAGATAGGTTGCTTGGATTTCGCGAACCCACGTTGTGGCTGGCTTTTCATGGCAAATTTTCAAGCAAATGCGACCATGCGACCAATCAAAATAAAGGAGCAGGAACAGTATTTGGACTAAAAAAAACATGGGGCCTCTACACCCAGACTTCAGAGCATTAACTTAAGGTATGGTGTGGAGGTCAACTCGCTAGCCCTCAATCGCCGAGATCTGTCGTGTCCGACGTTGCTCTCGCTGCGACGACGTTGATTCACGGCGACACATGTGCTTTCCTCCGAGATTGAGACATGATATGGATAACATGAACCCCCTGGCGTATGTGATGCACGCCTGCAGCCACAACGGCACGGGGGTTGGGCGGCCACCACACACAAAGTGGCCGGCGGCAGGCAGCCTACCCGTAGCTGTGGCCACGGTTCAAGGGCTGTGCTAGAGCCGTGGGACCGTCCTACCGCCTGAGACCCTCCAACAATTATTAAAATTGACTGAATAAGTCACGTGAATTGTTCATACCTTTCATAACTAGAATGGTACGGTATGCGCGAATGCGATGCATCATGCGCTTGACCCTACGTTGAACCGCACACGTCGAAGATGTGGTGATATCTCGAGACTGGGCGAAGAGAGCTAGCGCACTGCCGCAGGGGTTCGCTATTGCCTTGGCCGTTGCATTGGTGCACGGCCTTGTTGAGGCTTTGCAAGCAAACAAACGAGGCCACGCCAGTGGCCATGGACGTCAGTGACATCAAAGGCGCTTTGCAAACAATTTCCTAGCTCGTCTTCCGCCCGCGATAGCAATGGCAACCATTGAAACCTGGCCACTGCACTGGCTCAGTCACGCATGACCGACCAGCCCGAGTTCGCTACCAGGACACCTTGCGTCATCGTTGTAGTGCGGAATACCGCAAGGCGGCCTAAAAGGCCCAAATGCAACAGTTACATCCAGGCTCGACTGACGTTTGATCGACGCGACTGATATTCCAGGCCAACGCACAACTATTCGCTGCACTATTAATTTCGTGAAAAGAGTTTCAACAAGATGGTCAGCCATTCTTAGCACCAAAGTGGAGCTGTTTTGTCACGCCAGCTTCCAACCCAAGGGAAGATGGTGCATCTAGTGGCATGTGTATGCATACAAGGTACTCGGCTTTGTTTCCTCTCGAATTAGAATCAAACTCAGTACATGTCTGAAAGCCATATATTTTCTATTGGTGCGACGAAGTCCACGCTATAATACCAGTGGCATATTCTGCTCGCCAGGCTCCCAAGCTTTAAAATGAGCTCGTATGCCGTGTTCATCGAGAACATAGAAGAACCTCTTTGCCGCTACAGCAGGTAAAGAAATTCAAGCAAAATCGTCAAACCAATATTGTACAGCACCATCCAAAGACTGATCAACAAGATGAAATTTCAAATCGCCTTTATCGCGACCACGGCGGGACTGGCTCTGGCAAAAACGGACACAACGACTGTTTTTTACGCCCTTCAACCTCTGCCCACCAGCAATGACGCTTGTACCTGCAGTACAGCCGTTGCTGCACCATCCAGGCCCACGTGCCTTTTTCCTGAGACTTACAGTGCGTGCGAGGCTTGTTACCCGTGCCAGAATTATAAGCGGAATCCGCTATGTTTGGCTTGTGTAAGTGCCATTAGACATGATGCTTGGTTTGCCGCTAGATTTCTAATGTTCCTTGAAAGGGATGCTGATAAAACGTCAGGTCGTCTGCCCCTGAGTGCTTCTGAAGAGCTCTTTGAGCAATCCGAGGCTATGGGATTGGCACGCTATTGCGGCTTTCACATCCATTTGAAACGTTTCGACCATCTGCTTTGCTCCCGGCCCTGTGGTTGGACCTTAATGCTGACTTCATCTCAGAATTACTTGTAGACAAATGACACAGAGCGGGTTTATCTTAAATTTGAGACATTTGAATCATCGCTAAAATGTGACAACCAACCTAATGTTTTTCGAACATCAGAGTCGTTAGTCAGAGGCCGACACCGAAAACGCCCGCGAAGCGTTGTGAGTGAGAGAAAAAGGAGGAAGGTTCTACTCTCCTAGTTGTGAAATAAGAGCGTTGATTTCGGACTCGACGCAGAAATCACCATAATAGAGGTGCTTTGCCACTGCTGATATGTTTTGCAACAGCAGAACGACTTCCGTATTTGATCCAACCGATCGATTAATGCATCGAGCATCTTGACAGTGAAAGTAGTATTGCAGCTGTGAAGATTGTGTGAGCCTGGCCCTCAAGCTCTATATGCACGAAGACTTACACAAGCTTTGCTACCTGATTTGAACAGATAAAAAGGACACCGTAACCAAGCTTATCTATAAACAAAGACCATCGCTTTCCGTAACGCTTATGCTGATGGAAATGTGCTCGATGTGATTGTTGTTCTTTCATTTGCATGTACGGCCAGTCGCGGTATATCCTCGAAAGAATATGGTCGATAAGATACGTCGCATATCCCTTACCGACCGCGCGGTCGATTTTCCCACTATGATGTTATTGCGTGAGCATCAGCGACTTTGAATATTCCCTATGCAGCTCGACCAGTGCAATTCTACTACGAATCGCATCGTCGCCTAGCCTAGTATCCAAATAGCATACTGTCGAGTAAGCAACGTGCAGACTGAAGTAGTTGTCGTTTTAACTTGGACTTAGGCCTTCAACTTGCGAAGCAGGATTCCATATGCCTAGTTTCGCCCATCGAGGAAGGTGAAGGCTTAGAAATGCTTTGTAGTCAGACCGAAGAAAGTTTCGCGCGGCTGCCTCAACGCGAGCGTCGGCGTCAACAGACTTCATCAATGACGCATCGAATGAATTTGTTGGAGGCCCAAAGCTTGTCCATTCTGCGCTTTCGTCACAGCTCTTGCGGTTGTCTTCCAAACTGTTCCGTGAAAGACAGGCCGTATCTTTCAGCTGATGCCGAAATTTGTTGCTTATTGAAGATACGTTCGGAAGCACAGTGTCCCTCTCTAAGTCCTGCAGTCCCACGCTGACATCGTCGGTACCGTTTAGGAGCGTACAGGGAACGCTTGGCATTAGCTCTGGCGGCGGGTCGGACGCAAACTCTATAGTCGCTAGTAGTTCAGCTCCATCTAGCGCGGGCATCGTTGTGTGTCTGAATCCGGCGTGATATCCTGGATGCTACAAGTCAGGCATACGCATACTCAGAGAATCTAAAAGCGGAGTGATGTCCCTATGTGCTGGCACGTACCGCTACTGTCTACTGAAGAGGTGCTCGTGCCTTGTATCGTGTCTTCAGCCATAGACCTGTCCTCGTAGATTCGTAAATGTGGGTTACCTATATCCGGAATGGGCACCGCCATATTGCAAGCTGCTTGTGCTTCTGTCCCAGTCGTCGGTGCTACCTCCATGTCAATTGTGAAAACTCCAGCGCTGCTGGCTTTGTCCATTCTGTTGATTCTCATGGCCACACAGCCGACGCTGGACAAGCCGTTTTCACGCAAGAACTGTTGTAACAGTTGGAGTGCATGATGCAGATTCGATGGAACGTTGTGACGATCAAGACTGGGCATTGCGGCGTTGTTCCCGTCTGTATATGCAGTACACATGTCCTTGGTGATACGTTTGGCTAGGGCTATTGAAAATATTAAAAGCTAGGAGGAGCAAATGCACAGAATCCATCAAATGTCAAGCTTTTCTTTGTACTTTTGCTACGACATGCTGTAGAAGGGCGGCTCACGAATCGGTCTCTGGTAGAGCTGCACAGCTGCAAAGGAGTGTGCTCGGACGCCGGAGAAACAGTTGACTCGTCATCAACCTACTTTGACATTGCCGATTCAACTTCGTTGCAACGCGGGTGGTAGGAAACGATGGTTGTGGACTGAGGAATACTTGCGCCTGTGACTTGGGTCTGACTGACCGCTAATGCAGACAATTGATGACAACGCCTGCGGCCCAGACTGTTCATGCGGGGGAAAGAAAAAAACGCCCCCCACCCCTTCCACCAAAATTTGGCCTGAACACGGGCAAAATTCGATAGCAGGGGGGCGTTTTTCTTTCCCTCGCATGACTGTATCATATTGGGTGATCTCTAGTTGGCCAAGCGGAGCTACAATCTGAGATCTGCAAAGGATCTGCGGCTCAGGCAGCCCGGGAATAGATTTTGGTGGGTTACATCGGAGGCGGAAGAAGCAACACCGCCGCTCAACTACGTAATAGAGTCGCAACGCAAATCTACTTTACTCATCATGGCTGGCTGGAACACGCGCTCACACTCTTGTTGGGTGCATGTTCAGCCAGCCATGTTGGGTTGTAACACACTACTGTATTAAAATTGGTGTACTTTATAGATTTTCACATGTTGAACCTGATCACTCGCGCTGAGCGATGTTCGCGCTTCAGCTCAGCTCACGAGACGCCACTAGGCATAGCCCTATGCACTACAACAGCACATGCAGGCGCGGCTCGGATTTGGAATTACGTATACTTCTCGCGGACACTATTTTTGACGAGTAAGTCTAACTCCGAATAGCGCGCAGATATGGCCGAGTCTCTTGGCATTGCGGCCCAAGTGCTTCACCCACGGAATGACGCTGGCGCTAGTTGAAAGGATCAAAGGTGAACTCACTTTCGTTGCTCAATAAATGATGAAATATGTGCCTCGATTGTCTTTGGAGGTACTAACCCTTTTGTTTCAACGAGAATGTAATAACAAAGAGGGCGGACAGGCCGTCCGAACGAATAGCGCGAAATGTGCGAGCCCGAAAGGGGCCTGAGAGTGTGGACGACTAGAATAGAACATCGTAGCCATTGCGAGTCCGAGAAAACAATATTCTGTAGGGTGCTGGAGGCGTTGAAAAGATGGGAAGAGAGACTGGAAAGTTGAAAGCAACTGATAGTCAGACAGAACAATACAATACGAATACAGAACGACACGATTTAGGTCAGAGCAATGGTATCCAGGTGGAGAGCTGAGACGCCATCTCGAAGAAATAGGCGAGGAGCTTTGCCGCGAGAATAAGGAGAGTTCCGTATGCAGGCACGTAAAGAGCTCCGAGGCACAAACAAGGAGCTTCGGGAAATTAAGCCTTCTCTGAGAACAGCTGGCGATGCAAGATGCAAGGTCAACGCGAGGCGGACAGAAGAACAGCACCGCATAGATCTCCATAGGCCCCACCACGACTTTTACGGTCAGATGCCACGAGGAAGATCCATTGCTATGACAGATTGCTTCATAGCATCATTCGGTAAGCTGGTCGACGGCCACTAACGGCTCCATCAAGGGCCCTGGACGCGCACCACTTTTGCTTCGCGCAAGTTTCGTTACTATCAGAATCACATCTGCTTCTACTCCGGCGGCTTTCTCCCCTGTTGCTATCAACATGACTCTGCCTGTTGCTGCGCTATCCCCTGCTAGTCCGGTTGACACGAATGAACCCATTTCAATATTGAAGGTGGCACAACAGAGAGCTCAGCAATCTACATCGACGCTCTCGCTGGCCGCATAGAAAACTCCGAGAAATGAGCAATATGTAACGAATTCTACATTTATCGTTAGGGCCATCGGCCGGTCTTGGGCCGCTGCCGATACATTCAAGATCACGTCTGTGTCTAAATCCATTTTACACCTGATGGCCTGCTTCGGCAAGCCTCCTAAATTTGGAAGTTTGTTGCTTACTGCTAACTAGAAAGGTTCCGGTTGTGGCTCCTGTAGGTGACATAGTTGATAAGACTAATGACGTCTTGTTTACGTCAACCACTCTACACGCACTGTCTTTGGATTGGCAGAGAGACTTGTACGGCCGCATCATTCACCCAGCACGTTACGAAACGGTAAGAGAACCTTTGTGCCAGGAATTCCTCGCACGATGAGTTTGCGGAGTACGAGGGCTTCTTGACCCACTGGCTCGGCAAGCGTACTGGGCAGTCTGTTGGCGGATACGTGTGTCACAACGACAGCAGGCTTGGTGCCTACCGTGACATGCTTAACGACATCAAGGTTATCAAGGCCAGCGCTGTCGAAGACGTCTTCTAGCGCAAGGTCATCACCGCTCGAGGATTGAAGCTCGAGTCTTTGCGCTACCACTTGCGAACTTCTTTCGCCATGTTCACCGCCATTAACTAGACGACTCCATACGTCGTGGCCTCCGCTGCCTTTTCGGCCTATGCAATGTGGGGAGCAGAGCATACGTCCGATATCGTCTTTCCCTGCCTCGCGTACTTCCAAATACTATACCAACCCGTCACCCTGGCTTCGCTGGCATTTTCTCGGTAGTTCCTATACGCCCCTTATTGGGCCGCGTCCACGAACTGCTTAACGCCGGCGATTCTCTTATGCTCTTCCCAGAACAGGGCAGTGCCGACGATCTATTGGCTATATCCTTTCAGACGGCAAGTTTCGAATAGCTAATAGACGAGAAAACTAATATCGTCTTATTTGGCGCCGGAGACTTGGATGTTTTACGAGCCTAGATAATAGCCGTTATAGGGCCTAATAGATTAGGCAACATATCGCTCCTAAGAGCTATGCTCGGCGAAATGATTATCAGAACGAATAAATTACTTCTATAGCATGGTGGCGTATTGCTCCCAGTGTTCCTAGATTATGTCTAGTACTCTGCGGGATAAAATTGTCTTTAATAGCTCTGGAGGATACGAGGCTAGGCGCTATGCCGACGTCGTTTGTACGTATGGCCTCGACACTGACTTTGCAAACATTTAGGGCCGCCCCTAGAACCCGTTCGTCGGTGAATTCAGCAGTAACTTTAGCGGATGGCCGCTGGCATGAGTTTCTCTAGCGAAAGCTACGTACTTTGATGCTGATATTTTTCTTCTAGATAATCCGCGCTCGGCGCTCGATGCCTGCGTGCGTACGCGGCTTTTCGATTCGCTGCGGGCCCTGAGTACGATAGGAGTACCACGCATAACGTTGCTAACAGATTATCAGTATACGGCGCCTATTCCTACGATATCACGGTGACCATTAATGGTGCCCCGAACACATTCTCCGCCACATCGTCTCAGTTCAATCGCTGGGACTCTCAGTGGTCTATGGACGGCTGGGTCTACGCCGTGTCGGTGCGAGCAAGCGCTGGTAATGCGATCAAGGGGCCCTACACAGGAACCAAGTCAGCAGTGGCGAAGCCGCAGCTAGCTCCACCGCCAAAATAACGTTAACGTGAAAGCTACAGGTAACGGTTTTACGGTAACGTGGGATGCACCAACAGGCCCGTATTCAGACTCAATTGTGGAATATAACGTTATCTACTGGGACTGGAACGCCGCTGACTGCGAGTATACCATTAGTGCTGCGTTTATCCCCGCCGTTATCATCGACATGAAACCAGGGAAAAACTACCTAGTTGAGCTTGTTTCTTGGAATAACAACGGCCAGGGGTTCCCCCTTGTTGCCAGTAATGCTATCCCCAGCGCCGGGACACCAACGGTGCCCAGCGGACTTAATGTAGAGGCGCAAGATAGCACATCCGTTCGGTAAGTGGTTCCATCCAAACAACTCAAACTCGACGTGACAAGATGAATGAATATCTAACGCAACTTCTTGCAACACAGAATTACGTGGTCCAGAACTGGTTCAGCAGGTGGGTACCGCGTATGGAATCGCAATATCGACTAATCACTAAGCAAGCTCCAGGCTTTTGCCAACGTAGATTACGGCACATGCCATGAGAACTATTTCCTGTTTCCAGGCGCCTGGAACTATGCCTTTACCGTATCCGCCTTCAATGGCAACGATGAATCCGCAACAGTACCCGGGATGGTTGCGCCATCTTCAACTGTTACAGGCGGCCAAGGATCAGGACCCAAGTGCCCTGCACAGCCGCCGTGATGTCCCGGTAGAGGCTTGGTTTAGGTTCCTCCCGGGCAGCCGACACCTACGAGGTCGTCTCCTACAGGTCCTCAGCCCACAGATACGGATATCCCATTTGATACGGACCGGTACTGCGAGGGCCCAGATTGCAAATAAGGCCAATGTACCGGTAAGTGGTACTAAATGTCACTACAGCACCACTGTTTCTGATCAACATCAGAGGCATTCTTTGTGCCGCCATAGCGTGCGCAGGGGCAGATTGCCTTCGCGGCCGCTGTATTAATCGTGATTGCTACCCCCAAGGCTGTATAGGAGCCCACTGTCGCAACCGTGTCTGTATTGGCGAACATTGCTTTACCAAGGGCTGTGTCGGTCCCGACTGCGACCCTTCGAACCACGAGCGGTGCAAAGGCGCCAAGTGCGTCGCCATCAGCTGCATCGGGCCTCAGTGCGGCGACAACGGCATATGCTTCGGTAATGACTGCAAAGAGACGACGTGTTCTGGCCCCAACTGCGTTAATGGCCATTTTCTTTTTTTAGAGGTGGATGCCATCCCGGCGGCGGCGACTCTTGCGATGCTGATCTCAAGCCCGACATTGGCCTTTGCCCCAGCGGCAACTTTCCCTTGTAAGACCCAAGCTCTAACATCATCAACTGCGATATCCCCGACGCCGATGTCCCAATGTATCTCAATGAGTGCCAGGAAGAAGCTGATGAAGACAAGGATCGCAGCGTCGACGAGTAAGTCTTGCCTGCCTTGGAGTTAGACATCGAAGGCTACTCGGGCTAATTTTGCAAAACGTATAGGATGGAATGCGAAACGCAGAGCTGCTCTTTGAAAGCGGAGCAATTTGCTGGAACCACTGGCGGCTACGTCTTTGAGGGAAACCTCGCCAGCGCTGCTGAGCTGTTTAACCTCGGCAACCTGAAGCGTCAGACGCCTGGAAAGAAGCAATGCCCTGTACCGCCGCCTCCCAGCGGACCCGGCGCGGTACACCCTGGAAGAACAGGATGCGATCGAGTCTTTCAATGCGACACTGATCTGTGGCCCAATGTTTGCAATAATGCGGCTTCTGCCCACAACCTACGTGCAAAACCCACCGCATCGACATGTATGGGACCTGGTGCGCGACAGGATTACGTTAGCAATCAATGGTGGCGAACACATGCGAAATTGGCAATACTCAAGAGCATGATCCTGGGATTAATGCCAAGCGTGATGCCGGCACCTTGAGCGGGCAGCCGCACGGTGGATGGGGCCTCGTTGGATGCGAGGTCGAAGAGTAGGTTTACTGATATGGGTAACCAAAACATGGACTTTGGTTTGTGGACATTAGCAGGTACCCTTCGGCAATTTCCTTTGATCGAGGTATTGCGTCCGGACCTGCTCTGTCTGCGGGGGAATAGTGCCGTCGTTGTTGATACCCAACAAATCCACGTACCCTAGTTCGCCGGGCGAGGTGATGGAAGAGCCGTGGCCCTGGCCGTCGGTCGACCAGCTGCCTGACCCGAAATACGGCGCCAGCTTGTCGAGCCTTTGCTTGTCGTTAAGTTCTGCATGACCGTAGAGGGCGTCGATCTTGCCCTGGAAGAAGGCTCTGTTGGCGGGTTCGGTCTAGCGCCGGTAGAACGCCAGCGCCGCGGCCAATTGGCTGTCACGGCCTGACATTTTCCGTGCTGGGTAAAAGCCAGGGATGAAGAATGAATAGTCGGCGAGATGAAGCCAAAGACCAACTGACCGAAGGTAGGGGGATGTTCCGTAGTCAGCCGTGTTTTGGCGTGACTAATATGTCGTAGCGTTTATGAACGTACGGGTTGTCTACTTCCGTCGATTTGGGGAGTTCCGTCGCAGTGGTAATTGAGAATTGTAACGACTGTGGATAAAATGTTGGCGCTCGGGCGGGGAGGCTGTCGGTACCGGAGAAGAAGCGAATTGAAAGGTAACACACGTTGCGGCACCTGCCCAGATTGGAAATCCGCCCCGGGCCCGCGTCACAATACGTGCATTTCGCCAAATTAGCTCACCACATTCTTGACTTGGCTCCTACGAGTACAACGGTAAATTATACTACGGGATGAAATTGAGCGCTTGGCAATTGTTTGGCCTCTTCCCGTATTCGTCCGAGTAGTCAGCCGCACCAGAATTACCGCTCACCAAGCTACGCACACTAATGCCCTCTCACTAACCGCCTAGGTAAGAGTATAGACAGTCTAGTAGAACGGCCTAGGCAAGCCAGGATAGACAGACAGCCCCGCCCGGGGGCCATTTCAAGATATCGGGCATTGAAGAGCATCTCCAGAGGCTTTTGACAGGGAGCTTGAACATTACAACGATTGCCGTTAGCCTTGGCCGATGCTTCTACGGTATCGTTCTCGAACATCTTGCGCCACGTTACAGATATCCTTGTCCGCTCCGGCGGCAGGGCCGACCATGTTGATACTCGTATGAGTACTCCATGGTGTCTCGAGAAGCGACGGCTCATTCTCAGCAGCCTTGCCTTGATTGCAGATGGTCTTCTTCGTTGCCCTTTTCCACAACCGCGGAATCAGAGCGACCGACCCGTTTAGGACAAGGTGCTTTTGAGCTTAAACACCAACGATTGAGTACGTCGGTAGATACATAAAGGGTTCCCATATTATAAGGTATGCGCGTGGGCGTGCAGCCAGTTAGTGCTAAGTGTGAAGGTAAGCGCAAGGGCGCAGTTACCTAATTGGCTTAACGCTCGGAATAACCTAATTACGAGCAAGCCTATAATAGGGGCATAGCTTAGCTATTAAAGACCGCCTTATTAGGCAGTTCTCTTATATAGGATTAAGGCTATTTTATATCGTTAATTATATACTCTAAATAAGCTATAAGTACTCTATATAATAGTTATAAGCCTAGGTAGGTTTAAACCCTAGAAACTTCTACTATACTATACTTATTATCGATATATTTGTCCTTATCTATAAGATAGTCCTAGCCTTTACTATACTAAGTATAAGCTCGCCGAGCTTACGATAGATATTATAAGGGGCCGGGCCCCGGAAGCTAGAAGTCCGGCAGCGCCGGACAGGCTTAGTAGGCGCCCTATACGATGCGGCGGGTAAAGGGCAGCGCCCTTACGCCTACGTATAGGTACTATAATAGAGCGCACGGATAAGTAAGGAGCCTACGTAATGCTCTTCCTACCTCCTTATAGATCGCTAATTAATTATTACGACTACTACCTATACCTATAATACTAGCCCTATTATAGTATAATCTATCCTCTAATATATTAAGAGTTAGCCTATAGCTATAAGCATAGAGATAGATATAGACGAGTTATTCTAAGATACTCGAGGAGTACTATTATAGGCGGCCTATGCCTACTAACTATAGGTAGCCTACGAATAGTAATAGATATCGTAGTAGGTATAGATAGCCGCTCTGTAGAGAGGTAGAGGTTATAGTATAACAGTTAGGTAGTAAGGATAGTACCGAATAGAAAATAGTATTTAATATAATTCTCTGCCTCTACCTCGTAGACTAATAAGACTAAATCTTATCTAAGGAAGAATCCCTTCTAATTAAGAAGGAGGGGTCTATATATATATAAGGTAATCCTATAGTAGCTCTTTAGCCCTATAGTAATATATTAAGTTATCTAGTAGCGCTAAGATAGAAACCCTAGCGCTACGCTAGCGATTTAGTTCCGATACCTAGGTAATATACTAAGTAGACTATAAGGGATTCCTAACTTAGAACTTATCCTCTATTACGACCGAGCGTTAGGCTTTATCTATATAGGTAAAGTACTATATAATAAAGCTAGGTTCCTCTAGGCTTTTCGAGCCCTAAGGAAGGGCAATAGCCTATAGTTACTTTAGTATACGCTCCTAGTAACTCTTTTATAACTACCTCCCCCTCTCGAGGTAGACGTCTTAGCTACCTTAGGGCTCTATATAGTAGTTTTATTTCTATAGTAAGTTAGCTTAGGCTCTTAAGAGTTTCTAGGGTTTATCGCCTATTATATCTAGGTTTAGGGTATTATTAGGGCTCTATATTATATTTATTCTCTTTAAATATATATAGGTATAGTTACTACCTAGTAACTACTCGCGGTTCGCTATATAGTTAATATAATAATAGTTCTATAAAGTATATACATATTTTCTCTATTAACTCTTCTTTCTTTTCTCTTCTTTATCTTAACCTACTTTTTAGCTATTAAGATATCGTTTTCGCCTTAGCCTATTCTTCCTATTTTCTCCCCTTTTTATACCTATTATTTCTTTAAGTTATTATAGCTCCTACTCCTTATACTTCTCGTAAGCCTAAGGCTAGTTATCTATCTAGCTTTACCTAATGTCTTCGTCGTAGTAGTATAACTAGGTCGCCTATAGCGCGCCGACGTCTTCCTAGGCGTCCTCGCTATAATAAATCCCCCTTAGGTTATTCGCCTAAGTTAAGATTAGGGGATTCGGTCGAGGATCCTATAGTTAACTTAGTCGCGACTCGTAAGTATTCCCTAATACCCCTAGTAGAGGTAGCGGATAAGATAGACTTAGATAGCTTAGCCGCTAAGTCTCCTTATTTATCTACTAATAGTAGTTAGGCGCCCTAGGGGTATATTATTACTAATTTGTCTATTACTAATAGAAACTAGTTAGGTAACGAGGATCTTACTAGCTATTAATAGGATTTAGGTAAGTCTTCCTCCCTTCCTAAGCTATCGAGGTAAACTATACCTAAGTAGTCCTAGGTAGGTGCCGATAAGATAGAGACTCCTCCCTAAGCCCCGACTCCTAAGGGGGACTAGGAAGATCCCTATACTAACTCTTAGGATAATGCCGATATAGGCGACGAAGATAATATAGAGGGACTAGCTACTATTAGGGTATTATATCGGTCCCGATCTAAGGTTAAAGCTCGCCCTATTTAGGAGATAGGGGTAGCTCCCCTTAAGTCTTAGTATATATACTATCTTCGTACGTCTATTATTATATATAAGAGGATAGACCTAAAGCCTTCTAAGGTAATCGATATTAAGTATATATTCTCTAGCGTTTAGGCAACGAGATATAAGTAATATTACTATTATAATAATAGTTATAGCTAGGTATATCTTTTGCCCTTTAGATCGTCGTTATTTACTTACTAATCGCTACCTAGGCGTTCTTAGGTATAGCTAGAGACTATTCTAACTTAGTTACTATCCTTAAGTAACTTCGTCGGATAAATCTAGCGAAGATTAGGGATAATAACGAGGACGATAGGTCTTATAATAGTATCTTTATCTTAGATAAGGATAAACGCCGCCGCCTCGCTATAATATTATAGCATTTATATAAGGTATTCGACGCTTCGTACTCGGCGTATACTAAGGAGTATAACTTAGCGGGTACTAAGAAGATAACTAAGGTAAGTTTAGGTTCGTCTCCTATTCTTTAGTAATCCTTCGCTAACTCCTCCCTAGGAGGAATTTAGGGTATACTAGGTATTTATTAGTAACTACTTCGAATTCCTAGTATATTTAAACCTAGCTCCTCTATTCGGAACTATAGTTATTAGTCCTAATTACTATACCTAGGAGAGGCGGTTAAAGGTCTAACTACTACTTAGTAACGAGGGCTATACTTCTTAGTAATATACCTTACTATTTATAAAGGTAGAGATAGAGGTATTTATAGTAGAGTATATCGATTTAGTAGAGGAGATAGATTTTAAGTTCCTAGATTTACCCTAGATAGAGGAGGGATTAGCTCGGTCACTAGTTATTACCCTAGTTAAAGGTAGGCGCCGTAGGTAAGTAATGCTTTTCCCTTTTCTCTTTTATCTTTTCTTTATTTTTTCCTTTATAGTTTCCTTTTTATAATTTTAAGAGGATTTTAGTAATAGGCGAAAATCTAGGTAATATATAATAGATATCCCCTTTTAATCCTATTTTATTATTTTATATATAGCTATTAAAATTTTAGAGTAAGACGAATAGGTAGCGATATAGTACTAATTCGCTAGTAATATATAGGTAATTTACTTCTATAACCTAGTATATAGGGTTAATTCCCCTTATCGCGTCTCGCCCTCTTCCTTTTCGTTTAGCTAGTAGTATATTCCTTAATAAGGTCTTAGCTCTTCGCTATATCCTTAGCATTAACCTATTAATTATATTTAGTTAGCTAGCCCTTCTATTTAACGAGGAAGAAGGTATTACCCTTAATCTTTTTCTAGTCTTTAACTTATTTAACTTTATATTTATTCTTATTATCCTCTAGGTCTAGTATCGGTAGGTTTTTATAATCTAATTATCCTTTCCTATACTACTTCTATAGTTCTAGAAGGCTAATATAGAAAACGTTATATAGACGAGAATTTTTCTCTAGAAAGGCAAGTCTATATACTTATCTACTAATAGGTTAAAGTACCTAGAAAGGCCCAATATATTTAGGTACTAGCTTTTATTTTCCTTCTTTAATTTATAGGTTTTTTATTAATAAACCTACTAGGTCCCCTATATAAAGGGTAAGTAGTTAATACTTAAGATTATAGTATTTCGCTTATATTTCGGTAGCTTATATCTAGTACTCTTTAAGTTATTATTATAAATTTCTTAATTTTTTAAGGTATATTCTTACTTCGGGTACCCCCCCTTAAGTAATATTATCCTCGATATTAATATAAAAGTCTAGTTAATATCTAAATAGTACCTTATTAGGTAAGAACTTAGTAGTTACCGACTTAGTATTATTATATACGAATTGCGCTATTAGTAATAACGAAGCCTAATTAGTCTATTCTACTATAGAGAAATATCTTAGATAATAATATATAGTTTAATTTATTCTCTCTATTTACCTATTAATTTAGGGGTAAAATACTATCGATAACCTTCGTTTTATCTATAAGAGAAAGTATAATTCTAACTAAAACTTACTCGTAAATAATAATCCCCGATTACTAATAATTCCTTATAGTAGTCTATAGACTAATTCTACTTTCTAGTAAAATAACTCTACTAACTCTATAGTAGTTATTTTTTACAAGACTAGGAAAAATAGACTATACTTTATATATTAGTCTATAATAACTAGTATAGTATTAACTTCTTTATATTAATATTATATCTCTAGTATACTTAAGGTAAAATCTATAAATAATTCCTCCTATAGTTATACTAGATATAGTAGTAATTTAAGGGTACTATAGGGGCGATGCCTTCTTATAACTACTCCTTAGTATACCTAGTATTCTTAGATATATTTATTTATATCTTTTATTATACCTTCCTAGTAAAAATATCTCGCTATTAGGTTATAGGTTCTTTAGAAACTAAAATACCCTATAAGTAGATCGTCGTAGTAGAGTAATACTAACTCTTACTATATAGTTACCTCTAAGGGTACTATAATATATTTATTCTACTATAGTAGTCTATCTAGGCATACTAACTAAGGACTCTTAGTATTTAGGTACTTTTCTAGACCTATTCGCCTCTAAATCGCTATATCTATAGTCTAAGTATATTTTAGTAACTATATTAGTAATTTAAGGATATCTTCTATATAAACGGTTAGGTAAGAAGCTACCTTCCTAA
>JALHBY010000004.1:0-44062 GCA_024340155.1 Tolypocladium pustulatum | reverse complement strand
AGAAAAAAAAAAAAAGAGATAAACAGATGCAAAACGCAGGGAGTCAGTGCGCGTGCCTGCGCGTGTATGCTAATGTACAAGAGTTCCGTTTTCGCGCCGAAGAGGCTCGAAATGCAGCAAAACGACAAAAGTTGCCCAAGGCCATCGCTCCTGCACGCTTCCCGAGCTGCCACCGCCAAGGTGGATGTTTTTGGTCGTATAGGACGCGTTACGCGGGAGCAAGGTCGTGTGCGTCGTCAGTTGATTGCAAAGACCCAACCATTTTAAGGCATGCCTGTTGTGAAAGATGGATATGCAAGCCTAACCCGAGCTGGTCGCTGCTGCTGTAGAGCGGTGGGCTCATCTTGATGGCCTTGCCCTCGGGGCTTGGGCGCGACTAGTTCGTGGTGAATGGGTAGCCCATTCCAGGAATGCTGTGCTGGATGAATTCGGTCCGAGCAGGCTGTTGGTGCTGCAACGGCTGCTGATATTGTTGCTCTTGGGCGGAAGGCTCCTTCTTGGTAGCCTTGGCCTTGGGCTTCGGTGCAATCGTACCGACCTTCTGGTCGGTCGCGGCCTGAGCGGCCTTCTTGGCGGCCAGAGTCGCCTTCCGCTTCTCCACGGCGCCCGCCATGTTTCCATTTGCCCATCGACCTGAGCGAGCAAGTCCGTCAGTACTCTGCGCGTTGGTGGGTAATGAAAGGGTAACTTACTCTTCATCGAAGCAGACATCTTCTCCGACTTGGTCATAGACTTGTAGTCCTTGGGACGCTCGTCTCCCTCGCCGGGAGTGAGCTGCGAAGCGGGCGTGCCGTTGCGGCTCTCTGCAGCCTTGTGCACCACCTTGATCTTGGTCGTCTTGCGGTTAGGCGGAGGCAGCGGAGCCTCTGGTGCAGGACTATACGCCCCACCCATGATGAAGTCGTCTGCCGCGTCGACTTGTGGGCCGGCCCGTTTGCCTCTCTTCTTGGGCGGGGCTTGGTCGTCCAGCTCGCCATCCTCAGGCTCGTCGCGGAATCGCTTCTGACGCTTAGGTCGGAACGAGTAGGACGATTCGGCCGTGTGATCTGTAGACTCCGAAGAAGACGTGGACGGACGCGAGTCGCCATTGTCGGTGATGGACGATGAAGGTTCACTAAACTCTTTGGCCCCCTTGGGAATCTTGAGCGTCAACAAATGACGCTTGCGCTTTGGCGCGTCGTCGGGCGTCTGTCCAGCCATATAGGCTGCATGCTTGGTAGGCTTTCTGCCTCGTCCTTGGCCGGGCGTGGTCGTCTTCTGGTCAGTCGCTGACTCGGGGGTATTCCATTCCAGGGCCATTTCCGCCTTGGTGCGACGCCGGCGCTTTGGCTTTATAGGCACGACATCTTCGCCATCCGGAGTTGCTTCAGCCTTGTAGTCGAATTCATCTGCGGCGAGCCTGGCATTCTTACGCCTCCTCCCAACCTTGGCAGCAGCCGGCGTTCCGCTGCGACTGGCTTCCTCAGCCGCGGGATCAAGGCGGAGAATAGGTTTGCGCGTCCGCTTCGTAGATCCGACTTCTTCGGTCTCGGTAGCTTTTGTCGTCTGCTTGGGCTGGTTGCGCAGCGATCGCCCCCGAGTCATGACGCCATTGGATTCTTCGTCCAACAGAACCTGCCCGCTAAGCCCTTCTCTCGACGGGTTTCTATAGTTCCAGGAAATGAGTTTGATCCAGTCTTCGAGAACTTTGTCCTTGTTGTGCTTGGTCATTACTCGCTTTTGATCGCTCGTTTTGACCGTCGCGACGCCCTTGGGGACGAAATCTGGCAGGGAATGTGATTTCCACTGACGCATTCGTACAGTTTCGAGGTAGTTGAGTTCGCCCCAACGCGGCTTCCATCCAGACTCATACTCATCCACAATTCTGCTATGATGCAGGTATTCTTTCTGCCAGTCCCGCATGATGATGCTGACGACATTCAATATCTCGACGAGCTCTTCGTTGGACATTTCCTCATAATTCTCCAGAGCGGCAACAATCGCCTCAGGACGTCGAAGCTTGGGCATCTTAAAGTGGCGCTCTTTTTCGCGAAGCTCTTGGGAGCCGGCCCCGCCAGCCTCACCATTGCCTCCCTCCGGAGCAGCCGGTGTTGTGGTCACGGCGGATGCCATGGCTTCGGCAACGGCATCTTCCAATGTTGGTGTGCCAAAGGCAGAATTTGACTCGGCCAACTCAGGTGCATCGCCTTGATCATCGTCCTCGTACTCATCGTAGCCTCTCATAGGACGCGCGTCACCGGCGCCCTGACCCTCGGCAGCCTCCTCGGCGCCATCCTCATCGGCGGAGACGGCGAGCGCCCTATCCGGATATACTTCATACTCGCCAGGAATGAATGGGCTCAGGTGGGCCCATCGGCCGTCCAGGTCGGCTTGGGATACGTCGCCAGGATGTAGGGGCGTCGCATCAACGAGCTGGTCATCCGTGTCAAGAGCACCCTCTTCTGAATCTTTCAGAGAAGCAGATGTGCGGCTCGCGGGCATACTTGAAATTGCTTCAGCAAAGGTAATTGTCTTGGATGGCTCGGAAACGATGATGGTGGGGGGCTCTGAAGAGGGCTGCTTCTCATAGTTGACACTCGCAGCTCTGCTGGGCAAGCCTTTCTGCGCTTTCTGGGAGGTTTCTGGGGCCTGATGGCCACCCTCATCGCCGTCAACAGAGGCTACCACTGGCGGTACTGGCTCAGCAGTCTCGACCTTGTGCGGCCGCGTCTCCTGTATGGCGGCAGTGACAACTGGCGCAGCGATGGTAGAAACAGTAGTGGTCTCGCCATTAGCGCGGGTTTGGCCAAAGGGTTGCCAAGGGATAGACTCTTTAGAATCGTCAACGGATTTGGTGGACAAGCGTCTTTGGGAAGCTTCTGGCGAAGGCCGAGATGCTTCAAGCTGCCTTTCCTGAGCAGGTTGCTCGGAAGGAACGGACTGCAAGATGGATTGAGTGAGGTTCAGGTCAGGCTCCTCGTCGCCAGCCGTGTCGTGCACTTTTGAGGCGTCCTCAGCCTTGGAGGAAAGGGCCGTCTCGAAGACCAGCTTCGGAACAAAGTCGGTTGCAGTAGAGCGGGCATCTCCACCGTGAGCAACGGCCGGCTCAACACTGGCCAGCTCAGCGAAAGGCGACTTTACTGGTGCAACTGCAGAGTCTTTCGACACGGTAACTGACATATTTTCGGTTTTTGTAGTTTGCTTGGCGTTTTCACGTGCATTGTTGAGGCCGGCGACGAAACCCGTGGTGGCAGAAAAATTGCCCTCATATTGGCTAGCAGCCGGGGCGGATTTCCATGATGTCTCGGGAGACAAGGCAGTAGAGGAGCCGCTGGACTGACTGGCGCGACGAGGATCAGATTCATCCAAGTCGGAAAATGAGACGCCCACCTCGATGGTGTCCTTGACGTCCTCGTCGTCCTCGTAGGCCCTGGCCTCGGCGGATTTGCGAGCAGGGTTGCGGCGCACGCTGGACGACGGATCGGCGCCGAGCGAGTGACCTCGCTTCTTGGACGAGTTGGCAGCGTAAAAGTCCTCGGAGTCGTCCGTGGCTAGGCGCTTCCGGCGGGTAGCAGAGGCGGATGAGTTTGGGACCAGAACATCGTCGTCAATGTGCTCAAAGGTGTAGTCCACTCGGGCCCGCTTCCGGAGGCTGTGGCCACCCTTCTTGGGGCTGTCGTCGTCGAATTCCTCATCGGGAAAGCCAAAGCTGTCCATGGTCCTGGAACGCTTGGCCACTACCTGGGGGCGATTGGAACCTGGCGTGGAAAAGGACAAGGCGTGCTGCTGGGGCGCTGCCCTGCTGCCTCGCCGGCTCTGAGGCGCGGTCTGGGGAGAGGTGTTGATGTTGGCGTCGTTGCCAGCCGACATGACGGGGCTGGCGGGAGAATGAAAGCGATCGCCAGAGGAAATCTCTGGTGTCGATTGGGGAGATGCCGAGCCTGCAAAAGGCCTGCGGCGATGTGTTGCTGCAGCTCGGCGAGCGCGGTCCATGACGAACCGGAGCAGCCAGGCGCAGCGTGGCGTGTAAGAAGGGACACGACAGGGCCGGGGGCAAGGCTATTCAGAGACGCTATGTGACGGATGACGCGGTGAAGCGCGGGATGAGGGCCGCGATGCGAGGAGAGAGATGATGGAAGTGATGGAGGATGGGGTGTTGTCTGGGGGAGAGATGCAAGGTTTGTATGAGAGCGCGGATGAGGGTGAGGGCGCGAGGTTGTGGGCAAGGAGAATTTTGAGTGCAGAGACAAGAGAAAGGCAGCGCCAGCAAACAAAAGTGACAGCCTGGTGATTGCGCGGGCGAGAAACGCGAACGCAGCCAACTGTCCGGGCGATGCAGCTGGGCTCGGGAGGAATTGTTGCTGCTGGATATCACAAGGTTTGGTCTGGCAGCTGTTTGAATGAGAGGCGACCAACCTTCTCCTGGCCGGGCTCGTTTTTCTCGAGGTGTCGTGGTCCGAATAAGCCAAGGCGGCGGCCGGGGGGGTTCGATACCAGACACCACCCGGGTACGTACCGGGTACTTACTTTGGCCAGTGGCGCACCAGCGACAAAGGGCCAGGGGGCTGCAACTCTGTCTCTCAGTTTTTTGTCCTTGGGAAAAATTGTCACCGCAGAGCTCAGATGCATTGCAACGGTACGCGTTTACGAAAAAGTCTGCGACGATGATGGATGGACGACGCGCCGTGGGACATGACGGACTGCAAGTCCTGGTGGCACTGTCTGCGACGCACATGGCCACCAGCTGTCACTGGGCCAGTGTCACGCAGCCTGGGACAGAGACGCGGTACCTTGTCAAGTACACCAACGTCGAGCAGGTACTCGCAGCGCTGCATCTGCTGTACTTTCTAGCGCTGTCTGCCACTGTCGCTGGGATGCCTCCGCCGCAAGCAACGGGAACGGCCAATCAGGGGTGCGGGAGCACTAAACCCTGCTCGGTCAAGGCCACTGGAGCGAGACACGCTGTTGTTCAGTGAGATGAGTGCTGGTGATGCAAAGCCTGTAACAGACTGTTGCCGCTCACTGCAGCGGCCGACAGCCGGCGCACTGCTCCTTTGCATAAGGTACAGGCAGAGAGCGCTCTGCGGCGTGCTTGAATCACCGAGACGTCGAACCGAATTATTAGACGGTGGACGGGCCAGCGAACTGCGTGCTTCTTTGATCCCGCCGCCTGTGGCCCAAGTTTGGCTGGCAGCCAGAAGCTTCACAGCCTAACCGGAGATACGTACCTCGCCTGTACGAGTAACCTGGCAGGAACCGCTGCACCATCATTCCACCAAAACCCGAAAAGGGAACAAGGCTGGGGAGGTACGTACCTCGGAGCTCCCCCACCAGCGTGGACCAACCAGCGGCGACGACCGTGACAGCAGCAGCAGCTCCCATGTGCTTGCTCATGCGTTGCTGTTGTTAGGCCAGACGTCACATCATCCCCGTCGTCTTGTCAACGACACCTCGTCTCCCTACGTCTGTATCATCGCCGCCGCCGCCGTCGGACCAACGAAGACACCATGGCCTCCAAAAAGACCAGGGCGCCTGCTACGGCACCTGCTGACGACAATCTCGACGACCTCTTCTCCGGCATTGGCGATGATGCCAAGTCCAAGAAGCCCTCAGCCAACCCCAAGTCGTCCAAGCCCACCTCGGCCGCATCCAAGGCCATGGGTGGCGACAACGTGGACATCCTCGCCGACCTCGAATCCCAGCTGGCCTCGGAGCAGCAGTCTTCCCGCCCGCACACGCCTCGACTCAAGGAGAGCGGGCTCAGGCGCTCCACGGCTACGCCCCCAGCCGGCGACGACAAGCCCGTCGCGCCCGGTCGCAAGTCCAACGACAGCGCGAGGAGCCTGCGGGCCAGCTTCACCCCGAGCGCCACCAGCTCCGAGCTTCACGATGCCGAGAAGAAGGGGACTGTCGAGCAGGTGCAGCAACAAGAGCAGCAGCAAGCAGGCGGAGGGGGATGGTGGGGTGGCATTCTGTCCACTGCCAACGCGGCCATGAAGCAGGCCGAGGCCGCGTACAAGGAAATTCAGCAGAACGAAGAGGCAAAGAAATGGGCCGAGCAAGTCAGGGGTCTCAAGGGCATCGATGTCGGAACATTGAAGACATATGGTAAGCAATTGGTGTTCTCAGACTTGAACGATATCCGACTAACAGGAACCCGTCAGGCGATGAACTGCGTAGCCGGGCTCTGCCAACATTCACCAATATCCTCCACACCATCGCGCCGCCCATTAGCTCTCACGAACGGCTTCTCATCCACATCACTCACGACCTCGTGGGCTATCCGTCGCTTGACCCTCTCATCCACGGCATCTTCGCTAGGGTCATGTCCCAAGTCGAAGGCGGCGACCTACTCGTCGTTCAGCGCGGGCACGAGAGCAGCTCCCGGCGGCCCAGCGATGGCGCCGCGGGATGGCGCGATGGGCCCTGGTGGAGGCAGACGGACTCGCATCGCGAACTGGGTCTGGTCAAGGGCATGACTGAAGGCACCAAGCTGTGCCGTGCTGGCGCGGAGTCGTACGCGACGGAATACTTTGCAGCCCACGGCGGCGTAGAGCAAGCCAAGATCCGGGCTACAGAGAATCTGAGTGAGAGCAACCCAGTCAGGACCTCGGACTTGTTCCTGGCCGTGCAAGCCATCAGTGTCGACGCAAACAGGACCCTCTTCGCCCGGACCGCCTCGGCTGAAAAAGAGAAGGAGTCATCTGCCGTCAAGGAGCAGGACGAGGCGGACGAGCAAGTCTGCTTTGCCGTCTTCGTCCTCGACCCCGTCCACGAGATCGAGTTTGCCACGGTCAGCCAGTCCGTCCCGGCCAAGTGGGTGCGGTGGCTCGATGCCGCCGCGCCATTGACCCCTCCTTCCGTCGATGAAAGCCTCGATGCCTTCGATGGCGGGCTCCCAGACGAGATCAGGACCATCCTTGAAGAAGGAGGCGTGGACCCGAGAGAGTGGGTGGCCGAGTGGATCGAGGAGACGCTGAGCCTCTCAGTTGGCGTCGTGGCCCAGCGGTACGTGGCCCGCAGGATGGGTGTGGGCGAAGGTGGCCTGGGCAAGGGCAAGATGAGAGTTGAAGAATTGGTGCAGGACAACGCTGGGGAGGCGGCCCGGGCCGGTGTCATTTAAGAGCGAGACTGGCGGCCATTTGGTCTCCTTGCCGGAAAGGGAGGCTGTCTGTCCACGGTTGCTGCGCAGTGTGCTTCAGAAATAGCTCAATACCATGTCAATTCAGTTCAATTGATGCTTGTGCATCACCATATAAACGACGCCGTGCCTCCGTTCCAACTGCTCGTAAGTCTTAAGCTTCAGCCACCCTACGCCTTCCGGACCCTATCCACGGTCCCAGCCTTGCGCAGCTCTCCCCTAGCCGAGCGCGTAGCGCCTTCTATCCCAACCAGCCGCAGAGGTCTATATGCGGGCTGCCACATCTGCTCCCTGATCCACCCCTCGAGGTCATTCTCTTCTCGCGGTATGCCCTCCTCTGTTGCCACGCCCTCTTCCACGGCCGCGCGGATGACGTTGCTCGCGACTCTGACGCTAACGTCGCGCACGGCTTCGACGTCCGGCAGCAACGGCGCGGTGGGATCCGCACGCGCAGGATTCATGGCGGCGACGCCCTGCACCGCGGCGACGAGCATGCGGTCCGTGAGGCGAGATGCGCGGGACAGCACGCAGCCGAGGCCGATGCCCGGGAAGCAGACCGAGTTGTTGCACTCGGCGACCTCGATCTCGACAGTGTCGCCGTTGGGCCCCCAGGGTCCGGAGACGGGGTCAAAGGGCGAGCCGGTGGCGAGGAGGGCGCGGCCGTGCGTCCAGCGGAGAAGGTCGGCTGGGGTAGCCTCGTGCAGGCGCGTGGGGTTCGAGAGCGGGAAGATGATGGGGCGGGAGCACGAGTGGGCCATGGCCTCTACGATGGGCTGGGTGAAGGCACCCGGGACGGTGGACGTTCCGATGAGGACGGTGGGGTGGATGCGCTGGATGACGGCGTGGAGGGATGTGTCTGCGCCGTGCCACTCAGAAGCGTCATTGACAAAGGGCTTCTGCGCCTCGGAGACGTCCATCGCCGTGGTCAGGAGGCCGGGTTTGTCGATGAGCCTATCACGTTAGCCAGCGGGTTCTAGTAGTGGTACTGTTATTGTGTGGTGGGGGTTAGAATAGAAGCCTCGAGTCTCACCAGATCTGCTTTGCTGCCTCCTCGTGGCTTATGCTGCCCTCTGTGGCGATGGCGTCGCGCACCTGGTCCGCGATGCCCACGCCCGCACTGCCGGCCCCGAAGACGACCATGCGCAGATCGCTGAGCGTCTGTCCAGTGACGTGCAGGGCGGCCATGATGGCGGCGAGGGTCACGCAGCCCGTGCCCTGGACGTCGTCGTTGAAGCACGCCATGCGGGGGCGGTACATATCTAGGAGGCGTCTCGCTGTGTACAGCATCAGCTTGGTGAAGGCAACGGCAGCACCGCGAAGTGAGGCTCACCATTGCGGAGGCCAAAGTCCTCAAAGTGAATGTAGGCCCGGGGATACAGCTTCCGAGCCGCACTGACGAACGTATCAACAAAGTCGTCGTAGCGCTTGCCCCGGACGCGCTTCTCCCGCAGACCGAGGTAGAGATCGTCGTTGAGGAGTTCTGCATTGTCAGTGCCGCAGTCGAGGACGACGGGAAGGCAGCGGTTCGGATGGACACCGGCGCAGAGTGTGGCGAGGACCAGCTTGGCGACGGAGATGAGAATGCCTCCGACGCCTTGGTCCCCTATGCCCAGTATCTCCTCGCCGTCTATTCGAGGTCAGCAATGGCCGGATAAGAGCGTTCATTGGCGGCACCGACCTGTCACGACAATGTAGTCAATGTCCTCTGGATTGCCCCATTGCGAGAGATCACGCAGCACCCGATCCGGGTGGTGTATGCTGAGGAAGCAGCCCTCCGGCCGGCGGAACAGCCTCGAGTAGTTTTGTATCGCATCGCCTTCGGTGGGCGTGTACACGACACTGAACATGTCCTTGAGGTGGTCTTGCAAGAGCTGCGCCGCATCAGCGCCGTGGCTCCGGACATAGCGGGAGCTGACATACCTTGTAGTAGAGCACCTCGTTCTGCTCCTTGAGAGACGTGAGGAAGGTGTTCTTGGCCAGGGCATCGCTGCGGGACTTGTACTGGTCATGGGCGCGCTTCACCTGTGCCGATAGCGTCTGGGCGTTGCGTGGCAGCAGCCCGGAGAGGTTGAACCGCTCGCGCTCGTCTGGCGGAAAGGCAGATCCCTTGTTGAAGTAGGGGGTGTTGAGGAGATCGGCTCCGGTGAGGGCGCAGTCGATGCTGCCGCTGGTGCTGAGCGGGAGATGCCCAAACCTGGACTCTTTCTTGGAGGCCATGGCGGATCACGGTCAATCAATGCAAAAGGGCACAAGGCAAGGTTTCCTTTTATTGCTGGCAATGACGATGTGTGACGGCGAGCACTGTAGGGATCTAAGGATACAGAAGAGATTGTGCGAAGAAAATCAGACGGGACCCAGCGAGGGGAGACATGGAAACGCGAGATGGCGCTGACGTAGCTGCGGGTACCAGAGCTCAATCCACAGCAAGCTCCAGCTCCAGCAGCTCCAAAACGACATCGCGCTAGGCCAGCAGTGGACACGCGCAGCGCTTCAAATTTCAGTACTCGAGATTTCGCGGCTCTAGCCTCATCTCGAGTAAATGTTGGCGCTCAGGGAGCCACGCCCGTGTAGGCTGCACACGGCAGAAGACAGGCGTGGACTATGACGGTCCAAGGTCCATCTCGCAGCAGAGCACCGAGACGGAGCGGCCCTCGAACGAGGACACGCGCCGGCCCGGGTCCCAGCCAGCCAAGTCCCGGCGCGCAGCACAAAACGTTTTGCGCGGGGGACACCTTCCGAGGAAGACTCGTGGGGAGGGTAGAGTGGCTGGAGGAGAATGCTGCGGTGTCAGGAAAACACAGGAGAGATGGAAACAGCAATGCACCTACTACTCGTATGTGCGTCTCGCTCCTCGCTGCTCCGTTGCGAGGCCCGTCGAGGCTGGAATTAAGGCTCGATGGTCGTCGCAACGGAGTGGTCTGGTTTGTGAGCGAAGATGGAAGAGGATCAGAGTCTGAAAAATTGCAAGGTGAAATTGGTGGAACAGCTCTGGTTGACTGGTGGGGCGGCTGATTGACCAATGGGGGGAACTTGCACGGCGATGAACGGTTCCTCATGCCTTTACTGGTGTCCATGCGGCCATGTCTCCAGCTCTACTGCGCCTTGATTAAGCTTCCGCTGCTCTAGAAACATCAAGTAGTACAAGGCTAGGAGGAAGTCCAGATCGTTCTCGTTACGCGAGACTTGCTCATGTCGTAAGTACAGGGCTGCGAATAGTCTCCTATCCAGCGTTCCGACATCGCCGAAAAGAGAGCGACCTGTGCCAGGCGGCCACTGTTCGTGGAATGTGGAATGATGCTGGGGAGGATTTAGGGAAGACGAAAAAAAAAAAAGAAAGGCCCTTTTCCGTCATGGCGAACTGTAGGGTACTTGCATTTGAATGCTATGAATCTTGCGCACTTACATGTACATGGGAATGCGCAAGGCAGGACCGAAACCAAGGACCCGACGGTAGCGACTCCTTGCTCCCCTACTCGGTAAGAGCCAAAGACAGCAAGCCGGTTGATTTCTTGGCAAAACGGTCAAAGGAAGCCTTATGCCTTCGATGCATAATAACTCATGCCTTCATTAATTGAGCGAGGGACGGAAGAAGTAATGTGGGAGCAAGCTGATGCGACCCCACCGGCCGAACCCAGCCAACCCCCGGTTTCTGTGCCACCAACTGCACGGTCAACAAAAGCAAATACACGGGGTCCCGCAGCTCACCTGCAATGCAAGGCAAGGCAAGATAAGGCAGAGCAAGGCATCTGCACATTATCTTAGATTGTCACAACCTATGCCAGGGTACGGGGTATCTACGCGCTGCAAGTTCCGCAATTTCGTCCGACAAACGTCCAGCAGCCGCTACACTTCGCATGCTTCCCTGGGTCGTCACTCTACCAGCCATGCTATGAATGCACCCGCATATCAGCAATATATCTCGTCTTCCCTGTTCCACGTGACAGCCTCGAGGTTATCCGGCAATGCCCCTCGTCTCGGCCGACAGCACCGCCACGACTGAGAAAGCCCCACAAATCGAGCCGGCGGCATGGCAATCGAAGTTCGATCTCAGATCTGCCCCGCAGCTCGGACGGCTAGACCCCTGGCTGGCGGGGTCTTCCCCCCCTTGTAGCGCCAGCCGACCGTCGAGGATTAGGAGAAATAACGACTGTACCTGGGACGCCAGTGACTCGGCAACGTGAACCCTCGGTAAATATCACAAATCTCGGGCAACAACAGTAAGGCTGGGGCAGTGGACCAGCGCAGCGCGTCACATGGTCATCACAAGCCAAAAGACCTTGGTTGCATCCAAATGTTCACTGTCTGGGAAATACTTCAGTTCTGTACGTATGTACGATGTGACTAAGTACATGCTCCATGAGTATCCACAGCCTCGACATACTAATAGAATCATGCCAACATTCTCCCTTGTCGCGTCTCACCAGTGAGAACACGCATCAGAAAATGAACACCTATTGGGAAGAGTTGTTGTTGTTGCCAATAACGTTGGGCGAACCATGGAGGGAGCCCTTGACCTTGTTCTTGGTCCCAGTCGTCTTGAGGTAATTGGTGACGCCGGCAACGCCAGTCTGACCGTGAACAGAGATGGCAGTGAGGGCAAGGCCGACGGTGTGGGGAGTAGCCATGGAGGTGCCTGAGATAGTGTTGGTGTCAGTGTCGCTGCGGTACCAGGCAGAGAGAACGCCGACGCCGGGGGTGAAGATGTCCAGAACGCTGCCGTAGTTGGAAAAGGAGGCAATGGTCCAGGAGGAGTCTATCGCACCGACAGTGATGGCGCTGGCAGCAGAGGCGGGGGAGACGTTGCCGGCGTCCTGGCCATCGTTGCCGGCGGCGACAATAGACAAGACACCCTTAGCAGATGCAGAATCAACGGCACTGTTGAAAGCGGTGGACTTTGAACCGCCCAGCGACATGTTGATAGCGGCCGAGTTGGTGCGTCCCTTGCTGACGATGTCGTTGACGGCCCAGTTGAAGCCTTGGAGGATGATGGAGGTTGTTGAAGACGAGCCCTGGAAAACTTTGACGGCAAGGAGATTGGCCTTTTTTGCGACGCCGTAGGTCTTGCCACCAATCGTGCCAGCGACATGAGTGCCGTGGCCAAAGGTGTCCTGGGTCTCACCGGGGAAGGCCGTGAAGGCCAGCGAGGCACGGCCCTCAAACTCGGTGTGTGTGGTGCGGATGCCTGTGTCAACGACGTACGCGTACGTGTTCAAGCCGGCATTTGTGTCGTAGATGTAGTCAGTGGAGCCGGGAGTCCGGTGGGAAACTGTGCCCAGGCCCCAAGGGGCGCCCTTCTGAGTGGTAAGAGCTTTCTTCTCTAGAGTCATGGTCTCATCTTGGATAAAGAAAAGATCCCAGATCTGGTCCGCTTCAACCTCGGCCACCTGTCAAACACCCGGTTAGAACCTTCTCGCTCCGCAGCTCTTCATGTCAAAGGCAAACTTACATCGGGGTTCTTTCGAATCTCGGCAATAGTAGCCTTGTCAAAGTGACCGGCATAGCCGTTGAAGTCGTACTTGCCACCATACGTGACCTCGACGCCCTTGAACTGCTGTGCGCTCAAACTGCGCTTGTGGACCCCGTTGACCCACTCCAGGTGGTTGTCGACGTCGCGGGTTTGGAGCCCAGACTTCAGGGTAATAATGTATTTGCCCTCGATAGCCTTGCCATGCTGGCTAGCAGACTGGACACTGTTTTCGGCCACAAGGGGAGCTGCCAAGGCATAAGAAAAGAGTGTTGTCGCCGTGACAGCGAGGTTCTTGAAGTTGACCATTTTGAGCTGACCCCTGAGAGCAGACTTGTGTGTAGATGTGGAAGAGGCAGAAGCAGAGGAAGAGGAGGAATGCTATGGATGAAGAGAAGGACACATGCATAATGACGCGGGCACAAGCTCCCCATTTATACTTGTCCCTGACGACACAGAAGCGCCGTCATCTGAGCCATGTTCCCTCCAACCGACTGTCAGCTTAGGCAAGGTGTCTAAGCTGTGCAAGACATCATCAGCAATGAAGAGGCTCGCACGGGCATGGCTTGACGTGCGACTTCGATCGAGGAGGGGTGTGCTCGGAGCATTGCAGCTTCCGTATCCGGAGCCGCACGAGGAGGGGGGGACCTCCGGCCCGAGGGCAATTGTCGAGAGATAAGACAATACGAAAAGCGGAAGGAGGCAGACCCGGTTCGAACTATGCGTGAGTTGACTTAGTCGTAAGAGTACAGGTGCGAGGGCACACAGAGGCTTATCGAGCACGGCACGCCAAGGATGCGGAGAGCTGAGTTGGAGCCACAAAATGGGGCAAGTGAAGCTCCTCCCGAAAGCCCTGCCATTGAAGCTCTAGTATCGTGCTGGTGTTGGAAGGTGCAATGTACCGTCGGATAGTAAGGATGGTAGCCCGGCAGCCCAAGACCACGAAGGGAAAGGAGCCATAGCCATCAAGGAGCGCAAGAGTCGACACCACGAGGCACCAGCCATGACCGGGCAGAGATGACAAACGACGGGGCGTCGGCGATGGCTGAGTTGTATGCCAACATGAGACGGACAACATGAGAGCACCTGAGCTAGCAGGTGGGTCATGAATCTGAGGTTCGTCCATTGGAAGGAGAACCAAAGGCCGGTCTTGAGCAGCCTACCGCCAGTGCCGGCTGAGATGGTTTGGTCATAAGTGGCGCCTACGGCGTCAGGGGCGGGCGAGCCGAAGCCCTGCCCAAACACGAGATAGGCGACGGGCGGCGCACCGCTGAAAGCTCAGGCATAAATCGATCAGCCTTGGTGGCTTGCCGGCCAGAGTCATCTGCTAGCGCCGTCCATTTTTAATAGAATGTCATATCATCGATGCCCGCGTCGACGGGCCGTGAGCCTCAACACCCCCAGACGGGGCGGGGCTTGGTAGTCGCCAGGGGAGAACCATAATGCAAGGACCGTGCCCCATAACTCCCAAATAAGTGCTTTCACGTATCGCCGCATGAGTGGGGATATGCATGCCCAACGTGCTCCGATGGTCTAATTCGCAATGGCATACCCCGGTTTGGCGTGGTGGACGGTGGTGAGCGTGGCGATTTGAGCTGCCATATTAGGACATCGTGGCCGACCTGGTCATGGCCTTCGTGCTTCAACTCCTCTCTGGCGCGAGATGCACCCACCAATTGTGCCAACAGCTCGATCGGTGGGAGCTGGAAGGCATCCCTGACGGTCTGCTGCTCGGTAAAATTGCAGCCACTTCCTTACAGGCGCAACACCGGGTGAATACTCTTGAGAATCCTTGCGCTGTGAAGGTTGCAGCGGCTGCGAGGATGCCACCATATTAAGTAGAGAGAGGGGCGATTGGTCGATGACAGAAGCTTCACGTGTGCAAATGCCTTGATGGGCGGCCACCACGACGCCTTGTGACCTCGTAGCTTGCCCGGCAATCAGGGTGAATGCGACACGGCGTCCGCAAAGACTTGGGCGAAAGGCATTATGCCAGGGCAGGTGTAGGGGGTTGACCGATTGAGCTGGTACAGCCGCACTTCCAGCTTTTCTTCGACAAAGCCATTTTTCGGGGTCTCTAAATCAGCGCGTGGACCTTTAGCAGCCTTATTGACAACGAACCAACGTTACTATGGCTGGTAGACGTGGCTCAGGGTTTTAGCAGCATGGCACCGGCCGTGGCTGGACCCAGAAACGCGGATTCTCGAGTCTCTAAGTTCCACCCTGGACCTCGGAGCCACGGGGGCGACTTGGCGTGCCATTGCGGCGGCTGCTGCGATGGCTGACATGCCAAGCTCGGTGACGGCATCACGAGATCGCTATGCGCTGACGATGTCGCTGGAGAGACATGCGGCGATGGGTGAATGGAGTCGGGGCTGGCGGAGGAGCGGGGCACGGATGGGTCATGGAAGTCGCAACCATGGGGCTCGGAAGGCACATCCAGTGCACCTGCATTCTGCACCTCAGCGATGCTGGTGGGAGGTTCATCGCGATAAGCGGCACCTGCCGAGTACGGTTACTTCAACGCATCAATAATTAATCAGAGCGTATTTTAGTGATGCGCTGAGGCTACTAATTTTCATGCATCTACTATCGCCGAGTAGCCTCGGAAACTCTACCTTTAACGTTAACTTGGTTAAGGTACAGAGTAAGGCGCCCCCGCAACGGCAACACCCCTGCGATGGAGCCTGGCGCTCTCCGTCGAACCACGTCACCGCTGGCGGGATATGTCGGCCGGCACTTGCAGGTTGGAAACTGCAGAGCACGTAAGGTAAGGTAGCGCCCCGCCTGTGCCTGCCGGCGAGCGCCCCCGCGATTCCTATTGTCCTTCCCCATTCCTCTCGCCAAGCAATCAGGAAAGTGTTCTCACCACCATCACCATCGGGGCATTGCCTAGACCATGCGCCTTCGACGCGCTCTTCTGAAAGCCTTGCTGACTGTGAGAAACTTCAGCATCTACTCCAACTGTCCGCCGCCCCGCCGTCTCGTCACGCCCCCGCATTTCTCCCTGCCCCTGCCCCTGCGCCCGCTCATGTGCCCTAACTTGGCCGTCGTCTTATCCTGGAGCGCTCTCTCCCACTTCCATATTTCTATCTATGCACCTACTCCCCGGTCAAGCGAAGCGCCATACCCAAAGATGAAGGTCCCATTGCAGCTTTTGGACTTTTGGAACCGCTTCTCTGCGCTTCCCCACGCCGCTTACCCGCCGCGCATTCTTGGGATGCTAGTTATCCACAGCAGGAGTCGCGCAGGAGCTTCAGCAACTGGGTGACGTGGTGCTCCAACGCCGGGCCCTCCAATCCCAGTCTCTTTGCGTCAAGGCAACCTGCACGTATGCTCATACCCGTTAGTGACGGGATTGACACAGGTGCTGGGAAGCTCGCAGGATGGCAGGGTCTCCGGGATGCAAGCGACAATCTTCCATGCTCTTGTGACCTTAAAGACGCCAGGAATGAACCCGTCACCCGAAATACACCACTTGCCTGCTTGCAATCCAGCAAAGGCGTGTGTTAGGTGGACTTGTAGCCCAGCGACTTCATCCGCCAAAGCCTCATCCCTGTATATCACCACCGCAATCAACGCGGTTACACGGGCTGACCACCATCCAACCCGGGAACTGAGCGACCAGGGCCAGCTTCTGAGGATTTGTGATGCGACTGCAACATCTTTGAAACATCTCGGCGACGTGACCGAGCTGAGCAGCAAGCTCCATGCTCAGAGCTTCAGTTGAGGCTGTTGCGCCTTATGAGTCTAGATATTTCGTTCGCCTGAATTTCATGGCCAGCGGCAGCCTTGCCTCATGTAACGTTTCGGGAAGTATACTTGGGATTCGCTACTTTGGACTTGAGAATTGTCCAGCAATAGCCTTGGCAAGCCTACCGCAAGGCCTGGCGGAGATCGCACGGTCCGGATGCGCCCATTTCTTGGTCAACCTTCTAGATCCAGAAGGCCCAACGCTCAATGCGCGCTTATTGCACCATCAGTGAACGCCAAGACTCAATGAGGTCCGAGAACTCACAGTCAATGCCCTGCGTGGCCAGAGTCAATGGCCCGATGTGGCACAGCAAGAAGAGGGCGATTCGGTGAGAAGAAGACTCCACCTGCCATTCTCTCTCGAGCTCGCACTCTTGATGCCCCGTCGAGAGACCTCCCCTTGTGATACGCCGTCGGGTTCGCTTGACAGTTCATTGTGCACGATCCTCCGCTTGCGGCTAGAATGCACGGCGATCGTTGAACACCTGGGGCAACGTCCTCGAGAACATCATCACAGTATGCCAAACCTACCTACGTAATCTCAGATTTACAGCTTCAACGGAGACTAAGGGGTGATTGCCCGAAGGTACCATTGTCAACAGTGGCGTCACTGAAGTCAAGATCTCGAAAGGGAGCACTTCGGAGATTTGTCCCCATCAATCCATAAATGTGGAACACCCTGCCACAAGAGAAACAGTGCTGGAATACGGAAAGCAATTACTGTTCTCAATTATTGCACTGAGCTCTGAATCTCCACCACATGTATCCTGGTCGGCTGACAGGATGACAGGCTCGCTCGTTATGGAAGGATGGCAGCGCATCCTGAAGCAATGATTGGTCGCCAGGCTCGCGCGCACCATGGCCGGCATCACCGAGCTGTCAGCGTGGCGCCCGGCTCCCGGATACGGCCCGGATCGTTGTGCCGAACCTCTCCAGAGCGTGGCACTGCAGATATTGTTTCGCCGACGACACCGTCTCGACGACGCCTGGTCGCTAGCCTCGGTTGCCCAAGCTGTCTGTAGCGTCAGCCAGCCTTTAAGGCGGAAATAAAGGCAAGAATCTGAGACCTTTGAGACGCCATGGCCGGGCATGTGATATTAACTGCACAGTTGGCAGCTGTTCTACTGCGCGCCCATCATGCTACCCTACCTGGGCAATGGTAACCTACAGCCACACAACTGGCCCGTGAAGCCGGTAAGGGTCAGGAGTCATCTGGCGACAACACTGCGGCCGAGAGGATGCAAAACTACTAGCAGGAAAGAAGTGGCGCTCATGAAATGTTAATCGGCTGGCTGCCGTACTCGACCAGGGTTGGTGGCATCCAGAGGCGCTGTGTGCTCGATTATAGTGAGCGACCCTCTACTCAATATTCTAGGAGCTGGAGAGAAGAATGAAGAAACGGACCTTTCCGGGTTGGGACAGCTTGTAGTCGCATGTTGTCTTATCACAAGCCAAGATACTGAAGGCGGCGATGCCGACCCATGTGAACCGAACGGGGTAAGACAATTTTCCAGAATGGTTCCCAGACGGACCGTGCACAGATGTGACTCGGTCTTGTGAGACTAATAAGGTGTCCATTCGCGCATTTTTCGGCGCTTCAAGCCGGATCATGCAACATGCAACATGGAAATCGAAACTTCCAAACTCTCATGGCTGAGCGAACAATGAGACACCAATCGAGGACAAAAGCTCCGTCATGCAATTTTCTATCTGAGTACTTTTGAATAAAAACATGTGCTTGGGCAATCAATTCATCATTCCCAGGTATTGCGTTGTAAAGGCGGTCTCCTGTGTCGCGCCCCTAACCCCTATGCTCACAATCTCCCCAGGCACAATGTCCACCAGGTTATCATCGAACCGGACCTCGTCATTCTCGCACTCCACCGCAACGCCCTTTACGGGCACCTCTGCACTGACGCATACCGCCTTGCCGTCGTCGTCCAGCTGGGCGCAGAGGTGCTGAGGCTTCTGCAGATGAAGGTACTTGAGCGGCTCAGGCCAGTTGACGTAGCGGGCGATTTGCACGCCCTCCTGGAAGAGGTAAGCCGCGACGACGGTGCGGTTCTCCTGTTCGGCGTCGGGCGAGGGAACGGGGACGTCCATGGCTGTAATCTCGGTGGAGCAGTTGGCTGGGAGAAGATGCTTCGCGGAGACGGTCTTCGAGTATGTCTCGTCGCCAGTCTCCACGTCCCACGCCTTGATGACGCAGTCGACTGTCAAGTCCTCAAGGCCCAGGTTCGAGCCCCAGACCTCGATCCTGACCTTCTTCTCAATATCGACGCGCGTGTGCTTGCTCTTGGCATGCGTCTGCTCGCGGCGCGTCATGCCTATGGAGAGAGGTGCCATCTCCCGCTTGACCGTGAAATAAGCATGCTTGGGGCGGAGGAAATAGTCGCAGATGGCCCATGACGTGACAGGCCAGCAGTCATTGATCTGCCAGACCAGCGCGCCGGCGCAGTACTCCCGGCCTGGCCCGCGCCACTGGCGCTTCCAGAGGCGGTATGCGGAGGCGAGGCACTCGGCCTGCATGAGCTGCGTGCAGTACACAAAGTGCTCGATGGGATCGGGCGCGTAGCGTAGGTTCTCTACGAGGTACAGCGCAATGCGGCGCTCGTGGCCGGCGGCCTTGTTGTGAAAGTCAACGGTCGACGACTGGGGGTATCGGTCCGGGTCGTCTTTGCCTTTGGGCAAGAAGGCGTCGATGGTCTTGATGGAGGGGAAGGCCTCCATGCCAAACTCTGAGACGAAGCGGCCGACGAGCTTGTCAAAGTTCTGCCACTTTTCCTGAGTGCCGTGCCAGACGTTCCACTGGTGGATGTCGCCGACGGTAGGGTCGGTTGTGCTCTTCCCACCCCATGGGCTGCCGGGGTGGTAGTATGTGTTGGGGATCAGCTCTTTGCACACATCGGCCAGGAGCTTCTCGTAGATGTATCGCGCAGGAAAGTCGCTCTTGAGCCAGTTGTCCGGGTTCATGTCCTTGGGGTCGTATTCGAGGCCCTCGCTCTCGGCGTACTGATAGTCCTCGTTGTTGCCGGCCCAGATGACGATTGAGGGATGGTGCCGCAGCGTCTTGACGTTTTCGCGTGCCTCTCGCTCGACAGACTTGAGATAGTCTGGGTAAGCAGGATAGTTGCCGCAGCCAAACATGAAGTCTTGCCAGACGAGGATGCCCATCTCGTCGCACGCATCGTAAAAGGCCGGCTCCTCGTAGATGCCACCGCCCCATGCGCGAATCATAAACTGGTTACCCTCGGCAACAAGCCTGACCCAGTCATAGTAGCGCTCTCTGGAGACGCGTGAGATGAAGCTATCGGCGGGGATCCAGTTGCTACCACCGCAAAAAACCGGGATGTTGTTGATCCTGAAGAAGAAGGACGTGCCAGGCTGGTCCTCGAGCGGCTGCTGAACGATTTCGGCCCTGCGTAGACCAATCTTCTTGGAAAGGCTGTCTGCTTCCTCGGTATTGTCGAGGAGAGTGGCTTTGATGGTGTAGAGGGGTTGCTTGCCGTAGCGGGTCGGATACCATAGGTCCGGATTCTGCACCTTGAAGGTTGCAGAAGCGCTGTGGTGGGTGACATCGACGGTTTCGGAGGCGACAGACTTGCTCCCCAAAGAAATGTCGAAGCGGACCCGGTTGGCGTTTCCGTCAGTGGAGGCATAGGCGACTACCTTTGCGCTCTTGAGGGAGCTGTCGACATCAATGTCCACATAGAGATCCTCGAGGCGCGAGTCGTAGACTTCCAGATTGATCGGCCGCCAGGGGCCGCATGTCAACAGCTCGGGGCCCCAGTCCCAGCCCTGCAGCGGTTAGTATTCACGAGGACTGATATGGCTATTGTATCCCGTAGCTGCGTGAAGCACTTACCCAGTGGTACTGCGCCTTCCTGACCGCCAGCCTCGACACATCGCCGTTCCAGCATCCCCACTTATGATCTGGGTGTTGCTCAACAATGTCCCACCCACGAAAGAAGGCCACGTCAAAGGTAATGATGAGCTCATTCTCTCCATCCAAGCTCAACGCATCCGTCACGTCCACCCGCTCCGGGACGAACATGTTGTCCGTCTCGAGGATAGTTGCCCCATTGAGAACAGCCGTCGCGAACGTGTCGAGCCCTTCAAACGCCAACACCGCCTTGCCATGGCGCTTCGGCGGCGTGGAGAATGTGGTGCGGTAGACCCAGGACTTCTCGCCGACCCACTGGGCGTCGAGCTCGTTCTTGCCGACGTTGGGGTCTGGGATCAGCTTGTGGTGCAGCAGGTCGAGGTGGATCTGGGTTGGGAACTGCGCGACGGGCAGGTAGGCGTTGGCATCGTGGTCGGCTTGCTTGAAGTGCCAGTTTTTGTCAATGGGGATGACGCTGCGGGGGGCCATCGCGACGACGTGCTGCGGCCGTGGAGCCGATGAGGAATCTGGTAATGGCTCTGCAAGAAGTGATGGATGCGCTGAGGTTGCAATCTATATGTGCATCACACGGCGAATCTGACGACGAACCCCGCGCCTTTGACAGAGGGGCAATGAGCGGCAGCAGGTGAGGCTTCCTCGTGAGACGGACGGCCTTGACCAGATTATGGTACTCGGTAAGACGACATGTATTATATGAAAAGACATTCCTGCAAACATAAAGGACCAAGAAACGCGCTGAGCTGCTTCTTACACGTCCTCGGCGCCCAGACGGGATTCATGATGCCGAAGGCTCCACGGCGGTTCCCCGCTGTGGGGGTGGTGGCCCGATGCTCCGGCTCTACAGTAGAGCAATCGCTTCTCCCCAGTCGGCGCGAAGCAACACAAGGCGAACCTAGCTTTCTTCAACAGTCGATGTATGCCTGCTCCTGGAATTGCAAAATAGGCGCGGTAAACTATAGGCGG
Source organism: Tolypocladium pustulatum (assembly GCA_024340155.1). NCBI lineage: Eukaryota > Fungi > Ascomycota > Sordariomycetes > Hypocreales > Ophiocordycipitaceae > Tolypocladium > Tolypocladium pustulatum. The sequence goes on along the minus strand of JALHBY010000004.1, from coordinate 22,858 downwards.
CAGTGTGCTTCGCTCGTCGCTCTGGTCAAGGTTGCAGCATATCCACTCACCTAATGCCCGGGTTGAGCGTATCTCGAACTTATTCCATGCCCGTGGAACTCGGCTTCACAAGTTGCCGGCGCTCATGAAGCTCGCCATTGTCGCGTCCTGCGGCCGTCCGGCGACCCTTTCCAGCATTGGGAACAAGATCACGGGTCAAAATGGCTATTCGCGTGATTGAAAGCTCGACTTGCGTACCCTTCAATAAGTATTACGTCGCAATGGTTCGTCAATGAAGCACATTATAAACAGGACATATAAGCCGTAATTACCTCGACGCCTCGGACGGCGAGTCATGCTCCCAACGCCAGCGATGCTCAAATGAATGCCCAGATATGGAAAACCTCACAAAAATGCACCGCTCGCTCCCATGCAACCGCAAATCAATCAGCAGCAGTTTCCACCGCGTCGACGGTTGGTCAGCGTAAAGACCTCCTCCCACTCGCGCAGGCCCCAGTTCTGCGTCCTGTTCTTGGCCTTTCGCCGCCGTCGGAGGCCGCTGATGGGGTCGTCATTTGTCGCCCCCGTCATCGAACTCTTCACGCTGCCTCCGTCGCTGGCCGTGTATCCTCCACTGTCGCCGTACTGGATTCCGCTCATCGGGTCATCTGGGTCGATGTCGCCCAGCTCGATCTTGGTCAGGATCATTCGGGCCAATCGTCCAAATATTTCGTCGACGCCCTCTCCATTCAGCGCGCTTGCCTCTGTCACCACGGGAATTCCGGCCTGGCTTGCCCATCGGCTCGCGTCTGCTGTTGTAATTTCTCGCCCTTCTGGCGCAATCGTTGCCCTCTGCTGCGTGCCGGCGCTCATTGAGATTCCACGATCCCTGCCTACGCTTGTGCCCGCGGTGTTGATTATGGACGGTGAAAAGGAGCTGGCGGCCGCGCCGGCAGCAAAAGTCGAGGCAGAGTCAACGCTGCTCGGAGTCGCCGGGGGTAAGCTCGTGTCGACCAGCGGGTCCGAGGTGAGGTCCAGCTTGTTCCCAACGAGCATCATGCTCAGATTTGGCGATGCCAGCGCCCGCGCGTCGTTGAGAAACGGCTGTAGTGCTCGGAAGGACGCATGCGAAGTGATATCGTACACCAGTATCGCGCCCGCCGCCCCGCGGTAATATGACCTTGACACCGATCGGAATCTCTCTGTGCCTGCGGTGTCCCACAACTACCACTCGTTAGCCTTCTCGTTCGTCTCTGTATGGTGCAGATGAGCGCACCTGCAGCTTGATTCGTTTCCGCCGCGCTCCCGTGCCGACTTTGATGATTTTGCTGGCAAACTCGACCCCGATGGTCTGCGACGATAAAACTCGCCACTCATTCTTGACGAAGCGGTGCAGTAGGCACGACCTGTTGATGGAGGCTGCGGTCAGAAAGACTGCGTGACATGGTCTGTGGATAGGACTTCCATGGGGTTCGACTCACTTTCCCGTGCCGCTGGGCCCAAGCAGTATGATCTTGGCCAAGTAGTCGTACATGCTCCCCAGCTCCTGCTACCGTCGTCAGTCTCCGTCAAGCTTGCCAAATCAGGAGCTGCCATACCTGGTCACGGACAGTCCCAGCGCTCTCTTCGCTGCCGCCAGAGGATCGTCGAGGCCTCGGCATGGTGGATGTTTCCCGTTGCGCAAGAGGCTGGAAGCACGTGGTAGTGCGCTGCTGCCGCAGCCCAAGATTATGATGCGTCGTTGGTCGCAGGAACGTGGGCGTACGGGGGAGATAGGGTTGAAGCTGGCGAGGTCCACTGCGTGACGATAGCGCAGGAGGCAGGGATGACGCGCTCAGGCTGATATCATGACTAAGGCTCCCGATGGTACTTCTCAGTCGCAGGGCCGAACCAGGTGTGCCAGCCAACGCCGGAGATGGATATGTCGTGTATGCATAGGCGCTCGTTTGGTGAGCTGGGGCAGCTACTATACACGTATTCGTAGCATCGTAAATGGAAACGGAAAGCGTGGCGACAAATCCGTTTGCTGCAAAGCGGCATACTCTAGGTTGGACTAACACTAACACCTGAAGCTCCCCGCCGAGATGCCGAGGTAAGATGCGCGACGCCTGGTACTACATTACTGGCCGAAGTTACTCTGAAGCTACCGTCCCGTTTCCATCACACATATAAGTTCTAAACCGCCATGAAGATTGCGAACCGAACATTCATCGTGTCCGGAGGGTGAGTTTAGCCGCGAATATGGCCCTTGTGTGATTCCGAGCCTCTGACGTCGCTCTCCTAGGGCTTCCGGCTTGGGCAGGGCATGTGTCGAAGATTTGATCAAAAACGGCGCCAATGTTTCCATCTTGGACATGAATGAGGATGGCCATTCCCTTGCCTCTGAGCTCGGTTCTTCTGCAAAGTTCTTTGTCTGCGATGTTTTGGACTCGGCCAGCATCTCAAAGGGCGTGCAAGGCACCGTTGAATGGGCGCAGCAGACAAAGAAACCCATCGGCGGCGTCATCCCAGCAGCCGGTGTAAGCACACCGGCCACGGTAGGTTTGCCCTCCAGAATGGCCATGTCAATCGCTTGAGCTCACGCGGCGTGTAGATCCTGGACAGGAATGGGACCGCGTTTAGTATGGACGACGTTGACTTCGTCCTGGGGGTCAACCTGCGCGGCACCATCGACCTCGTTCGCCTGGCAGTCGAGGAGATTGCAAGGACCGACGCCGACGCCGATGGCGAGCGCGGCGTCGTCATCATGGTTGCCAGTTCGGCGGCCTTTGACGGTCAAAAGGGTCAGCTCTCGTACTCCGCCAGCAAGGGCGCAGTCGCGGCCATGACCCTGCCCATGGCTAGAGACCTGGCGCGCTACGGCATACGCTGCGTCACCATTGCCCCGAGTCTGTTCGAGACGAGGATGACGAGCATGATGTCTGGCAAGGTGCGCAAGAGCCTGGAAGCCACGTTTGAGCATCCCAAGAGGGCCGGTAGGCCGGATGAGTTTGCGCACATGGTCAACGCTGTCATCTCGAATTCGATGCTCAACGCGACGGTTATACGGCTTGACGGTGGATCACGACCTAGCAAGATCTAGAGGATTAGGTCGATATGAAGCAGCCGTGGAAGGGTGTCGGCGACGGAATACTTGGTAGTGTCCAATTTGAAGCACGACCATGTTGTATACGTACTGTGTGAGATATTGTGGCACCGAATTGCTCCCAGCAGGGGAATTGGCACGTCCAACCTACCGGCTGGAGGATTGCCGTCGCTGGGTTGCTCGCAGCCGTTTGGCGGCTAGCCTAACACTTTGGCGCCAGCGGGCTAAATCTACAGTGCTTAGTTCGATATCCAACACTGTCCCCAATTCCTCATCATCATGGGAATGCTGCTCTCAGTATTTCCACTCGAAGTACACGTCGCTCATCGGGCAATTCTATCAGGAAACTTGCGCTCAAACGACACTTCGCCATGACATCCGTTGCCGTACTCGACGATTATCAGGGTTGTGCCCGCTCGCACTTTGACAAGCTTGACGCGTCCAAGTATCAGGTTGCTTACTTTCCCGAGACCCTCTTGCCATGGGCCAAGGCTCCTCAGTCGGTCCGAGATGAGCTGGCTCGACGACTAGAGCCATTTGATGTCATATGTGAGAGTTTCTCGTCTGATTCAAGTGCTACAGCTAACAAGTCAGCGACAATGAGGGAGCGGACGCCTTTGCCGGCCGGGCTGATCGAGCGGCTGCCACGTCTGAAGGTCATTCTCACAAATGGCGCGCGCAACAAAGCCATAGACTTGGAAGCCTGTAAGGCGCGCGGGATCCCCGTAGCCAGCGCAAAAGACCTTCGTACGGGCCCCGTCGACAGCACGACGGAGCACGCCGTGGCCATGATCCTCGGCATTGCCAGAGACCTGGCAGGCAACGACGCAGCCATCAAGGCCGGCGCATGGCAGACTGGCTTCGTGACGGGCTTATCTGGAAAGACACTGGGCCTAGTTGGACTGGGAAGACTTGGCGCAAGTGTCGGCAAGATCATGAGCCTATTTGGGATGAAAGTGCAGGCATGGAGTACCAATTTGACGCAGGAAGCTGCCGACGAAAAGGCCAGGGACCTGGGACTCCCCGTTGAGGGCCCGGATGGAAGCAAGACGTTCAAGGCTGTGTCACGGGATGAGCTCTTCGGCACCTCCGACATGGTGAGCGTGCACCTTGTTCTCTCCGATCGCTCGACGGGCCTGATCACCCACCGGGATCTGTCCCAGATGAAGCCATCCGCATTCTTTGTCAACACGTCGAGGGGCCCGCTTGTCGTCGAGGCAGACCTGCTGGACGCTATCAAAGCCCGTCGCATCGCGGGGGTCGCTGTTGACGTCTACGACATTGAGCCGCTTCCCCATGATAGCCCGTGGCGAAATGTCGGCGGCAAGGGGCAGAGTCATGTTCTGGTCACTCCTCACATTGCTTACGTCGAGGAGACTACTATCAGTGGATTCTACGAGCAGCAAGTTGAGAATCTCCAACGTTGGACCGCGGGGGAGGACATGCTGAATCTTCTCAAATAGCCTGCGTATACATCGTTAACCAAAACGATAATCATCGAGCCTGATATGAAAATCGACCAATACAAAGATCCGCCGTCATTGGCTGCAAAAAGCTGACAACGTCATGTCGGTAGACCCATCAGCATCATAATGGATCATCTCAGGCGTCCAGCGTCTTTTCCTTCACCAGGTCAATCTTGTCGTCGCCCTCATGGTGCAACAATGCCATCTCAAGCGACTGGTACACGACATCAACCTCTTCCGTTCGAGGCTCTCCCACATTCGCAAATTGCCATTCGGAGCGGTCAAAGCGCTCGCATACCGGTTCAACCATATTGACGAAACGGAACTGCAGGCCCTTGCCAATGTACCGTCGCAGCTCCATCTTCAGCTCGAGCAGTGACAGCACGCCCGTGATGTCAATGAATGCGACCATACCAAAATCCAAGACAATGTATCGAAGTGGCGACACATCTCCGTAGATGGGAATGATGCCCTTTCGTTGTCGAATCCGGCCGATGTGGTTGCTCATTGAGCTATTCCAGAGGCGGTCCCTGCTGGTGACGTCGATGGCAGCATCAGATGCAGGCTCATAGCTTACTTTGACAGACTCAATGATCGATGCTTTTATGCGTTCCCCGTTAGGGAAGAGAATATCATCGGTGAATCGTACAAGGTATGCCTCAACAGGGACATCGATGCCGCTGCTCACAGGACGGTATTTGGGCATGGTCCAGTGGTTGCCCTCAGTTTCGGTGTGAGAGAGGCCAGTCCATCGGGGAAATGCCAGACGCAGCAGCGTGTAGGCAATGTTGAAGCCAACAGCAACGGCAAGTCCAGTTTCAGTCGATGTGAACAGAGTCACCCAGAAACCGAGCATAGAGGCAACAAAGTCGACAAAAGACATTCGCCAGTATCTATAGAACAGGCGAGGCGAAGATATCAGGTGAACAACGGCCATGATCTAGCCTCGTCTGATTAGTTTCACAGCTTTCGCAGTGCTACATGCACGATTGCCGGACCTACGATGATGGCAGAGAGTGTGGCTTTTGGTATCCAATACAAAGCCGGTGCGAGCTCATATAGTGTCAAAACAATCCAGCCAGCAGTAAAAAGTGAACTCAGGGGGCTGCGGACCCCGCAGTCCGAGTTGACCGCCGTTCGCGACATGGCACCCCCCGTAGGCAAGGCGCCAAAGAAGCTGTTGACAATGTTCTCGACGCCCAGGTAGAAGAGCTCCTGGCTCTTGTCGATGGTATAGTTGTTTCGCAGGCCAAACGCCTTGCCGACACCAAGGTGCTCAACAGACATGGCGATGAAGGGCGCAAAGCAGCGCGCAAATACCTTGCTCAGGAGCTCAGTATCGTGCGCGCGCGGGCTCAGCAGGCCATGGGTGTCGACCTCTGTGACATCCCATTTGTAGTCTTCTGACTTCTTGTATTTGCTGTTGACGAGGTAGGAGATGAGAGTGTACATGGCGAGGACGACGACGGCGCGGCTGGTGCAAACGAACTTCAGCCCCTTGCTCTTCTTGCCCCATTTCTTGCCAATCTTTTCAAAGGCATAAAGCATCGCAATGCCAGTGAAGCCGATAGCAAGCGTCAGTGGCTTGATGCTGCCGAAATGGCCTAGGACATCGCGAATGATTTGCGCGGTGGTGCTGCCAGTCTTGAGGCCCACGAGGGAACCGACTTGACCGAGGCCGATGACAAGCGCCACTGCGGAGATCCATCCGGTCAGGACCGGGCCGGAGACGAAGTCGAGCAAGAAGCCAAGCTTGAGTAGTCCAACGGCCAAAGCGAGGACGCCAACTAGAAACGCCATTGCGGAGGCAATGTGAGCGGGCTGGTATCCCTCCTTTTGCAGGTCAGCTATGGCTTCTGCAGTGAGAAGCCCGAGAATAGACGTGGGACCACTGGACAGTTCTGCAAGCGGATGTGTTAGCTCAGAACTCACATCCATATCCGGCCGGGTCAGATGGTCTAGCTTTACCCTTCGAAGTACCAAGAAAGAAGTAGATGGCCGACGGCAGCCAGCTGGCGTACAAGCCATACTCCACGGGAATGGTGGCAATCTTGGCATAGGCCAGCCCCTGAGGGATCAGCATGACGCCGATTGTGATGCCAGCGACGACATCCTGCAGTATCCATCTGTAGTCGTAGTGGGGGAGCCACTGCGCAACTGGCAGCTTCTCGGCGAGGTATTCAACAGTTGCAGACGGGAGTCTGCGACGCACGGGCTCAACCCAGCTTTTCACCATATTGAGGTTCGGGTCGGTTCGATATGCCTCTGCCACACTATCTTTGGCCTCCTGTAGCTGCTGCATGATAAGCGTTGATCCAATGAGGCTCAATTCACCGATTAAAGGTCACTGTCTGAGAGCTGGGAATGTCTCGGAATGTTTGGGGTTGCTCCTTCGGACCATGAATCCGAGACAACTTCGTGATATCGGGTTGGGAGACGTTGATGCCAGATTAGAAAATGCTCTCGTCTCTATGTTCGCTGAACGACTGCATGGAGAGGTTTGGCATATAAGTGGCAGGACACTCGACATCGGAAATGAGAGGAGCCACTATCCAGAGACACCTCGAAATGGGAGGGTATAAAAGGAGAGTATATAGTTTAAATCCGATTCTGCCGTCTCGAACGTCCATTCCACCAAGAAACGCTTTCTTCAAGTCTAAAAGAGCCACGCATCGCCAGGTCGTTGGTCTGTCACACCTCTCAATACAGCTTCCATCGAGCCAAAGTCCCCTCACCGATTTATCCGCTCGGAAGCAGCTAATGTAGACGGGATCCACGAAGTGAACAGCCGGTAATGTTACTTGGAATCCGTAATCCACGGTGGTTTGCGTTGTTGGCTGTGTCCCCTCCCTCAATGCCTACGATGTGGAGTGTAGGACACGAAGAATCACTCGCCATTGGCTTACTTGCTCCCTTCCGCGACTCGAATGGTGAAACGGTAGTTCGCAGGACGATGTGATTCATTCTGTCGCCATCAAGACGGCTTACTGAAATAGCTCAGGGTTGGCAGCCATCAGCAGCAACGCACTATTAACAGAAGTGCAAAGGCAAATCTATGAACATGCCGTTCTTTCCGAGAGAGCAGAACAGGGGCATGAAAGGCTGGCGATTGGTCTTCGCTTGTCAATGGCGGCTGTGTGACTGGCCGATCCCGATAGTTCTCCGTCACATCTGCCCGCAGTGTTGGCTCTGGTAGAGTGGTATCGGCGCCAAGTACAACCCGACTAGCTCACAAAGCTACAAGGGACTTGCCGGAGATGCTCTATCCAGTGAACACGGACCGTTCTAGCGTATAATTATGCGGGCTGTATCACACTGACACTACAGCAGGCCGGGCGTCGACGACTTCGGCTTCCTCTCCGCAACAGAAAGCGCACCCTTTGCCCCATAGAGACGCACCAGGGGCACAAGGGGTATGTGTCGTATAACGTCTGCCGGAAATGGCTATGGCGGCCTCTGAAGACTTCAAGGAACTAGTGTTCAACTTCCTCGCACCCTGGCCGTCATGGCGGTTAATCTAAAGTTTGGAAGGAAACAGGAATAGAAACAGGCTATCAAGGCGGCAATCTGGGGCCGCATCTATCGATAATTGACAGGTCGATCTGATCCTGGTCGTGAGCAGGGGAACAAGACCCTGGGCTAGGCCACTTACACCACGTGCGGCAGGTCGATTCCACACGAGATGGCCATGGCGAACTGGAGATTATTGTGAACCCATTGGTAGGCCCTGCTTGAGCAACAGAGTCTGGCCTGCGTTGATTCGACTAAAAATAGGCCGGGGAAAGACAAAAGGCCCTCCTGGCGTTGTGCCGTGTCTCGCCTGGGGGGCGAAAACGTGCCATTCACTCGATTCGTTAATTCACAGCCGGCGCACATGGGCTGTCAAGGCTGGCTCTCGGTTCCATGAAAGCTAAAAATAAAAGCAGAGGTGCGGATTCTGGCAATCAAGGCCATCTCAAGAAGGTAGGGGGAAACAACTATCCGCCTATCTCAAGCTATAGAAAGCTCATGAGCAGGACAAAGCACAGGCGGACCATCTGATCATAGGCATCTAGATGCCTCTTTTATATCCATGAAATTCCAGGCTATCTATTGATCCTCCACTTTTCCTTGGTCAGGGGTCTGTGACCTTGACCCCGACAAATCGCGGACTTGCCTTGTACATGTACGCGAAGGCGGAAAACAAGCCATAGCTCGTCCCAAACACGAAGGCTTCACACCATCTCTCGCGCCCATTTATTTGAAGGTCCTCTCGACGGCCTCGGACCGCTTCGGTGCTGTCGGTGAGTTGGCCGAAGTCGACCTTCGTCCGAGTAGAAGACCTGCCAGATGGAGAAAGAAAGGTGTTGATGCACGATCGACAATCTTGGCCCCTTGGCTGCAGCAGTATTGCGGCCATGTATGTTGAATAACCCTTTATTTTGTAAATGAGTGCCAAATTGCCAGTTGCTCTCCGATATATCTTCGGGCCTGGCATGGGACGTTGGCACGAGGGCAACCTTGCAGAGAGCCTCGCATTGTTGTCAGCTTTCGCATTTGCTCTGCGTTGCAACCCCTCTCCCAGCCAGCAATCTTTGCCAAGCTTGTTAGACTGACCATTTTCTAAAGGCTGCTGCAACTCTGACGATGCGCGGAGATGCGGAATGCCATTTCGAGCAACGTGCCCGGCTTAGACGAACAGCTTGCTGCTTAGCCATGGGACTCACATCGAGCACTGACCACACCAGAGCTTCACTGGTCCTGACCCGGGCCATCCAGGCTCGTCGGGTTGCATCGTGAGGTGTATGTGGGTTCGGCTGACTGCGACGCCATACCGAGTTTGTTGCAACAGGCCCTACGAGTGGAGTGTAGGCTTATGTGCGTCTTGGGAAGCGTGTCCGTTGCAGAAGCCACGAGCAGATGTTATATGCCAGAATTAATCGTGATCAATTGACCGTGACTAGATACATGTACAAATTGACTTTAGGCGCATTTTCATGGAGATCAGCCTCAGCTATGCACCATCCCGCAGTATGTGCTGATCCATATTTAGGCTTCGCCTCATTTTACACCCAAAGACCCTGTATGTGCTGATCCATATTTAGGCTTCGCCTCATTTTACACCCAAAGACCCTCAAGGCTTCGTAATCTCGTCTTTCTTGGCGTCCTTGATCTTTTGCCAAAACTTCTCGCCGCCCTCCTTGTCATTGGCAAACAGGTGGTCCAGCACCATGCGCTGCGGGCTCTCGCCCATCCACTGGAAGAGGGAAAAGTCACGGAACTGGTCGGAGCGGAAGATCTCGAGCATCTCGACGGGCTCGTCGCCAATGTTCTCGACAAAGTGGCCCATGTTCTTGGGCACGATGCCGACGTCGCCGGGCATGTAGTCAAAGGTGCGGGCGTTGCCCTCGGCCGCGAAGATGGTGACGCGCGCGCGGCCGCGGATGAAAAAGGACCACTCGTCGGCGACGGGGTGCCAGTGCATCTCGCGCAGGGCGCCGGGCTCGATGACGGCGTGTGCCGCGGCGACCGTCTTGGAAATGGGGAAGTTGGTCGAGTCGGTGATGCGTACCGCGCCGCCACTCGTGTGCTTGGGCTCCTGGTCGAGCATCTTGTGGGTGAACTGGTACTTGGACGGCTTGACGTGCTTGCCGCGGGGGCGCTCCTCGTCGATGGAGCCGGGCTTGGAGCCTTGGAAAATGTACTTTTCGCCGGCAGGGAGGTGCTTGAAGACCTCGGGGGCGAGGTGGAAGTTTTCGGCGATGACCGACTTCGGGGTGTGGGCTTTTATATATCAGCGAGTATGGCCAACAACATGGCAAAATCATCATGGGATCGACGTACCGAGCCAGTCTGTCAGGACAAAGGTCGACTCCTCAGAAAAGTGGCCATCGTCAAAGATGAGCAGGAACTCGGTGCCGTTCTCGCCCAGCCCTTGCAGGGAATGCGGAACGCCGCTGGGGAAGTACCACAGGTCGCCCTTTTTCAAGTCATCGATGAAGTTGCCGCCCTCGTAGTCGAGCGCGGTGACGCGGACCTCGCCGTCGAGCACGTAGGCCCACTCGGCCTCCTTGTGCCAGTGCAGCTCGCGGATGACGCCCGAGTCGAGGCGCATGTTGACGCCGGCGAGCTCGACGCTCGAGGGGAGCTCGCGGACAGTCGTCTGCCGGGTCCAGCCGCCCTCCTGGAAGCCAGTCAGCCACAACTGCATCAAACGGCAAGCTCAGGGGGCGCTGCTTGCCTCGATTCGCACGTGCGAGTCGGTGAAGCTCCAGCGCATGCTGGCGACGTTGCCGTGGTCGGTGCTGGGCGGGCGGATCATGTCCGGGCTCTGGCGCGAGCGGTCTCTGTTGTACGGGCCCAGCACCGAGGCGCCGTGGCCGTTGCGCCAGGGCATGGGCTCGAGGTCGTCGCCAATGGGGTCGACCTTGTGGTCGTACGGGTCGCGGTGCTCGGGCGTGTACGGGCGGCTCCCCTTGTTCTTGCTGGCGAGCTTGTCGGGCAGCGGGAGGCCGTTGAGCAGGCGCTGGCGCGGGCTGTCGAGGTGCGGCAGCGCTGCGCACAGCTCGGCCAGGCCGGCGCCGGCGAGGAGCAGCTTGCTCGCGGAGAGCTTCATGGCGAACAGGTCAAGGAGCGGAACGAGAGCTCTACGGGTCGTGACGAGGAGCTTGGGAAGCTGTCACAGGATCGCAGAGAGGTCGATGGAAAGAGGAGAGCTGGGACGGGAGCGGCGGAGACGGGCTTATAAGCGCATCTCGAAGCCGCCCCCAGACAGCACTTGCCCAATTGCGAATACTAGCTTCATCCCGAGCCATTGCAAAGTCAATCCGGTTATGGGCCCCTGCGGCGCGCCCCCGGTCGCCAGTCAGTCACCCCGGCGGCGGCGGGCGTGCGGTTGCAACCAGCTGCGTGTACTGTAATGCATTACGGGTACTCGGGACAGGAAACACCCGGGCAGGAAACCGACTTGCCGAGCCAAGTCCGACACTGTGGTCGGTGGTTCTGGGGGAGACGGGGAGGCGAAGCTTTGCAAAGCTGGGTTTTGGTGGGAACGGCCGGATTGGACGCTTTCGGCTGGAAAGGTCCGGGCCTTGATCTGGATGCCGATGTTACATGTGCCGTCGGCCATGCGTCTCGCCCCCCGATTTGATTTGCGACGCATGTGCTGCACCGACTGCATGAAGGGCACGAGGTTATCAGGGACCGTAACCTCTGCAGCAGCTCGAGGCCCGAAGCAGCCCGACAGACCAACCCCGTCTCACAATCGAGAGCGAAGCGCCCGATGTGATGTCGCCATCCATCTTCCTTATTCCCGGCTAATGAATCGTCTGGCACGCAATCACTACCTCGGCGCTAGTGGCTGATTCCGCTCTACGGCTCCCGTCCCATCCCGCCCCCATCCTGCGTCTCGCGTTACCCGAGCAGCCTCCGATCCTCGCGGTCCACTTCACCACCGCAGTCGGCAGAGCGGATCTGTTGATGCCCTTTTTTCCCCTCTCTTCTCTTGGCGGGGGCTGGTCTTGATGTCTTTGCTGCAAACATACCCTTGATTCACTCGACCGGCTTCGTCTTGCTGCGAGGGAACGAGTACACCACGAATTGAGGACGGCATCGTCGTCGACATGAGCAACTCATCCAACCACGGCGGCCGCAACGGCGCTGCCGCCCGCAACGAGGCCGAGCCGCTTCTCGGCCGCAAGCCCGTGCCCAGGTCGCTGCTCGCGCGCTGGCGCCGGCAGATGCGCGCCGAGGTCTCGCGCTCCTGGGCCGACCTCGTGCTGCTGCTGTGCTACGTCGTCACGGGGCTGCTCGACAGCGCGTCGGTGCAGGTCTGGGGCGCCTTTGTGTCCATGCAGACAGGCAAGTCGCGTTGTATAGCACCGTCTGCAGAGCCTTGCTAACTCCGAGCAGGAAACACCGTCTATGTCGGCCTCGGGCTCGCGTCGCTCATCTATCCCCCGACGACGCCGCGGCTGTACAAGTCGGGCATCTCGCTGCTCTCCTTCTGCGTCGGGTCCTTCATCTTCGCCCGCTTCCACCGCTACTTTTCGCCCAAGCGTCGCTGGGTGTTGTGCGTCTCCTTCGCCGCCCAGGCTGCCTTTACCATTGCTGCCGCCATCATAGTCACCGTCGCAGGACCCGCCGCCGAGGACACCATCGACTGGACCGTCCTCGTGCCCCTCGCGCTCGTCGCCTTCCAGAGCTGCGGCCAGGCCGTCACCAGCCGCGCCCTCAAGTACAACGCCCTGACCAGCGTCGTCCTCACCAGCATCTACTGCGATCTCTTTAGCGACCAGGACCTCTTTGCGCTGCGCAACGTCGAGCGGAACCGCCGGGCGTCGGCGCCCCTGCTGCTGCTGCTGGGCGCCGTCGCGGGCGGCGTCTTCTCGCACAGTCCCGTGGGTATCGGTGGCGCGCTCTGGACTGCCGCCGGGCTGAAGCTTTGCATGGTAGTTGCCTGGTTCTTTTGGCCGGCCGAGGCCGAGGACGACGAGGAGTCGTAGATTGTGCTCGTCAAGTCATACAATGTCCCAAGGACATGCCATGTAATTGCTTCAAGTAGCCCAAGGTAGTCTTTAAAAAGACAAACTACCTAATACAAACTCTCCACTAATCATGTGACACATGTCACTCTGCATGTAGTCTCGGTTCGGTTGCATCGCCAGGTTGTATTCTACGTCCGCCGGTCATGGGGCAGTTCTACAGCCGCATCTAGCTAACCGTTGCCAACACTCGTCATCAGTCTGGCTCTGCTTGTACATTGATCGAATACTTGACAAAACATCACCCCAATGCTCTTACTGGCCGTGGCTCTCGAGCCCGCATAGTTCTCTCGGTAAACCAGCCGGGATGCGCCCCGCTAAAGCCGGTCGGGCCTCACGGATGCTGCCGACGCCACCGATCTCGGCCCCGGCTGTTGAGACTCCGATTTGGGCAGCCAGAGCAGACTGCAATCGACTTTGTCCCTCAAGCCCGTGCCTGGTTTCGTTGAGAGCTCTGTTTCGGGATTTGCCAACTATCTGTTTTGTCGTTTGCACATGTGATCTGTCTCACTCGTCTCGCCAATTTTCGCTATACGCGTCAAGGTTGCAGATGCCGCATCGAATGAGCTGCAGCATCTCCTGCGCCCTCCCAAGTTCCACGCAACGCACAGTCTGGGGTCGGCAGCCGATCACGGCTATGCAAGGGTGCAAGTCGCGACGGCCTTAAGCGTGAGTGCTGCTGCTCCCCCGCAATTTGGCAATTCGAAAACTGCCTCTCTCGGTTATATAGACTGGACGATTTCGCGGCCTTTTCTCGCATCTTGGTCGAGCCCATGTCTTTAGTGCAGCTTGTAGAGACTCGCTGTATGAGCAATGTCCACCGACAAAACGCTGTCCCCCCGCGGAGACGTCGAGGCCCGAAGCTTGAAAACGGTTGGTTGTCCATGTCTTCTACCAGTACTCTTCATCACCTCACTGACAAGTCGAGCAGGACCATGATCAGGAACAATCCACGCCCATCAGCGCAGAGGCGGAGCGCCGCCTCGTCCGGAAGCAGGACCTCCGCATCATCCCCCTCTCGGCCTCCATCTACTTCCTCTGCTTCCTCGACCGCGCCAACATTGGCAACGCCAAGGTCCTCAACTCGAGCACCGGCGACGACATGCAGTCCACGACGCACATGTCCGATTACCAGTTTGTCATTGCCCTCATGGTATTCCTCGTTGCCTACGCCGTCTTCGAGGTTCCCAGCAACATGCTCCTCAAGAAGCTGCGCCCCAGCCGCTGGATCGCTTTCCTCATGCTCTGTTGGGGCGTCATGACCATGATCCTTGGAGCCACGCAGAGCTTTGCAGGCGTCACGACCGTGCGCTTCTTGCTGGGCATGTTTGAGGCGGGTCTGTTTCCTGGCTTAGTGTATTACCTCACCTTCTGGTACAAGCACGATGAGCGCAGCTTGAGGGTTGCCTTCATCCTGGCTTCCGCAACGCTCGCCGGCGCCGTGAGTGAACGTGTCCTTTGAAGGTTACTATTCGTAGGCTGAAAGTCTCTAGTTTGGTGGTGCCATTGCGTACGGCATCGGCCACATGAACGGCGCCGCAGGAATTGCAGGCTGGCGTTGGCTGTTCATTATTGAGGGCATCCCCTCCTGCATATCCTCCATCTTCGTCTTCCTTTTCCTCCCCGACTACCCCGAGAGCGCTACCTGGCTCTCAGAGTCGGAAAAGGACGTGGCCATTCAGCGATTGTTCCACGAGGGCAGCAAGGGCCACCACCCGACAATGAGCTGGGCAGATGCCAAGTCTACGCTGACGGACTGGCGTCTGTACGCGCACTACGCCCTCTATTTTGCCATCAGTCCCGCTTTCGCGAGTCTGAGTCTGTTTTCGCCGTCGATAACTCTCGGCTTGGGGTACAAGGACTTGACAGCCCAACTCATGACTGTTCCCCCTTGGGCTGTTGCATATGGTATACCTCCTCGGTCGGAAAGCAAGCTGAGTGAAAGCTAATACGTGCATGTTCAGTGTGCCAGATCATCGTAGCTTTCTCGGCCGACCGCTTCAACGCCCGAGGCGTGAATACGGCTGGAGCCGCTCTACTCGGTGCCATCGGGTTCATCATCAGCGCCTCGCTGCCACCAACGGCATACGGAGTCCGCTACGCCGGGCTCATATTGGCCACGTCAGGCTCCTTTGCGTGCATCCCGCCGCTACTCGGCTGGCTGACGTCCAACGTGGTCAGCACGGCAGCAACGGGTCTGGCCATTGCCATCAACGTGAGTATCGGTGGAGGGCTGGGCCAGATTCCCGGTGTTTGGATATACAAGCGCGATGAGGCGGCGAGAGGTTATCCGACGGGCCACTGGGTCAACGCGGGCTGCCTGCTCTTCGTGACGGTCGTGTCCCTGGGACTGAGGGTCTGGTACGGGTGGAAGAACAAGAAGCTGGCGGAGGAGGGTAAGAGACAGGGCAGGGAAGCAATGAGGCTGTACAAGCTATGAATGACAGCTTTGACCTGGAGTGGAGCGTGCTCGTACAAGTACATAGTACCTACGGAGGGGAGGGCAAAAACCCAGATACACGCCCTGTTTGCTTGAGCAAAGCAACCAACCAACCGCGCAGATAGGTTTGTCGGCCGCAGGTTCTGATTGGAAAGGTACATGTACCGGACCTGAGCAGCGCCGCTTTTGGAGGGAGCCTGACCTGAGCCCACTATTCCCTCTCTGGCGTGTGTCCGAAGTATATATTAGCTGCGCTAGAGTAAACAGCTTTAACTTCCTCGGAAAGCAGCCCTAAGGTAAGTAACGGCAGCAAGATGTGACGGTTTGGGTTCCCAAGGAATAAACCGAAGTTTATGTGGCAGATAGGTCAGGGCGTAATGTCCCCGTTAGTAATAAATCTAGAAGATTGTAACCAAGTGATCGAGTGCTTCCAAAGAATGAAGTAACTGATTTTGTTGCAAGCTGGCTAGGTATCAATGCCATGGGGGGAATTGGGGGTGCCCGTAACTTGGGGTGCTTACATTGTTCGTGGTGATCGCCTCGTCTGCTCATGTGGCCTCTTATGCAATAGTGAGCAACACGCCGATTGGTCCTGGCGTTGTGCCGTGCCGGCCCAATGCCCGCTGTCCTGGACTTACTTTTAGTGACCAAAGTTAAAGCTAACACGCGTACCCGACCAGCCGGTTCAACCCGTGACCTCGAGCAGTGGTCGTAACAAAGTACTCAAAAACCGCTAAACTTCGGATTTGAATTTCTCGATAATAGGTTACGAACTCAAATAAAGAGACCATGGCGTGAAAGTGGCCTTTTAAAAAATTTCAGGGCTATCATGGCTAAGTCAGCACCGTTGCCTGTTCTTGTGTATTTTAGCTGTAAAGGAAGGGTTTTCCTCCCAGCTTTCAGGTTCAGAGGTAGGACGTGAACAATCTCAATCCAACATAAAAGCCTGCCTTCCTCCTTCAATTGTCTGATCTGTTCAGCACCTTCAAACCCCTGACCCTTCTGTCTTCAATTGCCCTATAGATCCTATGGAGCTTCGGACCTTCTAGAACCTCGACAGCTATAGAGGCTATAGCAGCCCTAGCAGCCACACGAGCCCTAGCCACGGCGGCCACAGCACCCCGGCATACGAGGAACGTTGCGTTGCGTTGCGCAAGCCCTTGCTACCCTACGCACCTATAACCTCCAACAACTCCTCATGTCGCAACCGTGATATGCCTAAGGAGACTACAGCTTCTTCTTTTCGTTCCGTTAACGATCTCGAGATCACAATCATCCTCGTCAACTGGCCCATATAAGTGTCAAAGTGTTCGAACCATCGAGACTCTCACTCCAGCTAAATGTGTAGGTCTGGCGAAGAAATTCAACAGGATATATGCTATTACTTATCCGCTAGCCATGGAAACCAATGTATAAACTTTGCCCGTGTTAAGAGTCATGTCAACCAAGCTAACTTTCGTTACTTAGATATTTCCTTGCTCGTACGCCAAGAAACACAAGTGCAAGGAGCTTTTCAAAACGCAGCACGAGGCGTCATGCCACGGCATTCTTCGTCACGATGTGACTCCGCTTCATAGGACAGAGGATGGTCTTTGGCTTTGTCCATTCGCTAAGGATTTTGGCAAGAGTGGCTGCTCTGAGACATTTGACACAGCTAAAGCTACTCAGAAGCACGTTGATGCTGTACACAAAGGAGAAGCGCTGCCCTGTCCCTTATCGGACGAGTGCATCTTCAAGGCTTCTCGAATCGCAACCAGCTTAAAACGTCACATCGAGAAATCCCATACCATGCAGCGGTTCCCCTGCGCCTGGGAAGGCTGCACTGCTGTTTTCACCCAAGACAGTGCCCGGAAGGACCATGTCAGAGGCGTGCACGAGAAACAGAGAGTCCCATGCCCCGTTCAGGGATGCGGCCAAACGTTTAGCTACGTGCAAGCAATTCAACCACACCTATTGAACAAGCACCAAGGTGTACTGTTCGAATGTCCCCTTGCCGAGGAATTCCAGTGCTCGCAATTATTTCGGTCCAAGGCGCACGCTGGGACTCACGAAAAAGCCCACCTCGGCCACCAATACCCTTGCCGCGTTGATTTCGAACATGAGTGTAAAGGGAACTTCAGAAGCAACCAGTCAAGGTCCTTTCATGAGAAAAGGCACACGCATCCTTTCGCTTGCCCACGTGTGAAATGTTATGAACGATTCATGACCTCTGAGCAGGCTTGGGAGCACGCGGAGAACCCGAGGCACCGAAACGCCAATCGCTACATCTGCACTCTCCCGAGGTGCCGCAAAGCGGTGACGGGTAAACGTATGAGAAAAGAGATCATGGAGGATCACTGGGCCATGCATGTCAAGCACGGACATGTTTCGCCTGGCGCAAGCTTGAAGCTCAATTCTGCGGACCCATTACCATTGCGCGGGAGAGGTCTCCCTTTATTTTGCTCTATTATTAGAGCGTGGTTACCAAGTTCCAGACGAGGCTGAAGATGAATCTCAAGACTTAGCCCAGGACCCCAGACTCATCGACGAGGACCCTGACGTAAGCGAGGATTTGGATAGCTTCGAAGCACCCAGTATGAGCGATCTGCATGAAGATGACCCGAGGGGATCAACGATCGGCCCTTTGGAAGAATCAGACTTGTGTGGTCTCAACAGCGGGTTCTTTTCATAAGAGCATCGCACTCGGGTCCATGAGAATAACACAACTCTGTGGGGTATGTAGCGTAATGCTTCTTGATGATATCTCTCGGATCAACTAACAAAAAATACAATAGAGAGTTATAAAGATTATAGTAGAGTTACGTTGGGGAACCTGGGTCTTGCATGCGCCGGCCCCTCTTTGGGATCTAAGTATTTTATCGATGAGCCGTCCCCATCAAGTCACCCTAGACTTAGATACCGCTCGGGTATTCTGGCAACATCGCACCAACACACAGTGCAAGTGCGTTCCTCATATGGTTTTAGACTGCCGCTGCGTCGCATGCCACGGGATCATGCGAATCAGAAGGCTTCTTCAAACCTACGATTTGGAACATCGACCGGACGTCGTTATTTGCATAGTCGAGGGCTGCAACCGACCCACTCTTTGCGGATCAGGGAGATGCTTTGAGCATCTTGATGTTATTCTCTTGGAGAAGGATCAGGAGCGGCGCAAGGTGGACCTTCAGCCTGTCAGACGAACTTTTGAGATTGCCGCGGAGGAGAGGTGGACTGTCCCATCCAAAGCACCTAATTACAACAGATTGGTGCGTCAGCGAATTACAGATATCCAAGACGGCAAGCGGCCTGGTTCGGATCTTGTTGTCTTGGACGATGAGTTTTCCCCTTCTTCCTGGCAGCTTTGGGAGTTCGCTACTATCGAACAAGTTTCTGGAAAAGTCTTGGTCAATACGCTTATTGACCACCCAGACGGTATCCAACACGTTCATGTTGGTTCCGGGGGTCATTCATTTCGGCAATTCCAGAGTCGTAAGAAACACTCCTTGGTCTACTCCCAAACCAGGACTTCGGGTCTCAGCCGCATGAATGTCCATGAAGTTGCGTTGAAGCTTCAGGAGATGGGAATCACTCGTGAGACAATTTTCCTTGCCTGGCATAACGGCAAGGCTGACCTGCAAATCTTGAGGAAGTTTCTGGCCACAGGGGGGTACGAAAATAGACTGCCGCTTGACAACCATTGCATACCTTTGATACAGCTATTTCGATCGAATCTCCCTAAGGCGCCACCAGGGCTGAAAGTATTTCCGCTAAGACTCGACATATTATTCCCACTTCTATATCCTCAGAACCCATTAATTGGGTCCAATCACCAAGCGCTTGCAGATTGCCAACAAACACGGCTAGTCCTTATCACGTTTGAGCAACTGTGCAAGCCAGTCGAGGAGCGACCAGAGGGGTGGCAGTGGCATAAGGTCTCGGAATCTTCGCAGAGATCCATCCTCGATTGGGTCCATCAAGGACGAACAGCGAATGTGATGGTAAGATATCCTTCCCCTTCAAACGACGACTGCTAAAGCAAGAACAGGGTCTAGAAAGCGCCAACGAATTACAACCTCGCTAAGCAAGAAAGGCTTGGCAACTTCCAAGTCGGCGATGTGATCTTAAGCGGCGCGAAGGAGCTGGGACGACATCAGGCGTCACACTCCAGCACCCAGCTGAGCAGATAGTGCGATCGAACTCTTGAGTTTTGGTTTCTTTGTCACTAGAGGGTCTGGGACACGTTTGCGGCGAATATTGAGACAGGTATAATGCTTACAGAGAACTGGTAGTAGATTGACTAAATTGACATTCTTTGATAAACACTTGTATGCCACTGTGACTTAATTACCATCCTCGTAGACATTCGTTTGCGCACTCAGAGGTAATTGCGTGTGCATCTCAGATCAACCCGTAGCATTCATTGTCAGTTCAGCATGCATACAATAACTGAACTTTGCGTGTACTGCTTATAACTAACCGCAGTTAAATTGCGTAAGTTCGAAAAAGGCCGAGATCCTCTTAATAGTTATGCGGAATTTCTTAACAAGATGGCATCTTATTTCAAGCCGCCTGTAGTTATCAGTAGCAAGACAGTGTTATAATACGCGGCACTGTAGCCGCAAATCTAGCTCTGTCCTCCTTGGGCGTTTAGACGGTAGATTTCAGTAATTCTTGAGGCAAACTTTAGTGATCGCATGGAACGCATGAAATAACACAGGACATCCATCAACTGGTCACTCTCTGATGTCGAGTAGAAAACCTCATGGTCATTTTTTGCGCCGTAGTTCTGGAAAGGCTCTCTCAATACATTTTCGCCGATCTGATCCCTAACAGCCAAATCTCTACGCCGTTGAAGCATCCTTTTCCTGGCGGAGGTTCAAATGATACGCGTGAATGATACTGTCTGTATCATCAATGGCCAGCGGGCGAACTGCATGGATCGGTTAGTTTTGTAGGTTAAAAAGAAGTCCAGTTTGGAGCACTGACTATCAGCCAACTGCTTGATCTTAGCCGTCCTATATCCAGATGTTAGTGCAAGCTCCGGCCTTGATGCGCTTAGGTAGTCTGGTGAGAGAAGAACATACACTTCCTTGATTTGATCGTCTGTGAGTTCGTATCCTAGCTGCAAGACTCGGGACTTTACGGCATTCCAGCCGGTAATTCGAGAGCTGATTGAAATATATCGAGTTACTATGAATATTGATTAGTCACTGCAGACCGGAAGATTTTAGGACTAATAAGTAACATACGGCCGAAAAGGCTAGGGTCAATGATCTCGTATGTCGAAGGGTTCGCCAGAATAGCTGCCATAAGTTAGAATAGAGCGTCGAGGGTGGGACACAGCGGAACAATTGTTTACCCTTGGCGTGAATTCCAGCCTTGTGCGTACTGTCTTCAAGTTAGCAGGGTTTCCCACGAAGCACCGGACGAGAATAACTTACACTGTCTTTTGTTAGCCAGGCCGCCCACCAGCGACCGGCGGAGAATGACTTACACTGTCATTGTGTTAGCCAGGCTTCCCACTAATAGGTGGAAAACGACTTACACTGTCATCGAGTTAGCCAGGCTGCCCACCAATAACAGGTCGAAAATCGGAAAGAACTTACGCTGTTGCTCCAGTAATTGGATTGTTGAACTTATAAACCCAAATATCAGTTACTGGTTCTTGAATTGGTAGGAAGCGCAGGTAATGACGGCTCGTTTGACTCCTCAGGGTGTTGTGGGCAAGCCTCCTGGATTTTGGGCGACCATCCTTGGGCTTGCGCAGCAACCTCGCAGGGATGGTGAGTAAGCTGATGCTCGGAAGAAGTGACTTACCGGAATATTCACTTGCACGCAAGAAGCAACATCTGCGCAGAGTGCGGGTTAGTCGTGAGCGCCGCAAGGAGCAGCGAGCGGGAGAGGAGAACCGACATTCTTCAATATTCTTCAACATCTTGAGGTTATACTTCCCAGTAGTATAGGCAGGCGCGGATACAACCATACGAGCCATCAAGGCGCCGCTTTACTCCTTTATTAGTCACCTCTAGGGAAAAGCCTACAGCGAGTACTCACAGAGGGGTAATGCCGTTCCCTAGAGTCAATAAGTCAGCGATCACACGAACCATGATACAGGGCAGAAAAATAGGGGAGCGTACTCTCTCCTATGCCAAGGACGCTGGTATCAATATGAGTTGCGCCAGCCTCCAGAGCTGAAATCGCATTTCCAACTGCGCAGCCAGTATCGTCATGGAAGTGTGTTTCTGAACTGTGTAAGTAGAGCGTCATTGATATAAAGAATAATGGGTATACCAATATCGCAACTCACTACGCCTATAGATTGTGTAAGCACGAATACCTTATTTGACTTAGTTTATGATCACTCACCTCGTAGCGTTCGAACCAGATCATAGACCATACGCGGTGTAGCTCCTCCAACTGTATCAGCAACTCCACTGCTTTCATTAGTATGCTAAAGAATCGCTGCCTTTGTTGGGGTGATGGAACATACACTCGGCCAACTCCTGCCTTATCAACAGCCTTATATAGAGTGAGAAGGTCGACGAGGTCGGAACGGAACGAGTCTTCGGAGGAGAAGCGTACTTCAACTCCCTTACTAGTATAGGTATGAGTATTCAACTCGTTGCTTAGAATTAGCATTCAGTCCATACCTCTTGACGTATTCAATAACTTCGATAGCAGTCGCCTGGATCATGGCCATGGACTTTCCGTGGCTAAACTGGCGTAGGAAGCTAGAAGTTCCGATCACAAGATCGACACCATCGACACCGCACTCCACAGCCTTCTTGGCATCTTCAAGATTGCATCGTACATGTGTGAGGATTTTAGCCTTGAGGCCAAGCTTGCAGATGGTCTTGCAGTCCTCGTATGACTGCGGAGAGCTGACAGGGGAAGTTAACTCCAAATAATCAACGCCGAAGTCGTCGAGCATTGTTGCGATCTTGCACTTCATCTCGGTCGTGAAGAAGGCATTCGAAAATTGTTCGCCTTCCCTCAAAGTGCTAAAACACGTCTGTAAGCGGAGAAAGGGCAGGGGACTCAACGCACCTACTTACCTCTCAATAATCTTGTAGCGAGTTACATTGGATATGTAATCGTCGACACGCTGATACGGCGATGTTGCCGGGTTGTGGTTCTGGGCCGGGTGAGCGCCATTGGAGGCTTGGCCGGCCGCTTCGTTCTCGGTACCGCACATGGTGGATATCGCTTGCGAATTCGAATTCGCCGGAGGTCGAGGCTGAGACTTGAATCTAGACTGCTTTCGCAAGGATACGGTGGGAGATTCGGGGTGTCGCTGAGGATGTGGTTGTAATTTTAACACTTTGTTTCGTAGCGCCTGAGTCACGTTTTTGGGTGCCGGTCTCGGTGGTTTTCTTAGGTGGGGGGG